>VZQC01004878.1:2141848-2264121 GCA_009823505.1 Rhizomys pruinosus | reverse complement strand
TCTCAGATTCCCCTGGAACCGGAGTTCTCCTGGAATTGGAGTTTCAGACGGTTCTCGGCCGCCATGTGGGTGCTGGGGATCGAACCCGGGTCCTCTGTAAGAGCGGTCGGCGCTCTTAACTGCTAGGCCATCTCTCCAGCCCTACACTTATTACTTTACCAATCCATAACTAGGTGGATTCATTTCTTTGTCCTCAGTGCTTAACTTAAGTGAGCAGGTGTTTGCTCTTGTCTTTCCAGGAAAAGTCATACAGCAATAATACGTGGTATATAGCGTGGGTGAACTATATTTTCCAAAGTGAAAGAAACCATTCATAAAAGACTACATAATATTCTATTATTTCTATTCATTTCACATCCTATTCATGTGAAATGCCAAAAGTAGACAACTCCACAGAAAAATAATACAGATTAATGTTGTCTAGAGACCCAGTGAAGAGATCAAATGAGAGAGGACTTCTAAGTACATGAAGCTTACTTAAAGATTAAAATATTCTAAAATGTTATTATGGCCATGATTACACAGCTTTGTGAATATACTAGAAACCTTGAATTATAAACAGTAAATAGGTCAATTAAATGGGATGCAAATTATATCTCAATCGAGATTTTAAAATAGAGCAGCTTGCTCTGGGGACAAGAGTATGATGAGGCAGTTTTACTGAGTTTGTTCTTTTTTTACTTTTAGAGGCCATTCAATGCATAATGTTAATTTATCAAAAAAAGATTCATTAAACAAGATAGTGTTATATGGCGTGCACTAGAGCATGCACGTGACACTACATCTATCTGGATAGTTAGGAGGAAGGTCAGTTGATTGCCTAACGTTTATCCTTTTGTGATTCCATCTCTTGAACAAGGCGAACCCCTTGATCGCATGAAAGCATTGTTCTTGTTTCCCTGAGCCTCTTAGAGAATCCAGAGATCTTTTGTCCATTAAGGTACTACATCCTAAGAGACCGTGTTGTGACTAATTTCTCAGTCTGGATGAGATCTTCTAAGTTGCTGTGTTTAATGATTTAACTCTGTGAGAGCCAAAGAACTCAGAGAAACTAAAATGCTGGGCTGTGGACTTTTTACCTCCAGGGATTATTTTTTTCCTGTGTCCTCTGGTAAGTCTAATCTCTTAGCTCCCTGTTTTCCTCACCAATGCACTAAAATCATCATTTTGTTTCAAACAGAATTTGAGTATTTAGTACGAATGAATATGAAAATTATGTAAGTTGTATAAAAGCCTTCACAGATACAAAGCAATGTTATTGGTATTCATTATGCTGCAACATTAATAAAATAGAAATGATAATGTTGGTGATGATGATCACAAGGAGAAGACTTACACAAAATAGATTTGTTAATAGCTTTGACCATAAAACTGACTGTGTGCGTGTAGGGTATCTGATGATGTTCCACTTCTCAGGTTGCTGATGTAGAGAATGTTCTTCCCCAGAGTAGTCTCTACGAGGAGAATGGTATCATGTGTCTCTGTTCTCAACATTCGGCTTTGTGGTAATCTGTTAGAATGGATGGGAACAGGAAGTAGTAATAAGCATATTGGGAACAGGAAGTAGTAATAAGCATATTGGACTCAACATTCGGCTTTGTAGTAATCTGTTAGAATGGATGGGAACAGGAAGTAGTAATAAGCATATTTGCTTCCAAGGTGTGTGGGATATATAAACAAGCTTAGAGATTATAATAGAAGGTAACTTTTGTATGTCATTTAATTCTGGACATTAATTCTTCAACCCCCATGCTTCCTTGAGTAATGCTGTGTTTTTAGACCATTTAAGGGTATATTTATTCTACCTGGAAAACTCTGTTTTTTATTTAAAAATATGTTACTATTTTTTTAACTTTTTTAATTTTAACAATAAGTATAATTTATGAGTACAGCATCCTTCATGGGTAAAACCAATTTTGGCCAAGCAGATGTGTGCCCAAACCCCACACGGCAGCGCCGGAGTGTCCCCCCCATCCAGCTTGGAGGGCTTGTATGTTTCAATCCAGTTGATCAATGAAGTGTCCACTATATTGCTGTAGTTTCACCTTCACACCCAATCGCAGCCTTACATTCTACCATGCCCCCTTTCCGCAGGATTGTTCCGTAGGTGTTAGAAAAGGGGCACAGGTGGATGGGAAGAAGGCAAAACATCTACGTTTATCTGGAGCTGTTTTGTGTTTTGGACTCTGGATCACTTCTGGCTTTTGTTTCCGCTTTTATGGGGCTGACATTGTCCAGAATAACCTTCCAGTCCCGACTAATGAAGCACGACCATTTAGATATATAATGGTATTTTAACAGTACTAATTGTTTTGGTAGAGACATTACGTTTGGTATAGACAACAGATTGTTTGGATGTATGTTAATCTATGAGTTACGTTTTTTTTTCCTGTAAAATGTGACAGGTCTTACTGTGGCTTATAACATCTCCTAACCACTAGAGGATTGAATAAGGCTGTGGCCAAGTAGCCCATGGGTTTATGGGTGATTCCTCCAAGGAGAATGCCTAATATGCCATTAGATTTTGGGATATACGGGCAAGGGCTGCCACTGCTTGCAAAAAAAAACCAGTATTTCCCAGGCAGGTGAGAATGTAAGCTGGTGCTGATGGAGGGTCCTTGCTTGACTCAAGGAAGACCTATATTTGCCTTTATTGGTTGTAGGGTCTTTGGTAACACTGCCATGCATGTCCAGAGACCAACTATAAGTTGCAAGTGCGTCTCATAAATCTTTCCCATGCTTACTATCAGGTCTTCGACAGACGGGCCTTATCGCCACCTTCTTCTGCAGGTAACCCAGTTTAGGAGAAAGAAGCCTTTTGAACCTTTTGGGGGGGGGGGTCCTGTGGCTCCCTGGCCAACATCTCCGTGGTAGAATAATCCATTGCTGATATCAGAGCTCTCCTGTATTATATATTTTTGCTTAAGTGCATAGCTGAAGGAGACTTAGTATTATATTTGTTTCTGATAAGAATAATCCTTTTTCACAGTTCCTAGGTCAATTAGTCAATTAAAGGAAGTGTTTTCCGGTTTTATAAGAGATTACCTCTATGACAGTTGGCTCCAATTTACAGTAAATGAACGACCTCATCATCAATATTCCTCTGTGTTCTATGAAGGAGAGTAAGAAAATTCTCCTATTAAAACTTTGCACACCTTAAAGTAGTTTCATTAGGACTCATTATAAATAGTTGTTACAATAGGATCCACAAGGGTTGATGCCGTAGCAGTCTATGCTTTTATTCCTTTCAATGTTCATACGTGCCAACCTTTCTGCTGGCACTCCTGGTACATTATACACAATGCAAAGCTGTCTTTCTTTCTAAGCTGTAAGTTGGTGACATTTTGACCTGTGGGAAATGTACAATCTTTTCCCGTGTTAGTTTTTTTTTTTTTTTAGTACATTTTATTTAAATTTATTGTATGTGTATGAATGTAGCTGTCTGCATGCTATCTTCACTTTCACCCGAGGTCAAGGCTTCGCTGACTGGAGTTCTCCTGGAATAACTCTTGGCTCCATGATAAACGGTCCTCTTACTTCACGTTAAGTGGGGCATCTTACCCTTTTTTTTTTTTTTTTTTTTTTTTTTTTTATTTTTTATATCTATCTGTATCCCTGTGTTTTATTTAGGTTTTTGTTTGACCCATGAGTCCAAAAGGCATTGGAGTACATGTACCTATGGCAGGACAAAGGTGGATTTCATCAAATTCACCAATATTTGGTACTATAGTCATGAATTGGGAAGAAATTTAATTATCTCAGTTAATCACCTACAGGTAAAGAGAATGCTACAAGATGGATACTACAACAGAAAAATTATAGAGAACATTTGTATGTGCCAATCCCCAAAGTTATTGTATAAATTTTAAGTAAAACAAATGTGGAGAAAACAATTTATATTTCCAATGACTCAGGTTACATTACCTTTTTATCCCTGGAAAACTCTTACACAATCCCCAAAACCCCAATGGAGGTAGGTTGTGGGCAATTTTCCTTGGGGGTAACTTTCTCATGCAAGTTAGTGGAGCATATTTCCATTCACGGTTTTCGGGTGTTGGATATTGAACCCAAAGCCTTCCACATGTTGGTCAGACACTATCTTGCTTGACCCACATAACCAGGCCCATTCCCTCCCTCTGGACATCAGTGCCTATGTTTCTGTTGTTGTGCATCTGAACTGTAATAACCCTGTATTTTTGTATCTTTCTCCTTTAGTAGACTATAAGCTGATTAACACACTGATAGAGATGCATATCACCTGCCTTACAGTCATAAAACTATTATTAGTATTATTAATTTAAAAATATTTAATTTTGTATACGTATGAGTACATTGCCTGCATGTCTGTAAGTGCACCGATGTGGTGCAATGTTCTTGGTGGTCAGAAGAGGGAGTCAGATCCCCTGGAACTGGAGTTACAGATGGTGGTTAGACACTATGTGGGTGCTGGAATCAAACCCAGTTCCTCTGCAAGAGTAGCCAGTGTTCTTAACCTCTGAGCCATCTCTCCAACCCCATGAATTGATAATTTTATTAATCCAGTAATAAGAAAAATAACCAAGAGATTGCACTGAACACATAACAGAGCTCAGTAGTTTGCATGTGGCCAGATATCGTACTTCTGGTATAACAAGAGAGACTTAATCATTTGTTCAGATGCAGAGGTCAGGCTAGCCACCTCTAAAGCAAGCACTGACTTCTTTTTAAATTTTTATGTTATTTTATTTATTTTTGTATGTATATGAATGTACTGTCGGCATGCAGGTCTGCGTACCTGTGTCGTGCAATGCCGCAGAGGTCAGAAGAGGGTGTTCTGATTCCCCTGGAACTGGAGTTCTCCTGGAACTGGAGTTCTCCTGGAACTGGAGTTTCAGACGGTTCTCGGCCGCCATGTGGGTGCTGGGGATCGAACCCGGGTCCTCTGCAAGAGCGGTCGGCACTCTTAACCGCTAGACCATCTCTCCAGCCCGTGGACTGACTTCTTATGGGAAGGTCTATCCAAGAGTTTCACTGCCTGTCAGGTGCAGCAGGCTGATTGTCTGTTGAATGGCATGTGGTCTTCCTCTTTGTTTGGTGTCTATTCTTACCGTTCCAGAGTAGATATTGCAGGGTCATTAGTGTCTGTGTTTCATGTTTTCCCTCTAACATCTTTCTGTGCCCTTTCCTTTTCTTTTTTTATGACCAAATACAGGCAGCCCCGCCTTTTCTCTGTATGTCCTCCAGACAGGCATGTGCCCTGTTTTGTGGAGCTAAACATGATGTAAAAATCAAGAAGGCTTTATTTAGATTAAGATTTATTTCATTTTATTTTTAATTGTTAAAACTTTCATACATGATTATTGTCTTTGCATTACTTCTATCCTTCCCAGTTCCCTGCCAAATCCTCCCCTGACCCTGTCACCAACTCTAAGTTTCTTATCCTCCTCTTTGATTATTATTACATATACATACATAAATGTGTAATTATACATATATACATATACTGCAATGAGTCCATGTTTTGGTGCGTATATGTGTTTGTGGCTAAACAGATAACACTGGAAAAAACTGAAGCTCCCTCTCAAACCTAGTGATACCGAGTAGCTCTTCCTCTTGTGCTGGGACCCCATCCACCTTGCATACCAGACACAACCTTTACACTTAAGGCTTAGGAAACATTGAGGAAGAGGGGATAGAAAGATTGTGAAATCCTGAGGGACAAGATATCTCTGCTAGTTAATGTGTTCTGGATATGATAGGGAAGCTGCACCTAGGAAACCTCCATAGTATGCTGGCCTAACAAGATTGGAATAATGAAAAAACAAAAACAAAAACAAAACCAGTTGACATGCATTGGGGAATGCCACAGGGTTCCAGTGCATGATGAAGAGCTACGGATAGATAATCAATGGATACTGAAGGAGGGGGAGTCTGTTTTCTCCAGGGACCAGCTCTCTGAGGTTATCTAATCCCAAGTGGGCAGCCCTAAATACGTGTACACAGGAGCACCACTGAATGGACTCAGTGCATTATATAAATTGAGAGGGAATGTCAGGGGCATGGGAGGAGTTGAGGGAGGGACTGGCAGGGGTAGAAATAAAGCAAATTTACAAACACCAAATGAGAGTGTTGAGACAGTGACAGAAGAGCATTAGAGGAAGTGAGGGGGCATTCAGAGCAGGCCCCATGCCGGGACACTGCAGCCTGCTTTGTCTCTGGACTATAAACTCCAGGAGCACAGGACTACTCCTCAGTGCTGTGTCCCAGTGACCAACTCACAGTCTTAAGTAGCACAGAGGTTATGTGAGTTAATGAATGAAGTAATGATCTAGAACATTATGGTCCACACAGTGCTTGTACAGGCATCCTCTCATTTTTAATTTTAATCCATCTGATTAAGGCAGGCCTGAGGATCACTAATTTCCTCTCTCTTATTTAGCATGGACAAGCTAAAGCTCAGGGAAGGCAAGGGATGTGGCTAGAGTCACAGTGCTAATATTGTCACAGGCTATTGTCATGTCTGCTGATTTGACTCTTGAAAGTTCGCTAACCCATCTGGGGGTGCAGGAGGTGAGGGAAGGTTAGGGGAACAATCTTTCCTCATCTCTGCTACCCAGAATCCTACAGGTGCTATGGAAAGAGATCACATTTTTATATGTTGTTTTCTTAACATTCTCTTCCCAATGATAATTGTTAAAATGCCTTAAACACATTGACTACTTCAACTTATTAAGGTCATTGATCTCCCATTTATCAGTATAACTGAAACAGAGAGGGCCATTAGAGAACTTTACCGAAGTGCAGAAGGTGCAGACCTTGTTAACTGATAACTGATAACAATCTTGTTTCAAACAAATAACCAAAAACATGACAGGTCTCAAAGCCATCATTGCTTCTCAGGAAATTCTTGTTTATTTTTGAGTTCCAGACCATAGCGAAGCTCTCCCACCCCGATAGGCAGTTCTTGCAGCCTGAAGCCTGTGACCCAAGGACAGGGGTATCTCAGAATGTTTAAAGTTCTACCTGAAGGTGCTGAAGGGGTCAGAGAGCTAAGGAGTCTTCCTTATTTTTCTGGCAGTGGACTGAGCTAGGTTGAATTTTTAGCTTTCACCACCCCACCACTTCTTGGTTCGCTATGTAATTGTTTTCCAACTGTTAGGCAGAAGGACAAATTTTAAAATAATACTAATAATCTTTTTTTAAAAACTTCATGTCCAAATAAGTCCAGAACATGCTAGGCTGCTGCAGCATATTAATGGGCTCTTCAAACCCTGTGTTTATTACTGGCATAGGATTTACCCTGTTGAATCACAGTTGCTTGATTTGCCTGTGCAGATTTTAAGCTTCTCAAGTCTTATTTCAGCCTTTGTCTCTGTGCACCTAGCACAGAGAATGTACTCAGAACATATTTGATGAATAAATAATTATCTTCATAGACTCAGGATGCATTCTTATGATGCCAGCATCTGAATCAGGATATTTATACTTTGTAGCCACTGCTTCATGCTTTGACTCTTGGGGTCTCCTGGACACTATTCCTACAACCCTACTCAGGAGGGTTTCAAGCCCCCCCCCACCACTACCTACTGAGTCCCAGAGGGGCTTTGGCTACTGCAGCTTGAGTGACTACATGCTTGAATATTAAAGCCCTCTGCACTCTGTCCAATTTAACCCTGGCATCTCAGAACTGGCCCTCTGGGACCTCTTCAACCAAACCTTTCAAATGGCATCCAGGAGAACCAGGCTGAATTATGAAATCATAGCATTACTAATATCAAATCCAAAGCCTCATATTTTAATATCATATATGAAGTCCTGTCTTGTGACCAACATTAATGCAATATGTAAAACAATAGATACCTCAAATTAATACAAAACATTGTAATACAAATGACTCTTTTTCAGATTTGAGTCCTGCACACAAAGGCTATAAGTAAATTAGTTTTATTGATCTATATTCATAGAATTATTTAAATGTACCCTGTGGTACTGAGAGCCAGGGGTTTTCCTGATGCTTGCCATTAATGTATTTTTCATTAGTGGCTAGTGCTGGGAAGCCCAAATTTCATTTGGTTGCAAAAGATTAATTTCCTCTTGACAACCATGCGAGATTTAAAAAAAGTAGAGAGTTGAATCAGTGACCTACAGGACAGTTCTCAGAACTATGAATTAGATGGCTAGGAAAATACAGATGAAAAAGAAAAACAAACTATATCATGACTTTTTTCCTTTGCAGTTTGTCTGCTGGGAAGGAAAGAGGCATCTTAGTAGAGGAATGAAAATTAGTCTTTTTAGATTCTTGGCCCAATCTGAGAATATATCACTCCCATCTATATTTGATAATGATCTATTTTATCTATTTTCATTCTCAGAAACATAAATAAAAAGGAATACAGGCAATTCATTTCCAAATCTTTTTGAATTCTTATACCCTTCCTTTTCCTGTTTGTGGTTTTTCTGAAAGTATTTTCTCAGTAACCTCTAAGAAGGATATGTAATAATTGTAATAATACAATTAAGGCTAATTAAAGCCATTCAAATTAATTTTGTTTGAAGACTTATTGGAAAATCTGGAACTCCCATTGAGATAATTGACACACACTGGAGAGTCGCAGAACAGAGCCCCTGAACTGCCTGGGTGTTCTACCAGCTGAAAAAGCTCACTCTTCCTAGGGTGGTACAGTCCTATGTCAGCTCCGTGAGAAAATGTCTAGGTTTTCCTTTCAACTACCTCGTCATTGGAGCCCAAATCCATTTGTTATGACGATAGAATAATACTGATGTGGACATGAAGACCAAACAGGAAATATTTTTTTACAAGTAGGCAGAGAAAACAGTCACTTTTATGATGTGATTTATGAGCCATTAAGTGTCTCCTTGTATAAAATGTCTCTCTTTCTGAGACTTGCCTCAGTACTGGAGAAACCAGCCCCATTTAGGGGGTACTTCATAGAGACAAAAGTTCTGTGTATTTCACAAAGATCTCTCAGAGGAACCACTTTCCCTAGGAGTATTAACTCTAGATAAACTACTATTGGTGATTAGCATCAGGGTTCTCAAAGAATCTCACTGACTGCTGCTGAAAAAAAAAGGCCAAAAAATTGTCCCCTCAAAGATATTCACGATATATATATAGATATAGATATAGATATAGATATAGATATAGATATAGATTTCTTTTACCTGAAAGCAACTGTACTATTAAAATGTGAATACCTTAATGGGCTCTAGAATTAACCTACCACCTATTTTCAGACTTTGTAATTGTGGTATATGGGGGGAGGGTATGTATGCATACTTTAGAGTAATATAAAATTAAAGGGGAAAATGTGAATTCCTAAACATGTTTTGGAATTAATATACAGTTTACTTTCAGACATAATTTTGGTATATGTGTGAAAAGCATATATGCATATGTTGGAGCAATAAAAATTGGAGGGAACAACAACAAAAGGACTGGGTCAAAGAACTGACTGAAACAGTAAACTTCAGCCCAAAACAATAAGCTTCTGCATAGAAAAACTTCAAAAAGACTGAAAAAAAAAAGATGCAAGACATTTATGGCATGAACTCAGGTGGGATGGGGGCATAGAAAGGGGAATGAGTTTAAATTAGACTGAGAAATGTGAGAATTGCACAAAATTTCAATTAAAAGGTAAAATAATAAAAATAATAAAAAAATGAAAAATAAGTAAAACTGAAACATTTTAGCCCCAACTGTTGCTCTACATTGTCACAATTTTCTATTGCTGTGGAGTAAAATTACTACAAACTTAGTGACTTTAAAACATTATTTCCAAGTGTGTTGTGGTTCAGGAGTCTGGAATAGTATAGGTGGTGGATCTTCTGCTGGTCACCTCAGGAAGCTTCGGGGAAGGAATAATAGACCATTCTTCTCAGAAGGCTCCCCAGGGGAGAATCACTTCCTCATTCAGTTGGTTACTGGCAGGATACACCTTTGTGGTGCTATGACAAAAGGCTCTATGCATTGATTCCAGTGCTGGGGATCAAATCTAGGATCGTATCCATCTCCAGGCTGGCACCCTGTCACTAAACTAAATCTCAGAACTCTCCAAGGTTCCTACCTTTCTGATGGCTACTTTCTGGAGACCATTCCATCTTAAAAGCTAGCTGCATTCCTTGCACAGGAGCTCCTTCATTATGGCAAGTTATTTTACCAAGCACACGAAGGCCATGGCAAGGGCATACTGACATGTTTGCCATGCACTAATAGTAGGACACAAGTCACAGGTACCTCCAGCACTCAAGAGCAAGGGTTTCACAAACCTTGGGAAACAGGTAGCCTCGAGGCTTATGGTGTGGTCTTTCCACCCCTGGCTGCATACTTGGTCTGGATGTATGCCTTAATTTTTCCCAGGTTATGCAATCTTATAGAAAGCTTGTCACTACTGCCAATTACTTGTCTGACAAAAGTATCATGGAACTTGTTAGGTGATAAAAAGGCACGTGCACCCCCAACCCCCAGATAAAAAGGCACATGAGGCTTAGGTCACTCCAGGAACATGCTTTACTTCCATGTGGGACTGCCAGCGTGAGCCCCCTGCAGACACGTGGTGGAACCGGACAGCATGGCATGAGGCAGGGGCAGAAAAAGGGGCAGGACAGAGAGAGGGGGCAGAGAGGCAGAGAGAAAGATGGCGTCTGGGGTCCACCCATTTATGCCCATGGGGCAGGACCTCAGGTACAGGGGAAGGGGGTCAGAAGATTGACAGCTTCTGGAGGAAGTGGGCACCTGTGTGCCCCTTGGGATTCTGGGAAGCCTAGATCTAACAGAACTGGTTCTTCCAAGGCTCAAAAGGACAGAAATTAGACTGAGTCTAAATAGGGTCACTGTGTCTTTGGGAAAAAGAAAGATCATTAAATAGTATTTGAATGGTGGTGATGGTTAGAACCCACTAATCATGCCTGGCCTACCTCCAACACCATCTTTCTTACAGTCACTGTAGGGAAATGGCAAAAAGCCTGACTATGAATCTCTAACCTCCTGACAGACTCCCTCCCCAGGTGCCTGGATTCCAGGAGAATGACTGGAACAATTCTCATTTCCCCAAGAAAGTTACTGACCTGAGGTTGCTAGACTCTGGGGTATTAAGGGGCACTGGTGATGGCCCATCCTTAACCCACATAATGAGTTAAGTCTCCAGTACATGTATCCATCCCATCCTCTCCCGTACCCTCAGAGTCACCCATAACCTCTCTGGAATTCCTTGCCTTACCCTTGCCCCTCAGGAGTCAGAGACAGCCGGACTGCAGGCCTCTGCTTTGGGCAACTCATAATGGAACATGATATGGAACTTCCTCTTACTCTGGAATCTATAAGAAGAGACCTCACTGTGTCACAGGGGCCTGAACTCTCCTCAGAGCCCCCACATGTCCTTAACAACTCTTCTACATTAGTACCACAGACTAACTTCAGATACCACTGGAGTCAGTACCTCTTCTGAGAGATCTCATTCCTGGTCCTCTGTTCTCCACTGTGGTCCTTTGAACTCCAAATCCAAAACCTTTCAACAATGCATCAATGCAATGGTGAACAGGGTAAAGTCTCCTACTCTGCCTTCCATCCTCTCCTCCCCCCACTTTCTTCTTTTCTTATCTGTGCCTCTCATGTTTCTTTTTTATTTTTTAGCTCTTTTAATACCTAGGAATTCTATAGACCTTCTGTCTCTTCCTTAGTCTTTTTTAGATTTTTTTTAAGTACCATATGCTCAACTCCCTAAGGTGGCTTCTTGGGAAAAGAGGGTGTCTGTCGTCACACAGCAGGGTGAACAGCAGGGACCCATTTCAAGGCAGTCAGTAGGAGACTTATAACTGAATAATCATGAGTCTTGGCCTAGTAGATCTGCAGGTTTCAACTTTTAAATGGAGCCCTAAAAGACAAATTTTTAGAGGTTTAAGTACATAACTTGGTGGAAACAGACTTGATTAAAAGAAGCTTATGTGGATAAAATAAAACAAATCTGTGAATAAGATAAGCTAATAGAGTGAGTTTTTAAATTTCTCTTCTGAATAGATTCTGTGCCTGTTGTTAGAAACTTCACAACCTAGAAAATATGAAGAACCTAAATTCCAGTGATTAGAGAAGGTGCTCAATGTTTGCAGAGTGAGTGATTTGATCATTGAATAGGGCTTTGCTAATTCTTTTTTTAAATTTATTTATTTATATATTTTTTTATCAAATCTAGAACCGTGCCTCCATCCCCCCACCCTACCAGAGCTCATGCATTCTGCCAAACATCCTTTTCATCTCTTTCTCAGTTTTCTCAATATTCTACATGTGGAAGTTGACTGTTTTAAGCAGAAGTTCACTGTTTCAGTCAGTTCTTCGATGCAGTCTTTTCTGTTGTTGTTGTTGTTTCCAATATGCATCACTCCCAACTGCTTTGGACAAAAGCTCAAGGGGCCGTGCACAAGAAATACTTACAACTAGGTAATTGGTGCTAGCATCCACAGATGAGGGATACCATTCGTCGTTTGTTTTTCTGGGACTGTTACTTCACTCAGCATGATGTCCTCTAGCTCCAGCCATTTTCCTGCAAAGCACATGATGTCGTCTTTCTTGACTGCTGCATAGAAATCTATTGTGTAGATGTACCACATATTCTCTATCCACTCATCAGTTGAGGGGCATTTGGGTTGGTTCCAGCTCCTTGCTATTGTGAAGAGAGCTGAAATAAACATGGCTGTGCATGTATCTCTGCGGTGGGGTGAGTCTTGAGGGTACATGCTAGGAGTGTATGGCTGGGTTGGGTGAATTTCATTCCAAGTCTTCCAAGGGTTCTAACACTTGCTTTCCATAGTGGCTGTATGAGTTTTACATTCCCACCAGCATGGATGAGTGTTCCCCTTACCCACAACCTCTCCAGCACTTGGTATCATTTGTTTTCTTGATCCTAGCCAGTCTTATTGGGAGTAAGATGATATCTTAAAGTGGTTTTGATTGCATTTCCTTAATGATTAGTGATGTTGAACACTTCTTAAGGTGTTTCTCCAGACATCTCTAATTCCTCACTTGTGAAGTCTTCGTTCAGCTCTTTGCTCCATCTATTGAATGGGTCATTTTGTTCTCTTTCTTCTTTGTTTTTTTGAGTATTTATATTAATTTAGTTCCTGAAATCAATGCTTTTGTCAGATATGGTCTGTGGGAAGTGTGTCCCCGCACCCTCTGTAGGATTCTTCTCACTTTCCTGTGATTATTTTTCTTTTTGATGTACCAAAGCTTTTGTATTTTAATGAGGTGCCCATTTGTAAATTGTCGACCTTAAAAAATATCACTATAGCAAACTTGTGCAGCTGCTGTCTGATTTAGGATCTTTTCCTAAATGCCAGTGTCATTGTAAGTCTGCTGCCAAACCTATTTTTCTATGCGCTTTCAGGAATTTGTGGTTTTCACATTGAGGTCTTTTAGTCCATATGGAGTTGACTTTTGTACAGGGCGAGAGGTAGTGGTTTAATTTCATTCTTCTATACAAGTGAGTGATCCCGTATTTAGCCAAACAAACCACTTGCTGAAGATGCTGTCCTTTTCGTCCTTTCTCCATGGTGTCTTCTTGGGCCCATCTTTCAAATATGAGATGGCTGAATTGTTCGTGCTCAGGTTTGGATCTTCGGCTTTGTTCCATTGGTCAACAGATCTTTTTTTGCGCACTACCAGCTGCTGTTTTTAATGATTATAGTCCCTGTAGTAATAGTTGGAAAAAAAAAACATACCTAGTAAATCAAGAGACGAAGTCATCCCCTCCCCACCCCCCCGTGTAGCTCTTGTCACACTCAGCGATGGGTTTTGGCTATCGGGAGTCTTTTGTTTTTTTCCAATGATTTTAAGGACTTTTTTTTCCAAGACTGTGAAGACTCTTGGGGATTTTGATTGGGATTTGCATTAAATCTAAAAAGAGTTTCCGTAGAAGGACAGTTTTTTATTTGTATTTTATATTTATTTATTTAATTATTTATTTTTCTTCGATAGTGTAGTAATGGTAACTGTGGCATGCAGGGGTTGTGCACGAAAAAAACCTAGGTAAGACCAATAAAAGAAAAGAAAACCGTGAGGTCATAAGAAGGTCGTCAGATTTCCCCCTGGAACTGGAGTTTCTCCTCACGGAATTGGAGTTTCAGATGGTTTTCAGCCGCCATGTGGTGCTGGAGGATCGAACCCGGAATCCTCGTGTAGAGTGGTCAACAAAAAAAGAAAAGAAAAAAAGAAACTCTTAAAGCACCCTAGGAGGAAAAAAAAAACCATCTCTCCAGGCCCAGAATGGACATGTTTTTAACAATGTCAATTTTCCCAATCCATGAGCATGGGAAGTTTTTTTTTTTCCAATTTCTGATGTCTTACTTCGTTTCTTCTTCTTGTCAAGTTTTCTAAAGCTAATTTTTGTTGTAAGAGATCTTTGTGTCTGTTGGTGTTAGGTTGTTCCTAGGGTATGTTATTGGGTTTTGAGGCTATTCGTGAGTGAGAAGCGTCATCTTTATATTCCTTTCTCCAGTTGCTTATTCCACTGTGGTCTTTCTGTTTTTCTAATGTAGGCACCCAGGGCATAACTTCCCTCTTAGGACTGCTTTTTAAGGTATCCCATAATGTTTGTTGTGTTGTATTGTCAATGTCCATTCAGTTCCAAGGAAATGCTTTTATTTCTTTCTTTATCTATTCTTGAACCATTCATTATTCAAGATGGTGTCGCTCAGTCTCCATGTGTTCTTCGTAGGCAGTTAGGTGTTTATCCTTGTGTTGGTGTTGAGCTTTATTTTGCCCACTGTGTTCTGATAGAAGGCATGAAAATTATTCAATCTTTTTGTATTGTGGAGGTTTCTTCTGTGTCCCAGTAATGTGGTCCAAATCTTGGAGAATGTTCTGTGGGTGGCTGAGTAGAAAGTGTATTCTTTCTGGTATCTAGGTGGAATATCGTAGAGGTCTATGAGATCCATTTGGGTGTATCATTATAGTTCAGTTCAGATGTCTCTCTGTTTATCTTTGTCCTGTTGACATCCTAGGGACTCAGTGGGGGTACTGAAGTCCCCACTATGATGTAACTGGGGTTAGTGTGTGACTAATGGTCCTGCAGAATTGTCTTCTTTAATTAGAAAGTTTGGTGCACCAGAGTTTGGGGGCATATATATTCATGATTGTTGAAAGATCTTCTTGGTGAATTGTTCCTTTGTAAAAAAGTGTAATATGGCTCTTCTTTGTCTCTCTGAACTTTTTTACTTTGAGTCTATTTTATCTGATATTAAATAGCACCCCTGCTTTCTTTTTGGTACCCATTTGCTTGAAATACTTTTTGTTCCCCATCCTTTCACATTTAGGTGGTGCCCTCCTCTTGAAGGTAAGATGTTTTCCTGTAGACACATAATAGATTGATTCTGTTATCCTAATCCAATCTTTCCCATCTTTGTCTTTTGATTGGGAATTTTAGTCCTTATTGAAATTAATTTAAGGTTATGATTGATAGGCTTGTTTTGCTCCCTTTTGCCTTATTATTCATGTATGGGTTTGGTTTGGGTTTTAGGTTTCTACTTCTGCCAGTTAATTTCTCTTATTGATTTCCTCTTTCTAGGTGCCTGAGGGCTTTGTTGTCCCTTTCTTCTGTCCTTTGAATTGACTCAAGTATTCTCTGAAGGGCTTGGTGTTTTCAGGACATGTATTCTTTCAACATGTTTATGTCCATGGAAAAGGTTTTCTCTCTCCTTCAATTATAATCGAGCTTTTTGCTGGGTATTAGTAACCTGGGTTTGGCATCTATACTTGTCCTTTGAACACTGGGAATGCTTTGCTCCAGGTTCTTCTTTCAACTTCAGAGTTTTGGGTCAACCTGAGAAGTCAGTTTTAATTCTGATATGTTTCCCCTGATAGGTCACTTGTTTTCCTCTTGTGGCTTTAAGCGATTTGTCTTCGTTTTGGGTGCTAGCATTTTAAGTATGTTGTGGCATGGAAAATTTCTTTTCTGACCTTGTCTGTTCGGAGTTCTATGTGCTTCTTCGTGTTTTTTGGTTTGGTCTTTTTTTTTTTAGTTGGGGAAATTTTAATCTACTTATTCTGTGAAGATCTGATCAATACCATTCTCCTTGGATTCTTCTCCTCCTCTATTCCTAACGATGCGGATCTTTTCATAGTGTCCACAGTTCTGGTTGTCACTTTTGTGTATTCTTAGATTTTTCATAATCTTTACTTCGACGTGTTTTTTAGTTTTTCTGTGTTATCCTCCAGGTCTGATATTCTTTGTTCTGCTTCCTCCATTCTGCTTCTGAGGCTTTTCCATTCCTTTCCTCTTGAATGGATGAGTGTTTGATTTCCTTTTTCATTTCCTCTTCTGATTTCTTTAGTATTTCTACTTCTTTTTGGAGCTTCTCAATCTCTTCCTGTAGCTCTCTGCTTCACTGGTTGGTTTCCTTATCTTTTTCAGCATGGGATCTTCTCAGTGTTTCTATTTCCTTCCAGAGTTTGTCATTCTCTCTCTCTAGGTCCTTCTTGAGTTCTTCATTCTCTTTTCTTAGTTCTTTGATTTGCTCTTTATAATCTTGTAGTTCTTTAAATATGTTCCCAGTTGTGTTTCTGATATCTGTGTCTTGGGCCATCCCCAGGGGGATCCCACTGTAGGAATCTTCCATAGGGTTGGTAGAGCTTGGTGTGGGATTATCCTGCCCCTTTTCCGTGTTGTCTCTTCTTCGTGTTCCTGGCATATGGGCTTCTCCTTGCCTGTATTCCAATGTGAATCCAAAATGCCTCTTCGCTGTTTTGAAGGCTTGCTTTACTTGCCTCCTTCAGATGCCTTTGTAATCCCAGTTGAAGGGTGGCACAGAGGGGGATGCTCTTTAGCCTGCCCAGTACTGGTACCTGCACTTCATCTGGTCTCAGGAGATCTCTGCTTTGCTAATTCTTATAGAGAATTCCTTCTGCTCTACCAAGGATGTGAGGTTGATCTCAGTTTCCCACAAAGTTTGAAATTGATGCACTTTATATTATTTTAGATTAGGCAATATGGATTAGGATATAGAAGGTGGAGAGGAAGAAAGAGAAAGTGACTGGGCTTGATTGAGCTTATTCACATTCTGGGAGATCGTATGCTGTGAGTTCTCCTTAGTGGAGATTGTTATATCATGTCTGCTCTCTAGGAAGGGGAGGCCTGGATGACAGCAGAGTTCTCCTTTTTATAAAAGGGGGCTTACTCTGGCCCACCCTCTCCCAAGCATTGGAGGGATTAAATTGGTATTTCCAGAACTTAAATTAGTTTGGACTTTGTCCAGTCATTCCTAGGAAACCAGAAAGTAAACAAGTACAACCTTTTCCACAGTGAGAGCAAATTAAATCCTGGTGTATTGTGGAGGATATATGCTGTGTGTGTTGTTTGTGTATACTTGTTTGTGTGTTGTATATGTTTGCATGTTGTATGTATGCTGTGTGTATGTGATGTGTGTACATGTTGTGTGTACACACAGTGCTGTGTATGTGTGGTATATGGTGTTGTATGTCTGTGATTGTGTGTGGTGTATCCGTGTTTATGTGTGTAGTCCTAGAAAGTCCATGAATGAAATGAATGAACAGAATGAAGTGATCCCTCATAGGTCAGAAAAGAGGTAAGTTTTCTCCTATATCCTGAGTGGGTGATCCAGCAAGGTCAAGTGTACAAGGAAGTGGAGATCATATTAAGGTTAATTCACATCATAATGCAAGATTGTTCAAAATCAGCAAAAAATACATGATTATGTGTAAATACTTCTCCACTCTCTATTTTCAAAGACGATTTGATACTGTCAGTCCCTTGCCATGAAGACTTAGAAATCAGTATTTAAATGCATATTTTAATGTCTATGTATTTTTTTTCATCTAAAATAAACTGGACCTCAGTTGCTTCTGAACCAGGGGAGAAGTGGAATTTTGCCAACTAGAGCTGTAGGAGATGCTCTCTGTGAAATCCTGACAAATCAGGTAACAATTGTCTTGATCATTCCTCTCTTTTCCTGTGGGTTCACCTGATACTACGGAGGCAGGTACTATGACCCAATTTGATCTGAACTTGGCCTCCAGGGAGAAAATCCAAGATGATTTCATAGATCTTTGTTCATCTCCAACTTCCACAAAGTTCAGCAAGTCTCAGGCAATCATTGATTTCTTTATAGAAATAATGTCTAGCTAGATCATGATTATTATTACAATTAGTCTACAGCTTTGTAGCAGTCTAACAATTATATCCCAGCACCAGAGACTAAGCACCATTAATGTATAATCTCAGAGTTCTTAGGCAAAATCCAGATGATTGTTTAATCTGCATTTCCATTATCTTACAAAGGATGCACAGCAGTATAAAGCAGTTCACTAGGCCAGAAAGTTATTCTCATTGTGGGTTAAATCACTGGCCTTGAGGAAAACTTGGACACCGAAATTATCTACTGTTTAGAACCTAGGTTAAGAATGATCATAAAAAATGATATATACATTGGCAAATAAAAATAAAATTATGAACATGGAAGCTATTGGATGAGTGAACCTGAAGCAATGAATCTGGAAGCAAGCTACCCCGGACTCAGATATTCTTTCTAATATGTGGATCCTGGCTTTTAATGTTTCTTTGTGTGTGTGTGTGTGTGTGTGTGTGTGTGTGTGTGTGTGTGTGTGTATGTGTAGAACTAGAACGGAGACCACAAAAGGAGAAAGTGAGGTGTTGAGGAAGGATAATAGGTCAGAAATTAGATGAAAGTAGAAAGGATGCCGAGGGGGAGAAGGGGACAGGTACAGAGGGGAGTCGAGAAGAAGGGGGAGGGAAGGGGGGACAGGATCAATAAAGACAAATTATGTATGAAAAATGCTATGAGAAAAGCTAACATGTTGTTTTAGAATAAAAATTTTAGCCCTATTAGATAAATGGACAGAAAATAAAATTCTACACTAAAAAGGCAACCTTTTTTAGACTTCTTTTTTTTTTTTTTTTGAGGATTTCCTTGTGGATTGATGGTCTCCTTGTTTAGCAAATTGCTAATTCTCAATTATTGCATAAATTTCATTTCATTAAGTGGGATTTGTATATATTTTACCTTTTATCTAGGAGCAGTCTGAGGGCAAGGACTGGGTTATTTCTAAATTCTGAGATTGAAGCAGGAGACTATGACAGTAGGTCATAAATATCTCTGAAGAAGTTGGAAAATGAATGACTCATTTGTTCTCATAAATATGAAAGTGGAGAGCCATGAGCAGATGAGAATTTTTTGTGATCTCGTTAGGTTTTATTACACTAGAGGAAGTTAAAAAGGGTATTGTACCATATGCCCAAAGATTTCCCCTTGGGATCACTTCAGTTCATTCCACATGTTGTAACCTGTCCTCCTACTATGTGATAAGCACTGGTACTTGGAGACTGAAGCACATAAAGGACTGTATTCATAAAAGCCTCTAAGTTGGGATACCTACAGGAGGAGAGGCAATAAGACCCTGCTGCCAAAGACCTGACGTTAACATGGGAGGGATGTATTGAGACCACACATGCAAGTGTACAGATGGCCTCTGGAATGCCAGAGAGTGTTACCAAAGGCCACTAAACCAATAAAGCAAATATGGGTCTCCCTGAGTCAAGCAAGACTCCACCGTCAGCACCAGCTACACCTCACCTGCCTGGAAATACTGTGCAGCAGAGGCAGCCATGTGCCTGTATATCCCAAATCTAATTGGCTATTGGCTCTCCCCTTGGAGAAATAACCCATGGCTGATGCCACAAGCTTACATCCTCTACAGGTTAGATTAGGAGATGTTAATAAGCCACAAGTAAGACCCTGTCATATTTAACAGGGAGGAAGATTAGTGTAATTCATGTAACTATCCAAACATGTGTCGATGCTAAAAGTGAACCTACCATAACTATTAGTGCTGCTTAAATACCTATATATTCTAATGTGCTTGTTCATTCATTAGTAGGACGAAAGGTTATTCCTGAAGAAAACTGTCAGCCCATGAAAGACAACAGCCAGATTGAACTAGAGTCCAGTCAACAGCGCCAAGAGAGTGGACTGTTTTTACACTCTCATCCCATCTGTTGCCCCTTTTCTAAGCCTAGGGAACAACATGCGGAAGAAGGGGCGTGTAGAATAGTAAGGGCTGCAGATTGGGGTGAAATGGTGAACTAAGCATGTAGTCTGGCACTCATTTGATCAATCTTGATTGAACACAACCTGTCACCCCCAGCTGGATGGTGGGGCTCGTAGGTGTTGGCACAACAGCCTGCAAGATAGGTTTTGCATGAAGGATGCCTTGTACTCATGGATTATCACTTATAGCTAAAAGGAAAAAAAAACATGAGAGAAAGATGCAGGAAGTTATAGCATGAATACATGAACTCTGGGATTGGGGTGGGGGTGGGGGGGGGAGGGCAACGGGAAATAAGCCTGACTGAATTGGAAAAAATGTAGAAATGCACAAAGCATCAATAAAAACTAATTAAAAAAAAAGAGAATAAACACATTTATTGAGTTGATAAAATACCCATGGCAAATCACTTAAGGAAGTAGGGTTTATTCTGGCTTAAACTTTTGAGGGGATATCTCCCATCATGGCAGGAAGGCATGGGAGAGGAGGGAAGGGCTAGCTGGTCACTTTGCATTGGCAGTCAAGAAACAAAGACTATACAGGAAACGGGGCCTAGATATAAATTATCAAAGTTTTCCCTCAGGACCCGCTTCCTCAAGCCACTCTCCACTATCTAAAGATTCTTCTAAAACAGCACCATCAGCAAGCCATGTGAACAGACGAGAATATGGGGACATTTTTCATTCAAACTACTTAGATGCTGTTCAGTTTCTTCATTCCACATATTGTTAACTCAACCATTCAATTTTGTTTGTTGTTGTTGTTAATGCAAACTGAATAATTGTTTTATGTCTTTTTCAGTAAATACATACCTGATGCTACTATAAAATGTACATTAAACATACTCGACTTGTTATGTAATTTAAGAATGTAAAGTAATATTTCTTTTTACCAGCATAGGGCAACTCTACTGTTAAAATGGTGAACTCCCTAAACTTTTGGAATTATTTGACCCTACAAGTTTATTTTGGACATTGTAATTTTGTATAATTAGAGGTGTAGAGTGTATATTTTGAAGTATAATAAAAATTAAAGGGAAGAACAACAAAAAAGACGCTCTTCAGAAAAACTGACTGAACAACAGCAAACTTCTCAAACAGTAAATTTCTGCATTGAAAAAAATTTTATAATAAAAGATTTGGAAAAAGATCAAACATAGTATGGGCAGAAATGCACAAGCTCTGGCCGGGAAGGGGCAATGGACGGAGGAATGGTTAAATTTATATTAGAAATGTTGCTATGAAATGGTGCAAAAGTTCAATTAAAAATAAGGAAAAAGTTCATATGAAGATGGTAGGCGTATTCTTATTTAACTAAAATCCCAGCAATAAATATAGTTCGATATGTGCAACATTTTTTTAATTTACTGATAAGCCAGAGGTATAAAAGCAGCTGAACAGAGTATGAGCAATCCTAGCCAGTGTCACAGAGCCATGCAGTCCCTAAAACATTGAAGCTCTTGGTAAAATCACGTTTTAAGGTGAGAGTGAATTTCTTTCTTTTTTTTATTGATGCTTTGTGTTATTTCATACATCATTTTCCAATTCAGTTCCACGCGCACAATATATCCCCTTCCCCTTCCCCCCACCCCAGCACCTAAACCCATCCAGATCATGTGCATTCTGCAAAGTTTTCTGCATCTTTCCTGCTTTGTTTTTTTTTTTGGTTTTTCATTTTTTTTTTAACAATAAGGTATAATTTATGAGTAACAAAGCATCCTTTGTGTAAAACAATTTGCAAGCAGTTGTGCCAAAGCCCACACAGCCTCATGGTCCCACATTCCAGCAGGGGGGCTTGTATGTTCATATCAAGTTTGATCAATTATTTTTTTTTCAGTCTATATTGTTGTAGTTTCCCATTCACCCAATCGCAGCCTTAACATTCTACCACGCCCCCTCTTCCGAGATTGTTCCCTAGGCTTAAAATTGGGGCACAGGTGGATGAGAACAAAACACTCTACTTTCTCTGGAGCTGAATGTCTTGGTCTCTAGTCAGTTCTGGCTGTTTTCTTTCAACGGCTGGGCTGCAGCCTTTGTCACCAGGCATATGACCTTTTCGATCCTACTGATGAAGCAATGCAATAGATATTTAACAGGTATTTAAACAAGTATATATATAGCCTTTCAATCCTAATAATGAGTACACAATTCGATATATAAGTATTTAAACATTACTAATTGTTATGGTAGGTACTTTGGTATAGACACAGATGTTTGATGGTAGTTATAATTCATGATTTACATTTCTTCTGTTAAGTATGGGCAGGGTCTTCGTGTGGTTTAAAAAACATCTCCTAACCATTAAAAGATGTAAGCTTGTGACATCAGCCGTGGTTATTCCTCCAAGGAGAGAGCATAAAGCAATAGATTTCGAGATATACAAGACATATGGTGGCCATTTTGCAGCAGAATTTCCAGGCAGATGAGGTGCTAGTGGTGCTGACGGAGGAGCTTTGCTTGACTCAAGGAGACTACCATTTGCTTTATTGGTTCAGTGTCCTTGGTAAACTGCTCTGGCATCTCGCAGAGACCATCTGTATACTTGCAAGTGCGTCTCCATACATCTTTTCCATGTTTATATCAGATCTTCAACAGCAAGGCCTTACCACCTCACTTCTTACAGATATCCCAGTTTGGAGGCATAGAGCCTTTACACATTTGTGGGGGCTTCGGATCCCCTGCACAAGCTCTTGGTAGAGATAATCCATCGTGTTGATGTCAGAAGCTCTGGTATTAATATTTTTGTTTAAGTGCACTACGCTTAAGGAGAACTTTAGCATTATATTTGGTTCTGAATAGAGAAACTCCTTTTCAGGTTTCTTCATGTCCATAGTAATTAAAAGAAGGAAGTTCTTAACTGATTTTTTACAAGAGAATACCGTCTAAATAAACCAGCGGTGGCTCCAATCTACAGCTGGAGAAAAACCTCATCATCATATTTCTCATTATATGGGGGGGAGTTAAGAAAGTTTCTTCTCATATTAAAACTTTGCACCTAGAAGGTAAGCTTTTTTAGGAATCATTAAAAATAGTTGTTAGTAGGATCCACAGAGGGGCCTGATGTCTGCAGCAATGTGAGGCATTTCTTCCCTTCATTACTTCCTTCGCAGAGGAGTCAATCCTTCTTCTGGCAATTTCTGGATCATCTAACTCAATTGGAAAGCTCATTTTCTATTCTCAGTGCCGATAAGTGTGGTGATACCTTGGCCTGTTGGAACATACAAATCCTTTCCCATATGCTTAGTTTTAAGATTGTGTTGCAAGGTTTTTTGACAAAAGGTTTTCATCTCTATCTATAGATCCCCGTTTTTTTTAAAGGTTTTTATTTTTGAATCCATGGTCTCAAAAAGCAGTTGTTGTTATACATACCTTTTAACAATTCAACTAACTTAGACGCTGTTCAGATTCTTCATTCAAATTGCCTAATCACCATTCTCTAAATTCTTAATGAGCAATGTGGTGCGTTTGAAGAGGACGAAAGAGGTCCCATAAGTAAGTATTTCAACACTTTGGTCCCTTTGGTGGAGCTTGTGTTGTGTGTGTTATGTGTGTAGAAATAGAACGGAGACCACAAAAGGAGAAAGTGAGGTGTTGAGGAAGGATAATAGGTCAGAAATTAGATGAAAGTAGAAAGGATGCCGAGGGGGAGAAGGGGACAGGTACAGAGGGGAGTCGAGAAGAAGGGGGAGGGAAGGGGGGACAGGATCAATAAAGACAAATTATGTATGAAAAATGCTATGAGAAAAGCTAACATGTTGTTTTTGGCGAAGAAAAAGTGTAGATCATATTAGATAAAATGGACAAGAAAATAAAAATTCTTACACTAAAAAAGGCAACCTTTTTTAGACTTCTTTTTTTTTTTTTTTTGATGATTTCCCTGTTGGATGATGTTCTGTCTTTTGTTTCTTTTTTTATTACTTTTGTGTAGTTAAATTTGCAAACTCAACATTATGTTGCATTCTCGTTAAAATTCTTTTCATTACATTTTAAGTTTTTTTGATGTTTTCGATTTTTTTTGTATATATTTAACCTTTATCTAGGAGCCAGTTCTGAGGGCAAGGACTGGTGTTATTTCCTAAAATTCTGAGATTGAAGCAGCGAGACTATGACAGTTAGGTCATGAATATCTTCTGAAGAAGTTGGAAAAATGAATGGACCTCATTTGTTCTCATACATATGAAAGGGAGAGCCCAGAGGCCATGAGAAGATGAGAATTTTTTGTGATCTCGTTAGGTTTTATTACACTAGAGGAAGTTAAAAAGGGTATTGTACCATATGCCCAAAGATTTCCCCTTGGGATCACTTCAGTTCATTCCACCATGTTGTAACTGGCCTCCTACTATGTGCATAAAAGCCACTGGTACTTGGAGATGACGCACATAAATGACTGTATTCAATTAAAAGCCTCTAAGTTGGTTGGGATACCTACCGGAGGAGAGGCAATCAGACCCTGCTGCCAAAGACCTGACGTTTACATGGGAGGGATGTATTGAAACCACACCTGCCAAGTGTACGATGCCTCTGGAATGCCAGAGAGTGTTACCAAAGGCCACTAAACCAATAAACGAAATATGAGGTCTCCCTGAGTCAAGCAACACTCCTCTATTCATTGTTAGCACCAGCTACACCTCACTGCCTGGAAATACTGTGCCGCAGAGGCAGCCATGTGCATGTATATCCCAAATCTATTTGGCTATTGGCTCTCCCCTGGGAGGAAATAACACATGGCTGATGCCACAAGCTACATCTTCTAAGATAGGAGATGTTATCAGCCACAGTAGACCCTGTCATATTTAACAAGGGAGAAAATTGTAATTCATGGATTAACAATCCAAACATGGCCTTGCTAAAGTAAACCTACCATAACTATTAGTGCTGCTTAAAAACCTATATATCTAATTGCTGTTCTTCATTAGTAGGACTAAATGGTTATTCCTGGACAAAAAACTGTCAGCCCATTGCAGGAAAAACAGCCAGAATTGACCATGAGGTTTCAAAGTACAGATACAGAGAGAGTGGAACTGTTTTACTCTAATCCATCTGTGCCCCTTTTTAAGCCTAGGGAACATACTGCGGAAGAGGATAAGGCGCGTGGTAGAATGTAATGGCTGTGATTGGGTTGAATGGTGGAAACTACAGCCATGTAGTCTGAACACTCATTGATCAACTTGATTGAACAACAACCTGTCACCCCCCACTGGATGGGGGGCTATGGGGGTTTGGACACAACAGAAGGATTTAGCATAGATGCGTTTGTTTAGGTAAGGTTATTTTTGGTTATTTTTTTTTTTTTCTTTTTTGGGATTTTTCTAGGTGCTTACCACTTATAGCTAAAAATGAAAAAAAAAAAACTGAGAGAAAGATTGCCGGCCCAGTTATGGCAGAATGCATTGATCTGGGATGGGGTGGGAGTGGGGGGGCGGACAGGGCAAAATAAAGCCTGAACGAATGGAAAAAAATAACATGTTTTTTATCGTGAAATGCACAAAAGCAATCAATTAAAAACTAATTAAAAAAAAAAAAAGAATAACCACATTTATTGAGTTGATAAAATACCATGGCAAATCACCTTAAGGAAGAAGGGTTTATTCTGACTTAAACTTTGAGGGGATATCTCCCATCATGGCAGGAAGGCATGGGGAGAGGAGGGAAGGGCTAGCTGGTCACTTTGCATTGGCAGTCAAGAAACAAAGACTATACAGGAAACGGGGCCTAGATATAAATTATCAAAGTTTTCCCTCAGGACCCGCTTCCTCAAGCCACTCTCCACTATCTAAAGATTCTTCTAAAACAGCACCATCAGCCAAGCATGTGAACAGACGAGAATATGGGGGACATTTTTCATTCAAACTACTTAGATGCTGTTCAGTTCTTCATTCCACATATGTTAACACACCATTCTTTTTTGTTGTTGTTGTTGTTAAGGCAAACTGAATAATGTTTAGTTTCTTTTCAGTAAATACCATACTGATGACTATAAACATGTACATTAAAACATACACTCAACTTGTTATGTAATTTAAGAATTGTGTAACGTAATATTTCTTTTTACTGGTGCCAATGCCACTCTACTGTTAAAATTTGACTCCCAAACAGTTTTGGAATTAGCCTAAAGTTTATTTTGGACATTGTAATTTTGGTATATAATTAGAGTGTATAGATGTATATTTTGATTAGTTTAATTCTATAAATATTGACCGGGAAGAAGACCCAACAAAAAAGCCTATTCAAAGATTCTTCCAGGTCTGATATTCTTTGTTCTGCTTCCTCCATTCTGCTTCTGAGGCTTTTCCATTCCTTTCCTCTTGAATGGATGAGTGTTTGATTTCCTTTTTCATTTCCTCTTCTGATTTCTTTAGTATTTCTACTTCTTTTTGGAGCTTCTCAATCTCTTCCTGTAGCTCTCTGCTTCACTGGTTGGTTTCCTTATCTTTTTCAGCATGGGATCTTCTCAGTGTTTCTACTTCCTTCCAGAGTTTGTCATTCTCTCTCTCTAGGTCCTTCTTGAGTTCTTCATTCTCTTTTCTTAGTTCTTTGATTTGCTCTTTATAATCTTGTAGTTCTTTAAATATGTTCCCAGTTGTGTTTCTGATATCTGTGTCTTGGGCCATCCCCAGGGGGATCCCACTGTAGGAATCTTCCATAGGGTTGGTAGAGCTTGGTGTGGGATTATCCTGCCCCTTTTCCGTGTTGTCTCTTCTTCGTGTTCCTGGCATATGGGCTTCTCCTTGCCTGTATTCCAATGTGAATCCAAAATGCCTCTTCGCTGTTTTGAAGGCTTGCTTTACTTGCCTCCTTCAGATGCCTTTGTAATCCCAGTTGAAGGGTGGCACAGAGGGGGATGCTCTTTAGCCTGCCCAGTACTGGTACCTGCACTTCATCTGGTCTCAGGAGATCTCTGCTTTGCTAATTCTTATAGAGAATTCCTTCTGCTCTACCAAGGATGTGAGGTTGATCTCAGTTTCCCACAAAGTTTGAAATTGATGCACTTTATATTATTTTAGATTAGGCAATATGGATTAGGATATAGAAGGTGGAGAGGAAGAAAGAGAAAGTGACTGGGCTTGATTGAGCTTATTCACATTCTGGGAGATCGTATGCTGTGAGTTCTCCTTAGTGGAGATTGTTATATCATGTCTGCTCTCTAGGAAGGGGAGGCCTGGATGACAGCAGAGTTCTACTTTTTATAAAAGGGGGCTTACTCTGGCCCACCCTCTCCCAAGCATTGGAGGGATTAAATTGGTATTTCCAGAACTTAAATTAGTTTGGACTTTGTCCAGTCATTCCTAGGAAACCAGAAAGTAAACAAGTACAACCTTTTCCACAGTGAGAGCAAATTAAATCCTGGTGTATTGTGGAGGACATATGCTGTGTGTGTTGTTTGTGTATACTTGTTTGTGTGTTGTATATGTTTGCATGTTGTATGTATGCTGTGTGTATGTGATGTGTGTACATGTTGTGTGTACACACAGTGCTGTGTATGTGTGGTATATGGTGTTGTATGTCTGTGATTGTGTGTGGTGTATCCGTGTTTATGTGTGTAGTCCTAGAAAGTCCATGAATGAAATGAATGAACAGAATGAAGTGATCCCTCATAGGTCAGAAAAGAGGTAAGTTTTCTCCTATATCCTGAGTGGGTGATCCAGCAAGGTCAAGTGTACAAGGAAGTGGAGATCATATTAAGGTTAATTCACATCATAATGCAAGATTGTTCAAAATCAGCAAAAAATACATGATTATGTGTAAATACTTCTCCACTCTCTATTTTCAAAGACGATTTGATACTGTCAGTCCCTTGCCATGAAGACTTAGAAATCAGTATTTAAATGCATATTTTAATGTCTATGTATTTTTTTTCATCTAAAATAAACTGGACCTCAGTTGCTTCTGAACCAGGGGAGAAGTGGAATTTTGCCAACTAGAGCTGTAGGAGATGCTCTCTGTGAAATCAGGTAACAATTGTCTTGATCATTCCTCTCTTTTCCTGTCGGTTCACCTGATACTATGGAGGCAGGTACTATGACCCAATTTGATCTGATCTTGGCCTCCAGGGAGAAAATCCAAGATGATTTCATAGATCTTTGTTCATCTCCAACTTCCACAAAGTTCAGCAAGTCTCAGGCAATCATTGATTTCTTTATAGAAATAATGTCTAGCTAGATCATGATTATTAGATTATTATTACAATTAGTCTACAGCTTTGTAGCAGTCTAACAATTATATCCCAGCACCAGAGACTAAGCACCATTAATGTATAATCTCAGAGTTCTTAGGCAAAATCCAGTTGATTGTTTAATCTGCATTTCCATTATCTTACAAAGGATGCACAGCAGTATAAAGCAGTTCACTAGGCCAGAAAGTTATTCTCATTGTGGGTTAAATCACTGGCCTTGAGGAAAACTTGGACACTGAAATTATCTACTGTTTAGAACCTAGGTTAAGAATGATCATAAAAAATGATATATACATTGGCAAATAAAAATAAAATTATGAACATGGAAGCTATTGGATGAGTGAACCTGAAGCAATGAATCTGGAAGCAAGCTACCCCGGACTCAGATATTCTTTCTAATATGTGGATCCTGGCTTTTAATGTTTCTTTGTGTGTGTGTGTGTGTGTGTGTGTGTGTGTTTGTGTTGTGTGTGTTATGTGTGTAGAAATAGAACGGAGACCACAAAAGGAGAAAGTGAGGTGTTGAGGAAGGATAATAGGTCAGAAATTAGATGAAAGTAGAAAGGATGCCGAGGGGGAGAAGGGGACAGGTACAGAGGGGAGTCGAGAAGAAGGGGGAGGGAAGGGGGGACAGGATCAATAAAGACAAATTATGTATGAAAAATGCTATGAGAAAAGCTAACATGTTGTTTTTGGCGAAGAAAAAGTGTAGATCATATTAGATAAAATGGACAAGAAAATAAAAATTCTTACACTAAAAAAGGCAACCTTTTTTAGACTTCTTTTTTTTTTTTTTTTGATGATTTCCCTGTTGGATGATGTTCTGTCTTTTGTTTCTTTTTTTATTACTTTTGTGTAGTTAAATTTGCAAACTCAACATTATGTTGCATTCTCGTTAAAATTCTTTTCATTACATTTTAAGTTTTTTTGATGTTTTCGATTTTTTTTGTATATATTTAACCTTTATCTAGGAGCCAGTTCTGAGGGCAAGGACTGGTGTTATTTCCTAAAATTCTGAGATTGAAGCAGCGAGACTATGACAGTTAGGTCATGAATATCTTCTGAAGAAGTTGGAAAAATGAATGGACCTCATTTGTTCTCATACATATGAAAGGGAGAGCCCAGAGGCCATGAGAAGATGAGAATTTTTTGTGATCTCGTTAGGTTTTATTACACTAGAGGAAGTTAAAAAGGGTATTGTACCATATGCCCAAAGATTTCCCCTTGGGATCACTTCAGTTCATTCCACCATGTTGTAACTGGCCTCCTACTATGTGCATAAAAGCCACTGGTACTTGGAGATGACGCACATAAATGACTGTATTCAATTAAAAGCCTCTAAGTTGGTTGGGATACCTACCGGAGGAGAGGCAATCAGACCCTGCTGCCAAAGACCTGACGTTTACATGGGAGGGATGTATTGAAACCACACCTGCCAAGTGTACGATGCCTCTGGAATGCCAGAGAGTGTTACCAAAGGCCACTAAACCAATAAACGAAATATGAGGTCTCCCTGAGTCAAGCAACACTCCTCTATTCATTGTTAGCACCAGCTACACCTCACTGCCTGGAAATACTGTGCCGCAGAGGCAGCCATGTGCATGTATATCCCAAATCTATTTGGCTATTGGCTCTCCCCTGGGAGGAAATAACACATGGCTGATGCCACAAGCTACATCTTCTAAGATAGGAGATGTTATCAGCCACAGTAGACCCTGTCATATTTAACAAGGGAGAAAATTGTAATTCATGGATTAACAATCCAAACATGGCCTTGCTAAAGTAAACCTACCATAACTATTAGTGCTGCTTAAAAACCTATATATCTAATTGCTGTTCTTCATTAGTAGGACTAAATGGTTATTCCTGGACAAAAAACTGTCAGCCCATTGCAGGAAAAACAGCCAGAATTGACCATGAGGTTTCAAAGTACAGATACAGAGAGAGTGGAACTGTTTTACTCTAATCCATCTGTGCCCCTTTTTAAGCCTAGGGAACATACTGCGGAAGAGGATAAGGCGCGTGGTAGAATGTAATGGCTGTGATTGGGTTGAATGGTGGAAACTACAGCCATGTAGTCTGAACACTCATTGATCAACTTGATTGAACAACAACCTGTCACCCCCCACTGGATGGGGGGCTATGGGGGTTTGGACACAACAGAAGGATTTAGCATAGATGCGTTTGTTTAGGTAAGGTTATTTTTGGTTATTTTTTTTTTTTTCTTTTTTGGGATTTTTCTAGGTGCTTACCACTTATAGCTAAAAATGAAAAAAAAAAAACTGAGAGAAAGATTGCCGGCCCAGTTATGGCAGAATGCATTGATCTGGGATGGGGTGGGAGTGGGGGGGCGGACAGGGCAAAATAAAGCCTGAACGAATGGAAAAAAATAACATGTTTTTTATCGTGAAATGCACAAAAGCAATCAATTAAAAACTAATTAAAAAAAAAAAAAGAATAACCACATTTATTGAGTTGATAAAATACCATGGCAAATCACCTTAAGGAAGAAGGGTTTATTCTGACTTAAACTTTGAGGGGATATCTTCCCATCATGGCAGGAAGGCATGGGGAGAGGAGGGAAGGGCTAGCTGGTCACTTTGCATTGGCAGTCAAGAAACAAAGACTATACAGGAAACGGGGCCTAGATATAAATTATCAAAGTTTTCCCTCAGGACCCGCTTCCTCAAGCCACTCTCCACTATCTAAAGATTCTTCTAAAACAGCACCATCAGCCAAGCATGTGAACAGACGAGAATATGGGGGACATTTTTCATTCAAACTACTTAGATGCTGTTCAGTTCTTCATTCCACATATGTTAACACACCATTCTTTTTTGTGTTTGTTGTTAGGCAAACTGAATAATGTTTAGTTTCTTTTCAGTAAATACCATACTGATGACTATAAACATGTACATTAAAACATACACTCAACTTGTTATGTAATTTAAGAATTGTGTAACGTAATATTTCTTTTTACTGGTGCCAATGCCACTCTACTGTTAAAATTTGACTCCCAAACAGTTTTGGAATTAGCCTAAAGTTTATTTTGGACATTGTAATTTTGGTATATAATTAGAGTGTATAGATGTATATTTTGATTAGTTTAATTCTATAAATATTGACCGGGAAGAAGACCCAACAAAAAAGCCTATTCAAAGATACTGACTGAAACAGCAAAACTTCGCCCCAAACCGTTAAATTTCTGCATTAAAAATTTTTAAAAAGATTGAGAAAAAATGATTGTATATAGTATTTTTTTTTCATTGTGTTTGTGGCATGTATTTTTATGCACAATCTTGGCCGGAATTGGGGTGAGGGGCATGGAAGTGGGAATTGGTCTAAATTTAATTAAGAAGTTGCATGACATGTGCAAACGTTCAATAACAACTAAGGAAACATTATATTGAAGGATGTAGGGTATTTATTTACACTAAAAATCCCTAGAATAAATATAGTTCTTTATGGCAACATTTTTTTTAAATTACTATACGCCAGAGGTCATCAAAGCAGCTGAACAGAGTATGAGCAATCCTAGCCAGTGTCACAGAGCCATGCAGTCTAACAATTTGAAGCTCTTGGTAAATCAGTTACGGTGCGGGTGCGAGGCAATTTCTTTCTTTTTTTATTGATGCTTTGTGTATTCATACCTCATTTTCCAATCAGTCCTGCATATATCCCCTTCCCTCCCCCCCCCCCCCCCCTACCCATCCCAGAATCATGCATTCTGCCCGTACGTTTTCTCCATCTTTCTCTGCTTTTTTTTTTGTTTTTTGGTTTGCATTTTTTTTTTTTCACACTAAGTGTCCTGTTGCGTCCAAGCAACCTGCATGTAAAACCAATTTGCCAAGCAGTTGTGCCCAAACCACACAGCTCATGGGTCCCACCATTCCAGCGGGGGGTGGGTTGGCAGGGTCAAGTCAGTTGATCAAATGAGTGTATATAGTCTATATTTGGAGTGTTCACCATGATACCCCAATTCAACGCCTTACATTTACCACGCCCCCTCTTCCGCAGTGATGCGGGCCCTAGGCTGTAGAAAAGGGGCACAATGGTGGAGGAGAAGCCAAAATAACACTCTATTCTTCTCTGGAGCTGATGTCTTGGTCTCTAGTTCGTTCTGGCTGTTTTTCTTTCATGGGCTGCCAAGCTTGTCCCAGCATAACCTTTCGATCCTACTAATTGAGCACATGCAATTAGATATTTAGGTATTAAACAGTATATATTAGCCTTCAATCCTACAATGAAGCACCACACCAATTAGATATATAGGTATTTAACAGTTCATTATATATTCTCTGTTTTATGGGTAGTTGTTTATTCATGTGTTTGTGTTTTTTTATGTAGATAATCCGATGTTTGGATGGATGTTAATCCATGAATTACATTTATTTTTTTTTTTTTTTTTTTTTTTAAGGTTTGTTTTATAGCATCTCCTAACCATAGAGGATGTAAGCTGTGGGCATCCGCCGTGGGTTATTCCTCCAATGTGCGGAGACAATAGCCAATTAGATTTGAGATATACAGACATTTGACTGCCACTGCTGCAGTGTTTCCAGGTAGGTGAGGTGTCGCTGGTGCTGACGGAGGGAGTCTTGCTTACTCAAGGAGACCTACATTTCCTTTATTGGTTTAGTAGCATTTAGTAACACTCTCTGACACTCCAAGAGACCATCTTCTGTACACTTGCAAGTGTGTACATCTTTCCCATGTTTTATATCAGGTTTCAACAGCAGGCCTTATCGCCTCTCTTCTCCTGGCGTCTCCCAGTTTGAAGGCATGGAGCCTTTACTTTTTGTGGGGCTTGGATCCCCTGTCCAACATATACTTCTCCTTAGAATAATCCATTGTTGATTGTCCGAGCTCCTGTATTAATATATTTGTTTAAGTGCATAGCTTTAGGAGACTTTAGCTTTATCTTTGGTTCTGAATAGAGAAACAATCCTTTCAGAGTTCTATGCCATAGTCAATTAACAGAAGAGTTGGTACGGAGTGTGACAATGAGTATTATGAACGCCCTATACCAGCGGGCTCCATCTACAAGCTGGAGAACAACCCCCTCATCATCATATTTCGCCTTATTCTACGGGGGGGAGTTAAGAAAGTCTCTGGTATTTAAAACCGTTGCGGCACCTAGAAGGAAGCTTCGTTAGGAATCATCTAAAAATCGTTGATACCAGTAGGTCCACAGAGGGGCCTGAGTCTGCAGCAATCTGAGGCATTTCTTCCCTTCAATGCCAGAGGAGTCAAATCCTTCTGCTGGCACTTCTGGTACATCCTACCAACTGGAAAAACGCATTTCTTTCTCAGCCCATTAAGTTGGTTCGATACTCTGGCCTGTTGGAACATACAAAATCCTTCCCATAGTTAGTTTTAAGATTCGGATTGCAAGGTTTTTGCCCAACCAGGTTTTCTTATCTATCTATATCCCCGTTTTTTTTAGGTTTTATTTTTACCCATGAGTCTCAAAAAGCAGTTTGTTTTATACATACATTTTACATTCATCAACTACTTAGCTGATGTTCAGTTCTTCATTCCACATATGCTAACTCACCATTCTTATTCTGTTGAGCAATGTGGTGGTTTGAAGGAGAAAGAGGTCCCATAAGCTCAAAGTATTTCAACACTTGGTCCCCAGTTGGTGGAGCTGTTTGAGGAGGTCATGGAGTCTTTAGCAGCATGACCTTATTTAAGGAAGTATTTCACTGGCGGTTGGCTTTGAAAGCTCATAGCTTTGCCCAACTTCTAGTTAGGACTCTGTTTCATGTTTGTGATATAAGATATGATTTAATGATCTATCCCCTTTATGCGCCTGCTGCCATACCTGTTTCTGACTGCCATGTCTCTCCAGCCAATGAATTTTATTCCTCTAGAAGAGTAAGTAAAAGTAACCTTTTTCTTTTATAAGAAAAAATTTATATTTTATGTTTGGTCTTGGTATATTTTCACAGCAATGGAAAAGTAAATGATACAGAAGCTGGTATCAGAGAGTGGGCTACTGCTGCGACAGACCTGACCTTGATGTTTTTGGGAAGGATTGTGGAACTGTTTGAATTTTAGACTAGAAAAGTTGCTGAATGCTTTGCTATAAGCCAAACTTAGTGGGCCGTTCTATTAGGAACCTGAAGGACAGTAGTTCTAAGAGTAAGGAAGATGGTGGAGACCTAGCTTAAAAGGTTTCAGAGGGGAGGGAACAGGACCTCTATTACCAAGTGGGATAGTTGCAAAAAGAAAACTGGCTGTTTTCTGTCCATGTCCTAAGAATTTACTTGAGCAGTGGACTAATTTCTTATGTGGAGTAAATTTCAAAATAATATAATACTGAACCTGATCTATAATGAAAAAGAACAGGTGGACATAAGGAATACAAATTGTGCAAAGGAGTGTGGGCGCACGCCTTCATACTAGCACTTGGGATGCAGAGGCAGTGGATATTTTTGAGTTCAAGGCCAGCCTGGTCTACAGAGTAAGTTCCCGGACAGCTGGAGCTACAGGGCGACCCTGCTGAAAAAGACAAAAAAAAAAAAAAAAAAAGAATAGAAATTGTACAATTTGGAGGGAAAAAGAGCATTAGGATGCTTAATACTGAAGCCAAAGCTTGTGCTAGAAGAGAGGCTGTAATTGTTACGGAGATTAGCTCCTAAGGAGAGCTTTCCTGCTCTGCAGGAGAAAAATTTAAAGGATGCTCTTGAGGCCAGACCCCCTCCTATATCTAAACTTCCAGCTTGTGAAAGGTAAAGGCTTAAGGAGTTTTCTGCTCCTAGAAAACAGTATGCACTGCTGCAAATGTGATTCAAAGGGACAAGGTCCATCCCAAGATGGCTGTGGAACATGGAAGTGTTGTCCACATGGTACTGGCTTTGGAAGTATGAAAGGTATAAGAGTAGAAGGGTCTTTGATTCTTCATCTCTGTTTTCATAGAGCTGCTGAGGCTAGGTAGACTGTGCCAGGGTGGGAGTTGCACTAAGAACTCGTTGAGAGGCTAGGAGCCCCAAGAGGCCACTGCATGAAGATGTGAAAGTGCAATCTGCATTGCAGCTGAGACCAAAAGATGTTGAGGATGTCAAAGCCACGAGACATCTGCCAAGAAGGGCAGCTTGCAGGGAGTGGGACAAGCAGCAGAGAGAGAGAAGTATGTTACAGGCATCAGAGCTGGAGGGGCAGAGTCATGTAAACCCTTAGGAACTGAGATGCAAGACACAGTACTTGAAACTTCAAGATCTGATACCTTCCTGCTGGGGTTCAGTCTTGTTTTGGCCCTGTATTTCCTCAATGCACCACCACTACTCCGTTTTGGATTCTGTGTATTTTGACTATTGTATGGAGGAAGAATGTAACTCACTTTTCTTTTTTTTTTTTTTTTTTGACAGAGGGGTTACAATGAAGACATTGCCTTGAGTCTCAAAAAAAGCCTTCCAACTTTTGAACAGTGTTGAGATTGTTAAAAACTATGGGGACTTTTAAAGGTGAATTAAATAAATTTTGCATTATAATGTGGCCATAGGCCTGTGAGGACCAGGGAGTGGAATGTGGTGCTTTGAATTGAGAAATGTCCGCCATAAGCTCAAGTATTTGAACATTTGTTCCCCGGGTGGTGGCACTGCCCAGAGAGGTCATGCAGTCTTTAAAAGAGGTAACCTTTCTGGAGGAAGCGCCTCATTGGGGCTGTGCTTTGGGAGTTCATAGTCTCACTTCACTCCCAGTTGACTCTCTTTGCTTTGTGTTTGAAGTTCAAGATGTGAAATCTCTACTTCCTGATCCCGTTGCCATGCCTACCCTCTTGTAGCCTCCACACCATGATGAACTCTTATTGCCCTGTAACCATAAGTCAAAATAAGCTCTTCCATAAAGTGCTTTTGGTTATGGTGTTTGATCATAGTAGCAGAAAATTAACTAATGCAAACACTGTTCTGGTGTTAGAGAGTCAGAGTAGATAGCGACTGGAGTAGATAAAGATTTCATTCATAATGCTAATGCTACAATAGCAAATTTCTGGAGTGCAATGGCTTTGTTTTGATTTTTCAAGTGGCATCACAAAGAGAATTCTATATTCATAAGTGTCCATTACTTTCATATACCTAGCCCCCTCCCAACCTGCCCCTGTATTATTCCCACAGAGAGGTCTGGAACCCAAGATAACTTGGTTTGAAAACAGTAACTGTAGTGCAGTCAATAAAATATTAGCTTTTCTTTAAGGCAATAATTTATTAATTTTTCTAGAAAGCAGCTTTATTGAATGAGTGATGTATTTATATTAAGGACTTTATATAGAAGTAGAAAATAAATATTATCTCTAGATATATTAGACATTCCACAAGAGAGGTAAAAATGGACTGAAATAGGAAGACAAAAGAGAATAAAATTTCTAATTTTATACCCATGAACTATCTCTCGCTATGATTAAGGATAAACGAAGGATCCATGGATGTTCTGAATAACTCGAGATAGTTCTAATTTTGCCTTTTGGGAGTTTTCAGATTTTCTTTTGTTCTTTTTGGCACAGGATCCAGTGTCTGCATTACTGGAAGAAGTGTTTGGTAACAGAAGCCATCTCTCTGTATCTTTGCATTTTTAAGATTTTCCTTTCTCCATATATTAAGATACAAGAACTGAACACATAATATTGTAAGTAAATATGCTTAGTATCTCATTATTCTTAGGTTGTTGTTAAAGTAATATTTTTGTTTGGGACAGAGAGTCAAAGTAAACAATAGACCACATTCAAAGGGCTCTTCAGTAAAAAAAAAAAAAAATGCTGGGAGATAGATGAACCTACACTGCATTGTTTGCGTGTTTTCTCTGTAGGAGCTTCGGGTCCAAAAGACATTGACTATGACACAACTGTGATTTAAAACTTTATTTATAAACAGGTTCGGTTTTATTCCCTCCTTTCCATAGTCTCCAGTTTTGCTATTCGGAATTGTGAAAGCAGGAAGGATTACTGTTTGTTCTTTTTGAGTTGTTTCTGCCCTGTTAGAGGAATAGAGGGAGCATCTGGAAGGATCCAGCCCTGAGGCAGTAATGAATAAGCATGGATTTCTTGGTCTTGATTGCAATCTCTTGTGCAGATGGGCTCTCAGCCTGGGGAGGCTTACCTGAGAGAGAAGGGGCCTGGAAGAGACACCTGTGGCCCACAGACTGGTGAGCAGAGGAAGATATGCCAAGCTCTGCCTGGGCTCTGAACAGACATGCAGAAAGCAAATTTTCTAGAGGCTTCCTACCTGGAAGGGACAGGGATGGACAAAGAAAAAAGAGTAACGGAGAGTTCCTTTCACTCAGAAACCTTGAACTCTATAGGTTATAGAAGGCTTTTGCATATACAGGCATAAGAAACATAAAAGAAAGGGACATTTTGTATCCAAATTTGTGGCAGATCTTCTTAAAAAAAACCCTCTTCTATTTCTCCAGAAAGTCTGTACATCAGCTTATGATACCTATAAAGTGGAGGGAACTGTTCTTGCTTTATAAAGTTGTAAAATTAAATAAAAGCTGAACAGTTAAGAAGTGTGTGACGGACCTGACACTTGTTGAATTCTTATCAAGTAACAGACACTGTGGTGGAGAAAATTCTTTACTCAGAAATATTAACCCTTATGCTTGTTTTAGGCGTACAGAAGGCAGAAGCCATATCTAAGACTCAGGAATGCACAGACTGACATTTAGCTTTGCTTCCCTATAAGGCTTGGTTCTTAGTCTAGGGGCCCAAAATTCCAACAATCAAAGCTGAGATTCAGGCTGTTGGAATTCCTGCCCATTTCCCCCAGCTACTGCCAAACTGCTAACCTCTCCCTTCTGTAATTGGTTTGCTTGCTTCGGGTGTCCCCACTTGATTAGTGGTTTTAGGCAAAGAACTGCAACTTGATTGGCCAATGTTATAATAAAGGGTGGTGTAATCAGTTCCTTGCGGCCCCACGCCTTTGAGAGCTGAGTGGTGGCCTAGCATCAAAATTAAATTAAATTGAATGAAATTAAACTCTTCTTTAAACCCTACGTGGTCTAGTTAATGAGTGTTCTCTCTGTTGCATCCTTATAACATTTTGTATCTTTCTTTTTCTTTTTTTTTTTTTTTTTTTTGGTCTTTTTTCGAGACAGGGTCTCCCTGTAGCCCCAGCTGTCCTGGAACTCACTCTGTAGACCAGGTTGGCCTTGAACTCACAAAGATCTGCCTGCCTCTGCCTCCCAAGTGCTAGGATTAAAGGCGTGCGCCACCACGCCCGGCTTGTATCTTTCTTTTTCATTCCCAGGAACAGAATCCCTGTTGACTAGGGACAACAGTGTATCCAGAGTGAACAACTAGATGCATTAAAGAGTGATCAGCCAAATCTAGAGATTGCTGGTGAGATGAACTCATTCAGCAGGCCTATGAGGAAGTTCTTTAAAGAACACTTACTTAATCAAAAGGCTCATGGGGCAAAGATGGAATTCCTCTTCCTACAACTCCAACCACTCAGTCTAGTTAGAGTTATGGGAGCCATTCTGAGCCATGTGATGAATTTAAGGATAAAAGTCTGTGGTAAAGGTTTATCTGATTGAAAGATTCTTGACCTGATTGTTTGGAGGCTGCTATCTCAACCTTGGATCATCTACCTTTAGAACACTTTTATTTGGCAGGAAAATGTAGCCTCTGTTTCATTTAAGTCATCACTGTTGGAGTGGTATAGTTTTTGCACACCAACTCCAACCCTTAATGACAGGAACCTCAAACAATTGACAAGTAGAGAGAAGTGGTTTGTACCTGCTGACTGACAGCCCATTTTCCCAATAGCCCTCAGCCAAACAGCCAGTCAGCAAAAGGGTCTGCTGAGTGAGACTGACCTGGAGACACTGTCATTTCGTGAGGAAAAAAAACGTTTAAATTGGTGTCAGTTTGAGTGGGATTGGCTGAGCCATCAGCTTACTTTGGACTATACGATGCCACTGAACTCACCTGAATGAAATGGTTTGTTTCGCTTATGACTTGATATATGAGTTTTGGGGAGTCTGATTATCAGATTGAGGCCAAAACCAGTCTCACTTCCTATCAGCGTGTTAATTCGAACTTTTCTTAACTTTCATTTATTATTTATTTATTATATATTTATTCTTAAGTTCTCATCTTGAAATTGATTTAAATTACATCTTTTTAATTTAAAAGAGATTAAGAATAGAGCAGATTAGAGATGAAATCATAATAAAACTATTTCTTATAATCTACTGTGTGAATAATGTACTATGGGAATTCTTCCTCCCAAGAAAATTTAATGTGAGTTACAACAAAGAAATTTTCAGTTTTCTTGCAATTTACCATCCAAAACAAGTTCTTACTATGCTTTATAAGCCAAACAGAGCCGTCATCACTGATCACTCAAAATGCCCTCAGAATGTTTTAATGTCACTACTCAATCACTTTGATAAGTGTCACTGATCTAAAATTGGAAACTTTCAGTCGTATGTCTTCTCTTTCGCAATCCTGATTTTTTAAAAAAAATATCATTATGGAAATTTCCAAGCATACAGAATATCAGAGTCCAATCAATCAGCTTTGACAATCATCAGTATTTTGTTTGTTTAGTCTTTGTTTTCTAATCTTTCTGCAGTTTTGTTTACTTATTTATTTTTCTGTGGTATAATTTGAATAAATACTTGACCTCATTTCACTTCCAAATGCTTTAGCTTATGTTTCAAAAGTAATTTTGTCTTTCATAGTCTAAATGTTAGCGGAGCAGTAGTTATGTGGTTTTGCTTTCTAAGGACAGTTACCCATGATTGACCATGCTTATAAATATAAAAATCAGAATTTTAGAAATAAACACTTCATAGTTTTTAAATCATAATTCATTCTGAGTATGGTAATGGAATCCCCCACCACTTTGGTACATCCCAGGTGAAACACGAATCACCCCCTTGCCTGGTGTTTTCCTGTTGTATAGTATCCATCCATTATCTACTTAACAGCTATCTTATGGATTACAAAATTCACATCATGGTGTTTATGTCCTAGTAACCCCTACTTTACTTAATGATATCTCAAGATCTGAATAGTGATGCTGGCAATTTATAAATGCCACACAGACACCATAAAATGTTGGCTTTAAGAGAAGAGGCACAAGTTCTCAAAAAGAAAATTCTCTAGAACTCATGTGCTGAAGTTGCTGAAAATCTACTGTAAGAACAAATCTGTGAAATTGTTAAAAAAAAAAAAAAGGAAGCAGAAATTCTGCAAGTTTGCTGTCACACTGCACACTGGTAAAAGTCACATTGCATTTTGCTGTCACACCACACACTGGTAAAAGCCACATTGCATGATACGAGCTCTTTGAAGACACAAAAGGCATTGAATTTGTGCATATAAATACAGTATAGAGAAAAAAAGCATTGTACATATATGATTCAATTCTCTCTATAGTTTCAGATGGTGGGGGTCTTGGAAAATTCTGTATCCCCCTCAGATAAAGGCAGACTACTCTGTTGCCCCTAACACATTTTGCAATAATCCTTTAATACCATTTAATAGTCTGTAATGAATTGTCTCATTTGTCTAAAATTCTCATATTTTATCATCGGTGTATTCATTCTGAATTGAAACAAGTTCTGCTTACTGCATTTGATTGTATGTGTAACAATCTTTGAACTTGCTCTCAGTCCAGAACTCTAGTCTCAGTCTTCCCACGGATTTTCCTCTATTGACCTGCTGATTGACTTGTAGGAAACAGGGCCGAAAAATCCACATTATCCATTTTCTTTTCATATCACTTAATTAGTGTCTGCATTTCTTCTGTTTCATAGAGACTAAAAGCTATGTTTAAATACTTGATAAGATTCCTATTAAGTTTATTCTGGGAATTTCATTATTGGTATTGTTTCTTTGGTAATATTCTTTATTCAGAGGCCAACAATATTTGACGAGGATAAAATTGTTCAGGGCTCCAGTCATTCTGATGGTTTGACTCAATGCCATTAGTTTCTGTAGTATTTTTCAGGCATTAAAAGATGAAGTCTGAACTATAATGATCAGTATAGATCCTAACTTTAGGAGACATTAGAGAAATGATAGATTGCTCAGCCCACATGGTGCAGATTCTACTTTGTTTCTGGGATAAACTTCTGTACAATTAGTCTTGTCTATAAATACCTAAGGGTAGGAACAGATAGTGTCTAAGTCTTCTCCAGTTACCAATATTTGTGGATTGACGTTTTGCGTGCATTGACCCTTGACTACTTGTGCCTTTGTGTGAGGGGTAGGTACTGCTGTATAACAAGAATCAAAGCCTTGTATGTGCCTCAAGGCTTCCACTTCTCAGGAATGGAAAGACATAGTCCAGATTCTGGGATGATGTTACACATTTGTCTTATGCTCATGCTGATATTCTTAACTATTGGTCTTTATAAAAAGAAAGTGGAGAATCACAGAAAGGGGTTGGGAGTCCCCAGAATAAAGCACAGTAACTTAATCTGAGAAAGGCAGCAAACAAAAAATGAGAAAATCTTCCCACCCACTGTATTTCCAGTGACAAGTGTGTTCCCACCAACCTGCCTTGTGAGGACATGGCTGACCAGAGAAAGGCCACACCCCTTATTCCTTCTTGCCCTTACCCACATCAGAGACACAAGACTGGAAGTAAAACTTGGAGTGTTCAGAATGGGAAAGAAAGGACTTGGAGAGACCAGCCAGCTCCCTATACATAGTCGCAAATTTCTCATGTAAAAGACAGGTCAGAATCAGTGTGAATGGCCCCGAAGACACAGAGCAGAGCAGGGCCAAAGAATTAGTGTGAAGGAAGCTTATTCGGTTCAAAATTGGTAAGTTTTATTCCAAAAATGTGTTTATGAGCTTGCCTTCCAATATCGCTGGAGGTCTGCCCTGCTGACAAACTCTTTACATATGGTACTGCTCAGTCTGAATCCCTGGCTACCTGAAGGTCTGGGTTTGGATGGCATATTGGGCAGCATATTTAGTACTTCTAATGAGGCCACCTATTTGTACTCATCTTCAGCCCCAGTATCTCTATAAATGTTTCACTCAAATCTCTGTGAATACAAATTTCTCCTTTCTCTCGGTCCCTGGCCCATCTGTCCCTCGTTCCGCATATTATGGCGCCCCAGATTAGCCCTTTGCTATGTTCCAGGTCTAGAATCGTCTCCAACTGTTTTGTGTATATTGCCACCATCTCCTTTCTCCCTGCAAGACTGTGTGGTCATTCATATTTGGGAGCTGTGGAATATGTTCTTTTATGACCCCCGTGGTGCAGTGTCCATGACCGAACACATGGTTTGTGTTCAATAAATACATGTTGAAATGGATTGAATTGATGTTCAGGGTCTTCTGTCCAAGAAAGCAAAAAGCTACATTGTGAAGGCTTCAGCTCTGAAGGGGGGGAAATCCAACTTCCTCTCCATTAGGACTTCCCTTAAGGCTTCTAGAGCTGTTCAGAGGCTTTGGTATGCCCCACCCTCCTTCCTTTTCTCACCAGATCATCATTCCCACAATTGACTTCTCCATAAGCTAAATAGCTGTCTTGGGCTTTTACCCCCTTTCTGTCAGTTTGTTTTCTTTTTTAGGGAGAAAAGGGGGGGGGATTTTGCATAAGAAACTTTTGCTGGGATACCTGAACCAGAATTAGTTTTTCTCTAATTTACTATAGAGATACATGGGGTAAAGTGAAAAAAAAAAAAAAAACATGCATGAATAAACACAGACAAGCACAAGCACACACACCACACACACACACACACACACACACACACAGGGTTCTGAAGTTATGATTTGAGTCTTTCCTGTACAAGTGAGCTACACAGGTGCTTTTGTGTAAGTAATCTCCATACTTCTCTTAATGTGGCTGTAAAATGGAGAAGACATTTGTTTTTCAGATCTCACAAGAATTCTACGACAAGTACATGCAAAAGTAAATGTGAAAATATTATATGTGTTGTAAATTATATGGATATCACAATGTTTTATTTTTTAAGATTTATTTTCATTTCTGTGTGCATGCGGTCTATGCAAGTGTAGACAGGTCTCATGGAGGCTGCTCATATTCACTGGAGCTGGAGTTATAGGTGGTTATAAGCCACATTATGTGGGTGCTGGGAACTGAACTTAGGTCCTTTGGATATCACAAAATGCTCTTACTTATTGAGCCATCTCTTTAGCCCCTCAAGTGTTTATTTTTTCTATTAATGTTGGAAAGCAAGCCAGCCAGCCCTCTCTTATCTTTGAAAGATTTGTCACGTACAAATTGAAAGTATATCATCTGCTGCAGATGATAGAGGTGTATCTTTCTTCTCAATGCATTATGGGAAGGGAGGAATCTCAGAGCAAACCTAAAATTAAATGACCACCTCATGAATTTCAAGTTTAGAGGAAGCAGTAGCCACTGCATTGTTAACTGAGGGATCCAGGGCAGGGAAATTGTGGAAGGTCAATTAGTTCTGCTTCTTTCTGATGAGTAGAATTCTCACTCAGAATTGAAGTGACTGTGCTTTGCATTTTCTTCTTTATTCTTAATGATTTAAAGTTATAATGACAAGTTCCAAAGCTGATAAAATGTTTTTTTTAACTAGTCTTTTCTTCCATAACAATATATAGAGTTTTTTAAATGAAAGTTAAAGAATGATGGTTGAAATGTATTATGTTCCATGTAATTTGCTAATGCATTCAGAAATGCGGGTGGAACATCAGTAGCAAATGGACCTTATGAGTGGAAAGCATTAAATTATTTTAAGTGTAGCCTCTCGTTAAGAGAGAAATAGATGAGATCATTCTTAACTTAGATTTTTACTTTTTGGATTATTTCAATCATGAGCATATATCTATGATGAATATTCTAGTAATTTAAGAACATATTTTCAATTTATTTATCTATGTATGCCATTTATAATCAAATATATAATTAACACATTTACATATGCCATTTCTGGTGTTCCCAGACTCTCCTAATGGCAGCTCTTAATGACTTTTCAAAACTACCTTAGGCTGAGAGGTGATCCCGAGCTGAGCGAAGGTATGTTACCTGTTTGTGTGCCCAGCTGGTGGGATCCAGTGTTGGGTTCGTGGTTACGGAATGAGACTTTGTAGTGTGATTAATAAGTTCCCAAAGGCTTTTTGTCCATTGATTCTCTGCCCTCTAGCTCTCCTCAGCTGTGACATCTTCATCTGTATCTAAGGAGTTTTATCACCTGTCCATGCCATGTTTTCTTCATTTAGCACTTTGTACTCTACCAGAGTAGAGTTTAGAAATAAACTCTTGACTACTTGAATGGAGCTCTGAGCAATGCTGTGTTCCTTCATTAACCCTTCTCTGGAATCTTGGAAAATATTCTTTCTTCTCAAAAACTATCTGAAACCCAATGTCTGCTCTACACAGCATCCAAAGCCACACACACACACCTCACTGTCCCTGTTCCCTCATTCTGCCAATGGGCCTTACCTTTGTGAAAAAAGTACATAAATGCACTGGTCTCATTCAGTTACCTTTGGTGTAGGGCCCTGCCCCTCATGGGGGGGGGGTCATTTCTCTTGTAGGTGGAGTCCTGGTTGGACTCACATCATATCCTTCATGTCAAGGGAGTCCCATGGTCATACTGTACCTGCTATCTTTGCTGCAGCTTCTCAGTGCCAGATCTTGTCCTGCCCACCTTGGGCAGGAGTGCCAAGCTACAATATTTTTGTTGCTGGATTCCACTGCTTCTGCCTCAAACCACAATGACACAGTAATTTCTGTGTAGAATATATTATAACATTTCAAAGAAAAACAAAAAGAAATTATGAAAACTACATCACTGTCAGAGACTATGTAGTAAAGAATGTTTTTTGGTATCACCAACAGCACAATTCATAGCAGAAATACAGTCTGTGTTGTTTCTTTAATGAATAGGGTTTAGTCAGTAGTTCTAAAAAGAAGGTTCAAATACTTTAAAGGTAGATTATTTGTTTGCCATCTTCTACATTCATGTACATGTTCTTTGAATAAAATACTTCTCAAGGAATAGATAAATACCATGAAAAGTAAGAAGGGTGGGCGCCTTTAGGGTGGGGAGGTCCAAGCTGTCATATGATCCTTGGCATCACCATTGTGACTGTGATAAGCATCATGGATAAAATAAAGGAAACAGACTAGCACATACAAAAAGGCCCTTAGCACTCTAACATGTCATGGTGGGATTTAATTTAGAAGATAGGCAGTTGCAGTAATGAGTGCTATTAATTAGCATTCATTATTCTGAATTAAAGTTAAAGGCAAATATTGGTATTTCAATGTAGCTGAAATTATGGCAGTTGTATATGAGTGCAGGCTTGCTTCAACAGCAGCATGGTAAAACAGGGACAGAAAGACAAATGTGCACTCGTTTCCCACTCTTAGAGGTACAGTGTCTATTTCAATGGTTGTAGAGTGAAGATGACATGAAAAGATCCCTGGCCTGAGTGATCTGAGGATGTCTCTATTTTCAGGAAATAATTCTACCTACTCAAGATTCTGTGCCTTCAGCTAAGAAATGGGCATAATTATAATGATCTCATAGATTTCAAAGTTATGAGATCTGTAACTAGGAGAGAGTAATTTGTAAATATTACAAGCTAATCCAATATATATCAATGTAGAAAGTGTAACTAATCCCTAAACTAATCATGTACATAATGAATTTCTACTGCAGAGCTGGTAGGCCTAGTACCTAAAAAGCCAGTTATTGATAGAAACTGATGAGGTGGGGGTAGGTTGTATCCAGTGAATGCTATCTTACATTAACTGTGCTTTGCAGTATTAATCAAGTTTGAGGAATGTGGTAAACTCTGTGTAAAGAAGGAATGGGCACCGATCCCTACGCAGTCACTGCTGTGTAGAAAGGCTGATCTACTGTGAAGGAGGTAGCAGGTTTTGTAAATTTAATTAGTTTTCATTTAAATATTTTGATGTATTCGTTCTTATTTTATGTGTATTAATATTTTGTCTGTATATATGTAAGTGTGCCATGTGCGTGAAAAGCCTGTGGAGGCTAGAAGCGACAGCTGGATCTTCTGGCACTGGAGTTACAGATGTTGTTAGCTGCCATGTAGGTTCTGGGAACTGAATCATCTATAAGGGTAACCAGTGCTCTTAACCACTGAGCCATCTTTCCAGCCCCTCTTTGTTTTTATTTCCGAGAGGTTCTTAACTATATAGGATGAATTATGACTACACGCTGCCCCCCGTACCGATTCTTATCCACACCCTATTCCTACTGATCCCCTTCTTTCCAATGAAGCCTCCTCCTGATTTCATGTCTTGTGCTGGTGGTTACAGATGCTATGTTCATGATAGAAAATGGCAGGCCTGCCCATTGAATGGCATTCCCTCCCATCCTCTGGCTATTATAAAGTTTCCACCCTCTCTTTACCAGTGTTCCCTGGGCACATCTCCAGTGGGCACATCATTTCTGATAGGGTGGTTGTTGTGTAAGTGTTCCTGGGGAGACATGAACAAATATCTTACTCACCCCAGATAGGGAATCAACAACAGGCTAAAGTAAGGAAGCCACCAACATCTAACCTGGTAAGCCAATGTGTTTTACTGGGGTTACTTACAGGACCAGTGGTGAGGGGTTACTCACAGGTGCAGAAATTACTCAAATATGGAGGTGCCACCAGAGGCCGACCTTGGCAGGAGTGAGGGATATCCAAAGCTGGAAAACTAGAGCCCATCGCACAACATGCAGGACTGGTTGGGGTGTGTCCTTTCCAGGCAGCTCAGCTCATCTCCTCCTGTCCCAGGCAGCTGAGCTAGCTTCTCCTCCTTCCAGGTGACTGTCTTCTAGTAGCTCGTCTTGTCTAAGAATAGTCCAGATAGCTTGGCTTGTTTGAGAGGGTCTCTTGACTGTCCTTAGGGCTTATGTATAGATACTTGGAAAGGGAGGAGCCTAGTGTACCTAGTCAGTTTTAGGAACTTCCTGAAGCCCTAGAATTTCTTACTTCCTGAGCTTAAATGAGCGTCCCTGCAGAATGGAACTGTTAAATCTCCCTTTAGAACATCCTGTGCCTTAATAAACTTTCTTACAAGCATCCTATGTCTTACTGAACTTCTAAGATGGAAGGTTTTATCTTTGAGAAAACCACTACATATAGTAGCACACACGGTCAACAGGTGGGTTAAATGGTTGATGAATTTGTATAGACATCTAGAAACCCAGATTAATGCTTTAATTTCAGAATTTACCTGTTGGCCACTATTTAAGTCTTAAAACACCATGTAGATCAAAATGAGATATATCAACCCAAATGAGGTAGAGTATCCTCTTCAACAAGACGTGTTGGAGTGGCCACCTGTTTTTCACTTCTGATCCAACTTTAACTACTCTCTAACTCAAATCCTTGCTGAATGTACAGAGGAGACTCTAGTTGCTGTGAGGTCAGCTTCTCTCTCTTAGTGGTCAAGATCACAAGAGATTTAATTTACGAGCTTAAGTTGAACACCCTTGAAGAAATATGGGTTGACAGTTGTAAGAAATGTAAAATACAAGATTTGTGAGCAAATTTGCATACTGCTTACCACTCAGAAAAGAGATTCTGTGGATGCCAGGAGAACTGGTTACCAGAATAATAGCTGGTGACAAACAATCATATTCTACTACAGAGCACAGCAGTTGATTTAATTTTGATGTCTCCAAGAAACTTACTATTGCCCTCATCTAAGATCATTTTTAAAACTGTCATGTTACTGTATTATGGAGTGGACAGATTGTTTCATGGACAGTGATGGGTGTCTAATCATCTTTGAATGCTCTATGGCTTCGAGAGTACCTTACACATATGTCCAATCATTCTTTTGGGATCCAGATAGAATCTGCAAATCCTCCATATGCCAGAACATAGTTTGTTTTATGAAGACTATGTGGTATAATTCAAGACAATGCCAAACAAAATGAAGGATGGGAAAGAGTGCGAGATGGAAAGTCAAACCTTGCTGGACAGTCTTATAACTGCGTGACCTCAAACGGGTCACTTCCAATCTTTAAGACTGATTTGCATCATCTATAATAGCCCAAGATCCAAGTAGACAGTAAGTTTCCTTACTTTTTTTTGTCTTTTTGAGACAGGGTCTCCCTTTTGTCCCAGCTGGCCCAGAGCTCGATATGTAGACCAGGCTGGCCTTGAACTCACAGAGATCTGCCTGCCTCTGTCTCCTGAGTGCTGGGATTAAAGGTGTGCACCACCATGCCAGGCTAAGATTCCTTTCTAAGAGCTGATGCTTCTCTTACCTCTAAAATTGACAATGGTGCTCACTAACGGAAGTCCTTCTGCAAAAGCCAGGGTTCTTCTCTGCTTTTTCATGAGATAGATGACTTCATACAGTATATAGTCCCCAGATTTATGGTCTGATACTGTTTTGAGTGAAAAGTGGTTGTTATGTCTTGCATTTTTTTCCTTAAGTCTCTTACTGTTTTTCTCTGTATTCTGTTCATGGATGTATTAATGACCTGGTAAAATAACACTCCAACTCAGTTGCAGCTATCTCAGAGGTAAAAGGAAAAACAATAAAACAACCACTTAGTGGACAGTCCAAGAAACAAAGAAAGCCAGTCTCTGGAGGAGCTGAGTTAAAGTTAACTTTGAAGTTCATTTTCCTTTCTTCTGTTCAGAGATAGAGGAGAAGAACTATCGGGGAAGCCAAGAAGACAGGTGCTCCCGGGATCTCGATAGATGCCTGACAGCCTCCCATTCATCATTTAGTCCACCGTGAGAAATGGCGATCGGAGACTGATGTTATCAAACTGCTTAATCTCACTCTCATCACAGTGCCTTTTTCCTGAACCTTACTACACAATGTTCCGGAAGAGAGATGGTCATACATTTGCCTGTGATGGCAGCTTCTGATCACCAGCAACCAGGGCCTGTCTTGATTCGATTTGAAAAGAACAAGTGTGTGTCTTTAGTGAGTGATGCCCTTTTATTTTTGAACATTTAGTCATTCACGGGTATTTATTAGTTTGTTAGCTTTAGGTCCTGAAATCTAATTATGAACCATATATATATATATATATATATATATATATAAAACCCTATGCACCATAGAAAATTTTTAACAAAATAATATTGCTGGTGGGACTAAGAGGCTTAAAAAAAGCTGAAAGATAACAAATAATGTTGGGCATGGTGGCTCATGTCTATAATCCCTGCATTTGGGAGGCGGAGGCAGGTAGGTTTCTGTGATACTGAGGTCAGCCTGTTCTGTATAGCAAGTTCCAGGCCAGCTGGGGCTACAAGGAAGCCCTGTCTCAAACACAAATAACCAAAACTAAATAAGTAAATAAATAAATAAATAANATATGCTGATGTGTGAATGAATAAACAGGAGACATAGTTTCCAGGCATTCCTAGTGATGCCCAGTAGTGAAGATGGACCAGTAAAGATGCTCTTACAGTTCATGATGGTGCTTGCTCTGATAGATGAGAGTATGGTACAAAAGGACACTTAACGGGGACAATGACTCTCTGAAAAGCTTGTGAAACACTTCACCAAAAGGAGTGGACTTGGGGGTAGTTGTATGTAGCAGGCAGCTCTCAGAATGGAGGTTTGAGAGATCTGAAGTCCTCAACCAGCAGTTAGTTCAGTTCTAAAATGAATGAAATCACTAGAAAGAAGAGAGGGATTGAGGATAAAATAAAAGGTTATGGGTCAGAAGCCTGGAGAACAGCCTTGTGTAATAGTATGAGCCTTCTCACTGGACTCGTGTGGTAGGCCTCCCTAAATTCACCACTCCAGATGCCCTGTTTCTTCAGTTCCCGTCCCTGAGTTCCTGGCTGAGTTTTCACTATGCTTAAGTGTTAAAAAGACTGATATCGCTAAATCATTAGTCTTCAGTGGCACCTATATAGAAATCAGCATTGGCCGTATTTTGGTGCACATCTGTAACTTCTGTTCTGGGAGGACAGAGACAGGAAGATCCCTGCAGCTTTCCGGCCAGTCGGTCTGGCCAAGTCACTGAGCTCTGGCTTCACTGAAGAGACCTTGTCTCAAAAAGGTGCAGGATGATAGAGGAAAACATTGACGTCAACCTCTGCCCTCCACATGCATGCACACGTATGCACATATGCACATATACATACCTTCATATAGATCCCTGTGTGTATGCCTGCACACATACTTGCACACACACAAGCACGTACAGAGGCAGAGATCACGCACAGACACACAAATGTAATTACTGCTAAAATGTTTGTTGTAGAATTTAAAAAAATGAAACAAATGTAAAGGAATATTTTTCATGGGAATGAGTTTTTCCATGGGTCATGAAATGTTACCTATTGTCTCCTGTGTGGACCAGGTTTGGCTCATCCACTGTATCGATACATGTTTCAGGTATTGAATTGAAAAATTTATTGCTGTCATACTAAACATGTTATGAGATCAATTACAGTGTTTCTTATAGTATCAGTCAGTGCTAATAAGGTTCTGTTAACTTGTACATATGATCTCACTTCTCAAAATAAGGATTTAGGGTAAAGAAACCCAGGTATGCCTGAAAATTTTAATTCCTTAGACAGAAAAATGTTTGAAAAACATGACTTAACAAGTTAGAGCGTAGCCGCACTAGAAATATTAGGCAATTAAAAACTTATAGTTTACAATATTTTATAAAATATTATTTACCTAAATATATATACACTAATATAGATATATGTTTACTAAAATTAATCTGCTGTCTTATTGGAGATGTTCAAGCAAATGGCCTTTTCCTCTCCTGCCGTGCTAACAATCCTGATGACTTTCTTATATTACAAACCATGGCTCCTTGCCCCAAGGAAAAATAGTCTGCTCTAATGCCCGTCCAAGATAATTTTTGTCATCTTAAAAGGATGTGTGCTTCGTAGAATAAATCAAATAAATGAATTTTCATTTGGAAGTCCATCTGGTGTGCCAGAGAAGAAACCAAGCAAGAATCGGGTGGTGTCTTATGTTCCTGCCTGCGAGTTGTTTACCTTCACAGCATCGTTTCCTGCAAATATTTGTTAGAGTGAAGGGCGCTTCTCAGGGGAAGGCACCAGGCCATGGCGTGCTCTGGGGCTCTGGGGGATATTGGAAGATCGAGCTCTTCTGAATGCTAGACGAGAGTGCTCACTGACAAAGCAGGACGCTCAGGGTCCTGTTCCACACACCACTTCCTCTCCTTTCCCTAAATTAGTCATTCCTCCCCTTTCAATCACTTACAGGTATTTCCAGCTGCAAGTACTCTTCTTCAATGCTGACAATGATCATAATTCATCATCTTTATTTAATAATCTTAATTTATTGAGTCCTTAGTATGGTCCACACAGTGTTCTAAATGATTTCCATATACCAAATCATTTATTTTTTCATGAGCCCAATGAATGGCACATATGATTACCTCCAACGTTCAGAGAAGACACTGGACACAGAGTACTTAAGTAATTGCACATAACTGTAAAAAGCTGGACAGCAATCAATGGGAAGTAGTCTGATTTCGTGTTTGACTTTTTCAAACTATACTCAGCTATTCTATTACAGTATGCATCTATCAAAGTATTTGAAATAGTTCATTACACATATTCGTTCTTTTACTTTCCAAGCAACTTAAAAAAAAAAAAAAACTTTAAGAGAATGAAGAATGGCTTGCTTATTTGTCTACCCAGGATTTCACAGTCTGGAACCCATTGAAAGGCCTTAGGATGTGTAAGTGAACGCACAGCATGCTCTCTCAGAGAATGATATAACTTTGGAGAACATTTTCAGAGCCCAATAGACACCAATCAGGGTGGTATACATGCCTCATTCATTTCTAAGAATTGTTCTCAATGTAGGGAAACATTTTTCTTTCTCAAGGAGGGAGGTTATGTCTGTCCTAGTTCGTTTTTATTGGCAACTTGACACAACCTAGGTCACCTGGGTTATTAGGTACTTTTCTGTGGCTGTGATACAACTCGGTGACCAAGGAAAAATGTAGAGGAAGATTTTATTTGAGCCTACGGTTCCAGAGGTACTAGAGTCCAGCATGCCTGGAAGGCTGAAGTAAAACCTTTTCTCTCCAAGTTCCTTTTGGTCAGTGTTTTATCACACTCACAGAAGGGAAACCAGGACAGTGTCCTTCAGCAAAATCTGAAAAGGGATGTGTTTCCCCAAGAGTTTAAGGGTCAACTGAAAGCCTTCAAATAATTGGTTCCTGGTAACTAATTTCTCCACCTGACTAGGCTCCAAGTAAAATTATGCTAATCCTTATTATAAGAATTTAATAGCTACATATTCATGACTTTCACCTACTAGACTATAACAAAATGCCAACTTTAATTGCATATAAGTTTTTATATGCTTTATATTTAAATTACAGATGTTCAAAGCCGTTAAAATGAAAAAAATAGTAAGTAAAAGTCAGTGAATGTTGCCCGATTAAATGATTTTATTTCTATCAGTACTTATTTATTCATGGATTTGTTTTGTCCATGTTGATAGATTAGTTACACAGGAATTAATACAATTGATCAGGTAACGATGCCCATTAATCTTTTAGTGGGACAACTAAAGCAACTGGAGTAATTCTGGCTTTTCTTTTTTCCATCCATAGACCCTATACTACTATGAAATCTGATATTTTATTTTTACCAAGTTGCTATTAATATGCCTTCACAGCATTTTAATGCAATGTCATTCCTATTCTGTTGGATTGCTTCATCACTTAGAAACTTCTTGTCTTCTCAGTTTGGAGAATTCTACAATTGAATAAAAAGATACGGGAAGAAAAAGCCAAGAAGCTTCAGCTGAATTAAATTTACCCATTATCTGTAAGGACCCTGTTGGGACTCCAGCAAGTACTTAAGTGAGCAGAAGATAAAGTCTTTAAATAACCCTAGAATATAGCTTATTCATGTCCTCAAATATTATGCTTAGTGGTTTAGTGTTGATAAATAAACAAAATATTCTATAGTAGATACTTGAACTGAGTAAAATAATGACTAAATTTGAAAACTTACATCAGAGTTCTAAAAATGTAATTAAACAAATGTTAGTCTCAAATGTCAACTTGATATGATCTAGTAGACTCATCTAGGATACTGGCCTCTGAGCACACATGTGAGGGATTGTGTAAATATAGGTTAGCCCTATCCATGTCTGTGAAGGATTGTGTAAGTATAGGTTAGCCCTATCCATGTCTGTGAGGGATTGAGTAAATATAGGTTAGCCCTATCCATGTCTGTGAGGGATTGTCTTGAGTATGTTACTCTTGACTACTACTCAACTCCCAAACTTGAGTACTAGACTACATAAAAGGGAGAAAGTCAGCTGGGCACTAGTATCCATCCCTCTCTGGTCCTGACTCCCAGTACAATGAGACCAACTGGTCTTCGGCTGCAAGCACCATGTTTTCCAGGCTGTGATAGATTGTTTCCTGGAAAGGGGGGCAACAAACTCCTTCCTCCCTTATTTGCTTTTTGTTTAGTCCAGATATTTTGTTGCTGCAGTAACAAGACAAGTAACAAATACAGTGGATAAATGGAATTTGTTATAGAAGGGATTTGGTAACCTGTCAGAACATAGTAAGTATAAAGTAGTTTCATTAGTCAAAATGAAGATGAAAGAATAGAAATAAGAATGTGGATGTTGAGAAGGAGTATGCTATTCCCTTCAGTCATGAGTCTGCCTGGGCTCACAGCTCTTTATACTCAATAGTGTCTCACTCATACCCATGAAGGAGCAGCCCTGTGTTTATCACCATACACCCGCCACTTTTCTAGACGTAGTTAATTCATCCAGTAATACACTTTTCCCACAAGGCCAGTCAGTCTACATCCAGGTTATGGATTGCCTTGGTGTGCAATGATGAGATAAGTCAATCAAAGTCTTTCTCTCTAAAAGTTAAACTAACATATACCAGGTAAAGACAGTTAGACATAGAACTTGAAACTGAAAAGATATGTCAGGGTGGAAATAACTGTAATAGGAGTCAATAGATTTTGGGTATATTAGGAAAATACATTTTGACTAAAATTCTGATGGCCTACATACATGAATATTTGTTTCTTTTATATCAAGGCAGAAACTGGTTTATCAATCTGTGCTATCCTAAACATAAATACTAAACAAAAGCTTATTTGGCTTGAAGCAATAAAGGAGAAAAAGTAAATATAGAGGCACATCACTGAGAGATGGGGTATAATTTCACAAGGACTTCTTGAGAAATACATGGAGTCTCTACCAGAATTGTCCAGCTGAATGGGATGTGGGACCATTGACCCACAGTGCCCGGTCCTTAGCAGGTGAGGGTTCTCCACCTTTTTAGTGTACATGCATCTAAAACAAGTTTCTACTGGGACTTAGGTGTCAGTGGAAGCTCTGGATGAGCAGAGGCTGGGTGCATTCAACTGTCATCTCTATGCAAATACAAACAGCATCTGATACATAGAATAGAATGCATTTGCCAAATTAATAAAATATTAAGCATCAATTTCAGTAAAGATGTCACCATCGGAATACATGTATTGTGGCTATCATGTGTTTAATTAAGGTTATGGTGACCCAGATGATTTGTTTCTGGTGATGAGCCTTATGGATTTCAGGGATCCAACAGTTGAACCAAATGGTGCTATAATGAGGAGATCATAGTCTGTAATTCTGAGATCTCAGACGGCGTGGCTCTTTCACTCTTTCATCAGTCTTTCACTGTTTTACTAGAATGTGAGGAAGTGTTGGGTTAGAGGAGGTGTTTAATTCCATAATGTCATGGGCTCACTCTGCTATTGTTTGTACGGCATCTGTCTTTGACACACTGACCTTAAGGAAGGAATTATCAGCTGGGCGTTGAGGCACACTCCCATAATCCCAGCACTCGGGAGGCAGAGTCAGGCAGATCTCTGTGAGTTCAAGGCCAACTTGGTTTACATAGTAAGTTCCAGGACTAGGGCAACAGGGAGACCCTGTCTCAAAAATACAGAAAAAAAAAAGGAATTATCTTTGTTTGTTTTTGTTTGTTTGTTTGCTTTTGTCTTTCTGAGACAGGTTCTCCCTGCAGAGTTATCTCTTTCTCTACTTTCATTGAAAATGAATGAGAAAGGGAAGAAGAGGAAGAAACATCTTTTCCTTTCAAAACAGAAGTTGCATTCACACCCCTTTGCCAAAACTTAGTCACGTGACCACGCTGGGTACAACATAAGCAGGAGCATACTCTAGTATATTCTGAGTTGCTAGATACCTGTTAAAAACCAAGCGTTCTATTCATATATAACTGCTTCCATCTTTGTATCGAGCTTTTCATTTTTTTTTTTTTTTGGCACAATGATTTGAAGGTCTTCCTACCATTTAACAGGGAGGCTGGATGAATTACAATATCTAGAACAGCTGCATGCCTTTTAAAGGTTCTGAAGAGTGTCTAGGTGGATAAGAAAAATGTCAACATATTTCTGTCTAGGGCCTAATTCTACTTTTATATAAATGTTTGGTTATAATATACCTAAAACTTCTAGGAGTATGCCTATTTGTTTATTTAAGAAAAAATATCTTATTTATCTTAATCGGAGTTCTTTACATATTATATCATATATTATTTAATCACATTATTTTAATTTACATACGTAATGAAAAGTGAAATTTTATTTTATTTCTTATTATCATAATCTTAGGGCATTATTGACTCTTGTCAAAATGTTTGTATAAGCCAGGTGTGGTGGCACACACCTTTAATCCTAGCACCTGGGAGAGGTAGAGGCAGGTGGATCTCTGTGAGTTCAAGGCCAGCTTGGTCTACAGAGTAAGTTCCAGGATAACTGGGGCTACAGGGAGACCCTGTCTCAAAAAAAAGTTTGTATAAGTGAGGTATACTTAATATTTCAGGGATGCACAGGGAGTTTTATAAAATATTAAAAGTATTCAGTGTAAAATTAATAGGTATTTAGGCAAGTAGTGTTAGACCCTGCAAATGTAGAATGAAAGAACAGAAATAGAGGGGCAATGGGTCACCTCTTCCAGTGGAAATATGACAAGTCACACCAGATAAAAGTAGAAATAACAGGTAAATTTAGAGATCATACATTAAGCATGCTGCTGGGTGGCTGTAATCTCAGTGCTCAGAAGGCTGGTGCAGGGGGACTGCTACAAGTCTGAGGTCAGCCTAGGCTACATAACAAGGACCACGCCATCCAGGGATCCAGGGCTACATCCTAAGACCTTGTCTCAAACAACAAACAAACAAACAAGCAAACAGAGACTGTGTAAAAGCCAAAAGAAAAGAATTGTTCAGTAAGTATAGTTAAAAATGAGTTGGTTATGTATAGACAATAGAGCAGATACTTGCCAAGTAGTTTGGTTTTATTTCAATGGACACTACGGTAGACCTGAACTGTGGCTGTTGTCTACAAAGATTCCTTACTCCCAACTGGCTTCCAGGGTCAGTTCTCCCACGGCCCAACACTGCTCTAATCCTCCCTTTCCATACCGATTTGCCCAGACTCTAACTTACTTGCTTGATCTCTGTCATTTCTGGTTTCTCTCAATTTCTTTGAACCTGAGGCTCTTGAGACATATGTCTGTATTCAGAGCACAGCATCAGTGAAGCCTGAGGAGACATGATGGGCGATATTTTCATTTCAAGTTTCCAAACTGGAGACTGGGGCCTGGTACAGAGTACTTAACAAACGGTCCTATCATTGATCAAAACAATGAGAGGATATCATTTTGATTAGTGAAATGAGAGAAGAGCACTGTTTGGATGCTAATCTATTGAGTCATCTGCGTCACACTTAAATTTTAATTATTCATTCTGGTTGATTTCTGAGCTTCCTGACCATCCTATAGCTATCTCCTCTCCCTTTCATTATCATATTTTATTCTGAATGCAATATGATTTCAGATACCCTTCATCATTGGGTATCTGGAGGGGATCATGTTAAAGTACTTAAAGCATCGTCTATGAAAAGATATTCTGCCAGGCGTGGTGGTGCACACCTTTAATCCAAGCACTCGGAGGAGGCAGAGACAGGCAGATCTCTGTGAGTTCAAGGCCAGCCTGGTCTACAGAGTGAGTTCCAGGCCAGCTGGGGCTACAGGGAGACCCTGTCTCAAAAAAAGACAAAAAAAAAAAAAGTAAAGTAAAGATATTTCAAAGCTTCAGGCCCTGCATGGCTTTTTACTTCATAAAATCTCTACTTTGTGTGAAGAGACTGTTCCTGATAGCAATAAACAAGAAAGAAGTTCTATCATCTTCCTTCACCCCAGATGGCCAATAGTGGAGAATATAAGGTATTCTGATTAATTTCTACTTAAAATACTACTGGTGCATTGCAAGAAAACTACAAAATCACAGATAAAAGTGGCATGAACTTTGCCTGAGAGACATGGATTAAAGTGAAGCATTTGGAATGAATTTTATGAGATGAATAGAAGTGGAGAAGATAATGGAAGGGAACAGGATGCAGAGAACTGGAAAGACAGAACCAAAATATTGTTTATCCTTAGGTGTGGAAAGTTAATATTTTTTTAATTTTTTTAAATTTTTATTTATTTCGGTATGTGTATGAATGTACTGTCTGCATGCAGGTGTGTGCACCCGTGTCTTGAAATGCCGCGGAGGTCAGAAGAGGGTGTCGGATTCCCCTGGAACTGGAGTTCTCTTGGAATTGGAGTTTCAGACGGTTCTAGGTCGCCATGTGGGTACTGGGAATCGAACCCGGGTCCTCTGTAAGAGCGGTCGGCGCTCTTAACCACTAGGCCATCTCTCCAGACCCTGAAAAATTAATACATTTAAATGACTTAAGAGATGATGGGGGATCAGAAGAGTAGAGGGGGTTAAATGACGATGAGTATGAAATGTGGCTACATGGGGCATCTGAACTTGATAAAGATATTCACATACTGCCTAATCCTGATTTAAACAGTATGAATATCATTTAAGCATAGTTTATGAAGTCCTAGTCACATTGGGAAGAAATAGAAGGTTCCTAACAATCTAAGCAGTATACTCAAGGTGAGTGAGTTTCGGTTACACTGTGATATTCAACTGAAAATAAAATAACCAGCTAGCCTTTGGTTTCAAGTTCAAGTCTCAGACTTGAAACTAAGTCAATGGAGAGACCAGAGACCAGAATGCTGCTGGTACCTGGGTCCTTTTTAAAATTATAGCGTGAAAACTTAATATTCAAGTAGAGAGCAAAGACTAACACAATTAAAAGAGAGCTAGAGCGAGAGATGCAGAGACAGATATTGGGTTGCTTGTAAGGAAAGAATCAGGACCCGCAGGAGTTCCAAAAAGGAAATGAGAATATTTTTCACAAAAGGAGTTATTTTAAGCTTGAATTTTGCAGAGAAACAATATGTTAAAAATTAATATATATTCCTTACATGGAAAATCTCAAAGAGTTCCCTTACCCAGTGATGAACTAAAATTTTTAGGAAATCCTAACTTCCAGAAAACTTCTGAATGTCTACCCTGGAAATGTGCCTTTGTGGAGAGCAGGATTCATAGTACAAACAATACCTTCAAAACCCCACATTTGGGAAAAAATATCCCCCATCCATCTCCTGTAGTCTTTGGTGTTAAGAGAGCAAAATAGCTGCCTGTGTGGATTTTACCTTAACAAAGCACCTAGTTTTGCCACCTAAATGAATAAAACACCCATCAGGAGTTATCTGACCTTCGGAGCCTCAGTTTTCTCATCCATAAATGAGAGAAAATTATACCAATTTCATAGGGTCATCCGTGAGGATAATGATATAATTGCATTTAAAATACTTAATCTGGCATATAGTGTAGGCTCAATAAATAATAGGTATTATGATTATGCTGGGCTGCAACGCAAAGGGAGCTGCCTTTGCCTGACTTTTCATTAACCATGCAACACTGGGGAGCTTTTGGCAGCAACCACAAAGCAGCTTGTTGGCACACAACCTTTCAATTATCTGCACTACTGATCCCCTCCATTAGCATGGATAAGAGCAAATGTGTGGCATAGATAAGCCAGAGGGAGAGAAAGAACCAGTCCGGCCCTAGATCTGTCTACATAAATCCCCATTAGGACTGAGGAGCCCTTCTTATGGCTACAGGTTTATATCTTCAAAGAGAGGAGTCTAGGTGTGTTCATAAGTTCCCTGACTCTGCAACTTGAGCATAGTGAATGTTAACTTTTCTTGTTTGTTCCTGGGTTGGTGCAGCCCAAATCTCTATTTGAGAAGATAAACCAAGAGGACATTTTTCATCTGTACTCTGTAATGTTTTAGCTCTGACTGTGTTTCCAATGCTGTGCTTCTGTCTAGCAAGGGTGAGAATTATTTAGATTACCTGAGAGTCATGCTAATACATTCCCCACCTTATTTGACATTGAATTCTCATTTGTGAAATAAGGATGTAACGTTGTTTTTTAAAACAAGGCTTAAGAGGCTTTCCTTAGAAATGTGTAAATTAGAAGTAGTTTAAATTTATAGGTTTTACTTTTGGCCACTGGAGGGCTCTCATATTTTTCCATTAATGAAATAAAGCCTTGAACAGGACTAAAAACTAGAAATCAAAGATAAAATGTTAAAGCAAGTGATGTTCTGCTTTTATCTAAAGCACTAGGTGATATAGAAATTTAGGAGCAGGTGAATTTAGTGTTTTGGGGCAGCGATATGGATACTTTGGACTGATGCTGAGTCACTAGTAAGGGCTCACCTCACTTTCAGGTACAGGCTGACTTCTGCTTTAGCAATGTTTCATTGTCTTTCTTACCTTCAACCTACTAATCTTCCAGCCTAGGAAATAATACGGACTCCCGATCTTTTGAGAATCTCTCCTTTCCTTCTGCTCCAAGCCTCATTTGCACCTGAGTCATTTCATGTAATGATCTAATGTAATCATTATACTCCTGTGCATCTCATTGATGCTTTTAGAAACTCCAGTGGTAGCTATACACACAAACATGCAGAAACATATACACATGCACATAAAACACACACACACACACATATATATATATATATATATATATAACACATGTATACACATATACATGTATACATACACACACACACATATATATATATATATATATATATATATATATAAACATGCACACATAAAATACACACAGATGCATATACTCCCACATGAAACACACAGACACATATACATAGACACATCACACATACAGAACGTCCCCCAGAGGCTCCAAGTGTTTGGGCACTTGATTCCCAGTGTATGGTGCTGTTTGGGGAGAGTCAGGGAAGCTTTAGAAGGCGCGGCCATTCCGAGTAAGTCAGCGTTGTGCGTGGGTCTGAGAGTTCTTAAACCTTGCCATCTTTCTACTGTCTGCTTCCTTCCTGAACTTGCTTGAAGATGAGACCCCTTGACTTTCTGCTCTAGCCACTCCTGTCGACATGCCTCCTCTGCTATTATGGATTCTAACCCATTTGGAACCAAAAGGAAAATAAACCCTTTCTTCTATATGTTCCCTTGGTCATGGTGTATTGTTACAGCAACAGAAAAGTAACTAATACATAGGTATTAGAAACTAATAAAAGTTACTAAAGTAACTAATACATAGGTATTAGTTACACATATATACATGCACAAGTACACATATACACTTATATATACATGCATATGAACATGTATACACAACACAAACATACACATATACACATACACATAAAACATACATACACACATACAGTCACACACATACACACAGTCACACACACACACACACACACACACAATTGTGCTGATCTTCCTGCCTCCAGATGAACTTAAGCCAATCATGAAGGGCTAGGTACTTACACTGTGATTTCAGACCTTCTAACCGTAATCATATTTATATACAAAAGATAGTAATCAAATATAGTGACCCTAGGCCTGATTCAAGCTGCTCTGCATATCTATACGTAGTAGATAAGAAATGGCAGCAAGGATCTTTGAAAGTAGTAAAATTCATAGACAGGACAATTTTTGAATAATCTAGTCTGAAGTCAGAAGTCTATCTGACTTTGAATCAATGCATATCTGCAGGAGAGTCTGGCTCTTTGGTGAGACATTTGAAAAGGCCCATTTCATCTTCAGTCCAGGAGATTGGAAGTTTCAGATAGATGTAAACATCTTATGTATCAGGAGAAGCCTGCAGCTTCGAAGATGTTCAAATACCCAGAGATGCACCTGCAGCTGTCTGCTACCCAGCCTAAAGTGACCTAAGCACCTGAGACCCCGTGGGCAGAGTGAGGCTCCTATAGAGTTCATTGTTAGCTTTTTAAAGAGAGTAAGCTCAAACAGAAGAGAGGTATTGAGACAACAGTTCCTTTCTAGGATTGGATTTTAGAGGGTTTTCATATATATATAATCAATCTATGCTCTCACAAGTTCAGATGTAAATAATTATTTTTATGATATTGTTATTAACTTCTCTTTGTTTCTTGGTAAGCCTTCTGGCTTTATTCTTCCTCATTCAGTTTCAAGTTCATTGCATAATTAAATCCATGTTTTGGCCCTAGTGGACCTTTGTCCATGTGACTTTGTAGTTATTGCCTTCCCAAGGTGAGGTTGCTGAAAGCTCTGTTCTGTAAACACATGAAGTCTCACTGTTTCATAATCCCTTGTACTTCACTTACAAATATATTCTGTGACTATAATGATCTCTAGATTATATAATGATTTAACTTTTTAAAAGCTTTTATTTGTGAAGCCTGGTGGTGCACACTTTTAATCCCAACACTTGGGAGGCAGAGGTAAGTGGATTTCTGTGAGCTCAAGGCCAGCCTTGTCTACATGGTGAATTCTAGGCCAGTTAAGTAAGCTACAGAATGAAACCTTATCACAAAAGAAGTTGGTATATATTACTTTTAATAATAACAGTACTGTATTGATATTGGTTCATTCATTGTGCCTAAAGTATGCTTCACAATACATATTGGGAAGACAGGTGACTTGGTGCCATTTGGAAGTGTGCTTGTCCTGGGAATGTGCTCTTCTTATTCCTTTTACAAACACATTATTTTACTAAGATAAGATGAAACTCATAAAGGAGATCGGTGGGGTATAACTCTGTCTTATCGCCTCAAATGTCTAAAACACTACAATGGTTCTAAATTTAAAAATTGAAAAAAAAAAGTTGACTAGCTTTTCGTCTAGTACAACCCACCAATTCTGAAGAATGGGTGATAGACAGGCAGAGGTAACCTCAGAGCTGGTTATGGGCACAGAGACTAAGGTGGCAGCAGTCCATGGACAGAGGGGGGAAATTCCCTTTATTTGGGATTTTCTGCTATTATCGGTATCACCGGTTCCCATTTGGATCCCAAGGTTTGTCCTGTTGCTACATCCACAGAATGTTTCTTGTTACTCCTAAGAAACATCAGCTTCTTTTCTTCACCCCAGGACCTTGATGATCTGATTAACTTAACTCTAAATCTATTTGGTCACCTATTTGGTTAGTGTCATTCTGTGCATCTATCTTGGTTCTTTGTATCCATGGTGCTATGGTTTGAATATGAAGTATCCCCAAAGACTCATGTGTAGGTGTGTTTGTCCCCACTACAGTGGTGTTCAGAGGCGATTGGAACTTGTAAGAACGAACTTTATCAATGGATTAATCCATTGATGGGTTCATAGCTGAATGGGTCACTGGGAGGCTGTAGCATGGACTGTCCTTCAAAGGACTGACCCTGTACATAGGATGCCTTTTCCCCAAGCTAATAATTGCCTAGAACTATAAACTTGACTATTGATTTTCTGCAGGAAGGAAGCCAGGAGAGTTAGCTACCCTTCCCAACCAGCCAGTCAGCCAGTCCTCCTTGGCTGTAGGAGGGGGCAGGGTTAAGGGGAGTTTGCCCGGAGGTGGGTCCCTTTCCCTCTCACTATTTTGGGCTGTTGTAGGGAGGTCACAGGCTCTAAGCCTTGCTGTGGATTTTCTTGTACAGCCTTAGAAGGGGAAGTTGTGCCTACTTGTCTTCAAGTAACCCCTCAGTCACTGCTCTGTTAGAAATCCCAAATAAACTTGCTAGAATTTTCCCAACTGTAGTTTGGAGAATTTGTACCTTGTTTTGTCTCTGATAGGGAGGAGGGGGCTGGATGTCCTGTGCGAACCTCCCGGAAGGCATTTGAACCACAGAGGTAATGAAAACTGCAGAAGGTGAGATCTATTTGGAGGAGAAGGGACACCGAGACACTCCCTGCAGGGATTATGTTTTATCCACAGCCATTTCCTCCCCCATGTCTCTCTTCTTGCTTCCTGACTACCACAAAATGAGCAACCTCCTCCATCCTAGCTCCTGCGGTTGTAGTGCTGTTCTGCTCTGACACTGGAGCCAGTCAACCCTGAAGTGAAATGCATGAGACCAGAAGCCCAAATCAAGCTTTTCTTCTTTAAGTGGATTTTCTCAGTCGTTTAATCACATGATGGAATGCTAACACAGGTGGGTTCTTTATCCCACACCTAGACATGTACTTCTTTTCATTATTCTCTAAACAATAGAGCATAACAACTATTTATGGAGAACTTGCATTAGGGATGAATAATCTAGAGATGATTTAAAAGCTGTAGGAGGATGTGAAAAGTCATATGTAAATACTTAACTTTTTAAAAAAACAAAACCTGGGGATCTGCAGATTTTGGTGTCCTGCAGGGTTGAATAGAGGTTCTACACATCCTCCTAAGTTCTGAAGGACAACTCTACTGAAAAGTCCATGATGACGACTCATCAGGCCCATCTCCTACTTTGACCTGAAATAACAGCTTCACTCTACGTCAAAAGTCTTTTCAAGTGCAACCTTTCTTTCATCTTGGGATTTCTTCTTTAATCTATGAACCATACGTATCATGATTAGGCAGTATCTAGTTCCTCTTTTGGACCCAGGAGAGACTTACTGTTTTCTGCCTCCTTTGAAGCTAGATATGACCAGGTGACTTGATTTTGGACAATGAAATGAGAACTGAAGTCATGCACGGCACTTTCTTGTCATAGCATTTAATTGCTGGTGTATAACTTGCTGGGCTTCTCTTCTCCCGCTGTGAAGATCATGGGAACACGTGTTGATTCAGAGGTGTCGTAAGATCAAAGCAGCCTGCAGCGCTAATCCAACACATGGAGAACAGCTGCCCTGGAGAGCCGCCCAGTCAGGCAGGGGGGGCTTTGGATGACAAAGGAAATTTTGTTGTGTTAAAAAGAAACTAAGATTGTGGAAATGTTTTTACCACTGTGTAGCCTAAAATATCTTGACTATTACAGTTGAAAAGTAATCTCAAGGGTATAATACATTGTTAGTAATTGATGATATCTTAATGTATTACCTCTTCCAGAATATTTCCATTGTGATAGGTGATCCCAGGAGACAAGATATCTTAACTGAGAGGAATGATCTACTAATGATGGAGCAGAAGACCCTTGGGCATATTAGAGAAGATGGCATTTGGGGATAAGGCAGTCTTTCCGTGCTTTCTAATCATATCATGAGGGTGTCTGGCCATATATTTATTCACAAACACATTCTAAGAAGCACAGTTTGTGACAGGTACAAAAGCTGTGGGCTCCACTCTCATCTCTCTTTCTAAATATCACTAGTACAGCATTGTAGTCTGTTCATCGTGTCCTCAGCATATCTTATGATTTTAGTTTGTATAGAGTCCCCTAAGTTCCATTGTCTTTCTTTGTGATTTTTAGTAAAATTATATTTTTATATAAATATAAGTTTATAATTTATAGTCTATGATTATGCTTTTAATGTCTGACTTCACTACTATCAACTAGTCTGTGAAATACTGTTCCCAAAGGCACATGGTGGAAAATAGTAGCAACTTGAGTCCAACCCAGATCCTCTCGAGAGTATATGCTCCTTTCACCACGAGCTCTTCTTTCCCCTCCAGCTGAACTCACCCTTTCCCAGGGCCCCATTTAAGCTCTACTTTCTCAGTGATGTGTCTTCCTGGACAGTCTATAAAATACCTCTTCTCCTTGGCCATTCTCGTTCTTACAACATGGCAGACTGTCTCCAAAGATGTCCTAGCCCCGTAGGCCCTAACATGTCCCTATGTCTTATATTTTGCTATTTAGAATATGATGGAAGTGGCACTGCATGGCTTCCAAAGTCAGTTCATAGGAAGTCTATGACTTAATTTATCACCCTCTAGAAACACTCACTGTTAGAACACATGGTCTGAGAGAGGCCAAATGCCATTTGGAATTTGACCTACTGGGACTGTTGTTCTCTGAGGACATACAAGATGATCATAAAGATCGCAGATTGCAAGTGGAGAAAGGCAGATGGTTGGGCTGCCCCTAGCTGTGTCAGCCCCTGTCTAGTGGAGGCACTACACACAGGAGAAGGAAAGAACACGTTCTGGTTGTAGGAGATGACCCTGTCAACTCCAACTGCTTTATTTCAGGAACTGTGTGAAGCATACAAGACTCACCCATCTTAGCCAGTCAAACCACAGAACTATGAGTCACAGTAATAATAAAGTGACTCCTTTTTAAATAATCCTCATGGAGGATTATTTTATGTTAAGGAATATTTGGAACAGAAACTTCACATATAGTAATCTACTTAAATTTTGTGGTCTGCTACACTGTTCATTTTCTTAATTAGCAATTCATATAATTAATCTATTGATATCATAATTTAAACCTTTGCAGAGGAGGGGCTTTTCCCATTCAAGATACATGCTGCTACCTCCTAGCTTTACACCTGGGCCAGGAAGAGACTTCAACAAATATTCATTGACTGATTTCTATCTCTGTCATGCCACAGACTATGTAACTGCCATTGGGAGCCTCTACTGGCTGATATCTCCCACAATGTCTTTATTTATTGTACACCTTTGAGGACACATGCTGCTAAGGTGCATGTCAACCTGCACACTCTAACATGATTGTTTGACCCCCTTTTTGACCTGTTTTCCCCCACTTCCTTGCTTGCATAATCTGTAATTCCAAGGCTTTAGCCTGATGGGGTCAGGTACTTGACCTGGGTTATTTGCTCACCCTGGTTCCCTCTTCTTAGAATGTCCTTCCCAGCCTTCAACAGACTCTTCAGTTTTTTTCAAAACCTATTAATTTCTTCTGCAGAGTTCCTTGTCCTTAAACCTTTCTCTTACAGCCCAGGGTCCCCTCTCTTGAGTTTGTGTGATCTGTGGAGTATTTATCCCTCACTATGGTGTTCCACTGGCTTCTGGCCACTATCTAGGGTTTATTTAAGTTTGCCTTACCAGCACACTAAATGGTGCAGGCTTGTTGGTCAATAAGTGAATGCTCAGTGGATGAATACATTTTACCAGGAAAGAACAATCATGTTACAGAGAAAAAATAAACACAGTTGAGTCCTCTGTCACCACAAAGCGCTATTAATGTACCATCCACACCTAGATCCCTGGCTCCACCAACCCATCTCACGTCTTTCATCTTTCACCACAAAGCCAACAGCCATTCTTTAATCAATGCTGTTGCGGTTCTCTGAGCCATCTCTAGCATGTACTATTTTTTTGTGTTTGTGTCCTGAGATGCCTGAAGCCTCTTCATGTTCAGCCTGAAATAGCACTGACCTTTCAGCTCCAGTATCACCTGGCAGCTCACATCTAATTTCCTTTGCAGGAGCCCCACTCCCTCCCTCTTAGCATTTCTGCTTTCCAGGTTTCTCTTGCTGCTTGCTGTGTTACTGATTGCGTTTTTCCCTCAGAGAATCTGGTTTCCTCTTTTTTTTTGGTTTGAACTCTATCTGGCTGTTTATTTCTTTCCCCCTACGCATTCAATGGTGTGGGAGGTGGGGGGGGGGGAAGCTCAGGAAATGGAAAGGGCTACTGCTTGGTGATTTCTCTTTTGTCCTGGAGCCTACATAAGACCTGGAGAGCAGGACTGTCCCAGCTCATTCTGCCCTCTCTCCCTCCCATGACAAACTGTCCCCAGCTGCTATTTTTAGACTTCACGCTGGGTAAGGGAAGCATTTCATTGTAATCAGAATCTGTTTTTCTGGCTTCTTTTATCTTATTATGTTTTACTTTTTCTTTTTTAAACATTTAACTAGAGGGCTGGAGAGATGGCCTAGCGGTTAAGAGCTCCGACCGCTCTTGCAGAGGACCCGGGTTCGATTCCCAGCACCCACATGGCAGCCGAGAACGGTGTGAAACTCCGATTCCAGGAGAACTCCAGTTCCAGGGGAATCCGAGACCCTCTTCTGACCTCCGCGGCATTGTACGACACGGGTGCACAGACTTGCATGCAGACAGTACATTCATACACATACGGAAATAAATAAATAAAATTAAAAAAAAAAACAAAAAACATTTAACTAGAATAATCCCTAATCCAGATTGCATGCAAAGACATCTGAGTGACGTACTAAGACCATTCTTTCTCAGCTGCTCTAGCTGACATTATCTGCTACAAAATGGCTTCCCATAGAGGAAAATATCTACGTCCACTATACTTCCTGTGAGCTGATTAGAGTTTAAATAAAAAAGATTCTTTATATACCCCAGGAACTGAAATTATAACTCCGACTCAAACCAAGAAACTATGAAAGTCACCATCATACACAGTTATGAAATTCACCACTCAAAATTTATAAGTACAGCTAGACATGGTGACACATGCCTGTAATCCCAGCACTTGGTTGGCAGAGCAGGGAAGAATGAATGCCAGGAATTCTAGGCCATTCCACTCTTTACAAAGAGTTCCAGGCCATCTATGTAAAAGAAAGACCCTGTCACAAAGAAACCTAGGGTTTCTAGAATATTTTCCATGTCTTTAAGCCTTTATACATAAAAGGGGTTGTTTCTTCTAGGTAGAAAAATCTTGCTCATTTTCTCTATTATTTAAAGCCTTCAAAGCACCACTCTCCTTGCCATTTTCTCCTTGAAAAGTCACCTTGTGGCCCAGACATATATTCTCATCCTCTCTTCCAACTCCCTGCAGCTCTGCTTCCTGCATTCTGCAACTTTCAAAGCAACAGGCTTTGTATGCAGGTCGCCTCTGGAGGAACATCTTTCCCACCCACTTACAAACACCATGGGGATCTCTCCATTCCTTTGACTTCAACCAAGATCAATTTTGATAAGTTCGATGGGTTCAATGCAATTTTGTTTTGTAAGTAAAAAGAATGCACATGGTGGTAAACCTGGATGACATTCTGGAATTCTTGGTTGTCCTAGACTGTTGCAGCTTGAATGTTAAGAAAAGCCCCTCCTCACACTCTTGAGTTTATCACAGTAGGACAGATGGGGGTGGATGGGTTGGAGATACTGCTGGAGCAATGGGAGATGTGGAGATTGCCTTTTAATCAAGTGGTTGAATAATTTTCTCCAATGGGACTTTGTTGTGATATCTTCTAATATTATAAATAAAGATTTTAATGCTTGATATTTGAGAGTATTTAAATGTAGGTACTATGCTAAGTGTTCCCCAGGAAATATAATACTTAATTCTCATAACAGCCCTGAGATAGATGTCAGCTAATGAGTGACAGGAATAAGTTGACTTTAAGCTTGTTCCAGCTGGGGCAAGATCTCTGTTCTTAAGCAACTCTCTAATTTGTCTTTCCCTGCAGGTGGGAACTCCCTTATTTTCCTTGTGTCATAATTTCCTCTGATCATGGATGAATACAGAAGCTTGCTGAGCATGGTTGTCATTTGATAAAATGATTATAATTTGCAGTGCCAAGGAGAAGAGTAACTGTAATTACTACTATTTATAAATGATTCTTGGACTGTTTATAAGAGAGTCTTAAAGGTCAGAGACCTCCGTACTTTCTAAACAGTCATGTCTATTTTTCTCAACCAGCCCATAAGTAAGCATCATAATCTTCATTAACCAGATGAGGAAACTAAAGACCAAGGAGGTGGAGGAGCTGCTCAGTACCCAACAGGTAGAATCCCACACTGGCTGCATGGTGCTACAGAAAAGATGACATCACATTAATACCTTCTTTCCTCTCCCATTTCAAAGAAAACCTTCATTATTATGGTTACTCCCATCATTCCATATCAGGGCCTTTTTGAACTTAAGTGGAGATGGTTGGTGAATCTTCTCTGATCCTTATCTTATTTTTCCAGAATTTGGTTGGAAGGGTTGAATATAATTGTGTTGGACACGAAATTGAAGTTTTCTATTTCTCCTACTAAACCGAACAACTGAAAGATAGGACAATTTCTTATTTAACATCCAATACTCAATTCTTGGTAAACAGAAGATCAATAAAAGTTGAACCAGACAGCTCGCTTACCACCATTCTGTTCGTTTTTACTGATGATTGCCTTCCTCCCTTCCTTTGCTATCATTTTATCACCTACCTGATTTTGTTTTCCAATCTTGGAACTGCGGTGACCCCCACAGACACTACCATCTTTTGTAGGAGCATTCTGGGGCAAAAGGTTGGTTCAGCCCTCCTTGGGCACTAGGACTAGGAGCAGAGTCTGTTGCCTTGGGAACATAGCAATCCCTCCCCTCTATTCTCATGGAGCACTGGCTTTTCATACTCCTGTTTAGCAGCACTCATGTTCAAATTCATTAATTACTGTAGATTAATCAATAATTAAGTATTCTATAGACACCCAGAGGCCACTTCATGGTGCAGTGATATATTTATTACTTCATTCAGTGAAGGGACTCAAAAGCTCTCTGGTACTACTCAGAGCCTGGTCTATTATAAGATGCCTGACTGACATTCTTGGACACTCAGCACTTCCCTGAAGGCCCCTGTCCTGTGTAGGGACTTCAACCCAGTCCCTCTGGCAAAGCCACTGTCTGTCCTAGCCCAGACCTCTCAATCTGTCCCTTTCTAACAGTGAGCTTGAGTTCCCTGAGCTGGTCTGTGCTGAGCCTGGGATGGAGCCAGACAGCTTGGGAACTGTGCCCTCAGTGGCAACAATGAAATCTACGGTGTTTCACTGGCAACAGCTGGTACTTACTTGTTGCTTACAGGAGGCGAGGCCATCAAGTTCAAAGCTGTCTGCCTCAGTGTAACAGGAGGATTCCCCAATGGGCTTTGAACAAAAAGCAAATGGAAATGGGTGTGAATGCTTCTGTCTACACAGAGGTGGAGCATCTGATCATAGTAGAAATGTTCAAAGTCCCTGGAAGAAAAATGTTCCTTTGAAGTCAGGTGCACTGGACAAGTCTATGGTTCCTACAATGGACAGGGTAGGGATCTTTTGATTAATTGACACTTGGGATTCTCATTCAAGTACTAATCGGCGTCTTGCCTAATATATTCAATAACAGGCCCAATACATACTTTCTAATCTTAGCCGAAGTCTAATTCTGGCTAAACTCTATTCTTAGGGCAATTTCAATCTAGGCCAATGACTGTGCACCAGCTAAAAGATATTCATTCCCAAGAATTCCAGGTATCTCTTTGTTTTTACATATGTCCAATGTAAAGAGGAGAATGCTCGGTATAGAGTCTTCTTAAAATGTCTGCTTCTAGCAACAGTGGGGTCCTTCATTAATACTGTTTAAAAAATAGGTGGTAGTTCAACAAAATCCAGGTAGGACTTCCAAAGCCCCCTTTATTTAGAAAGATACACCAGTGCTCCAATGTGTTGGGTTTTTTCTCAAGAAGGACCTCTCTGTAGCTCTAGTTGACAATGACCAAGCTAATGGATATTATTCATGATGCATGAACCTAGCCACTGTCAATCAAACACCTACCAAGTTCAAGTCATGTGTTAAGCACTTCCCACTGAACAAGAAGTGCTGAAGAACAAAGAAGCCAAATCCAAAAGAATAAAGAATTGTAAATGCATCTGAGTTTTTTCAAATGCTTGGTATTGGTTTCTCCTTTTGATCCCTTCGCTCTCTTACGACTGACTTGAGTATTGAATAACCTTGTAGTTAGAACTGTCTTTAACATTGTCCTACAAAGACCCTGCAGACCACAGCAGAGCAGAGGGAAAAAAGGACAAAGGCAAATTTTCCAGACCTTCATTTATAATATCTACTAGGAGAGCAGAGAAAATAATCTCACCCTACTGATACATGGACTTAACTAAAACAGCAGCCAGTCATAATGAATGTTGCTGGACTAGAGAGAAAACGCCATAGCATAACGTATGTCATCCTGATAGAGAAATGCAGCTTAGGAACTGAGGATTCTTCTCAAACCCTTTCTAAGAGAAAAGTCACAAATAGATTCAATCACTCTGATTTGGTGATCAAAGAAACTGGGGCTCAGGCAGATAGAATATACCTACCTATGCCTGCACAACATAGGCAAAACTGGTTTGAAAATCAGCTCCATATGACTCTAAAGTTCTATGTATGAAATAGCTATGTAGATATGAACTTTCTTCCAATTTGTTAAAAATAGGAGCTAAGGAGATAGCTCAGTTAATAACATGCTTCCTTTGCAAGCAATGGGATCTGAGTTCAGTGCCCAGAACTTGTCCAATAAAGCTAGCCATGGTATCATGATCTTGTAATCCCAGCCATCCTAACCAACTTGGCAAGCCCTGATCAGGCCAGGGAAAGATTGTCACAAAAAACAAAGATAAAGTGGACAGCACAGACCCCACCTGATGTTATTCTCAGGCCTCTGCACACACATGCATATGTGCTCCCCACATGTTTATATGCAAACATGCACACCTGCACATACCTGCACATGTGCATAAATACACTCACTTGTACACCCACGAATGTACATATATATCCGTGCCTACACATGTGTATATCTGCATTCACATGAACGTGCATAAGTATTTTTTCTAGTAAATGTGCCCTTTTAAATAAAAAATTGAAGTTTTATGCATTTCATACATCTTGATCATTTTACGCCTCTTTATCTATAACCAACCTCAGAACACCCCCACCAGATTTTATTTTATGAATTTTCTTACATATGTTAAAGCCTATCTAGTGAAATTTGTGTCCCGAAATGCCTCACAGAGAGAGTCCATCCACTGATGCCTACTTAACCAATCTAGCATCACTCCCTTAAAGAAGACCAACTCTCCCTCACCCAGCAGTGATCAGTTGCCAGTAGGTCCTCAGCTGGGGCTTCTTAACAATTTCTCTGCTTCTGTGCTGGACCTTTGTCTGATTTGAATATGCATGGGCCTTGAGCATGATATCATTGGTGTAAGTTCATACAAGAAAGTTCCCAGCCACATGGAAAATTCCGTTTCCTTGTGGAGATTCACCACCTTTGGCTCTTACAGTCTTTCTGCCTCTCTCTTCCACAATGGTCCCTGAGCCTTGTATAGCAGAGGCTTAATACAAGAATCCCATCCATGAACACACAATCTGTAGTCCCCTGTTCTCTACATTTAGGCCAGTTGTGGTTTTCTATGTTAATCACCCTCTGCTGCATGAGGAAGCTTTGCTGGTATTGAGAGATGCATCAATATTCTATCTGTCCACTGTTCCTCTATGTTCCCTGAACCTTAAGTATAGAGGTTCCATTGTTGATGTGTCAGTTATTGCTGGGCATTTCACAGACACTTATTCTCTGTGTTTGGCCAACTGACTCCTTGGAGACAGTGGTCTCCTGTTGCAAAAGAAGCTTCTTTGATGAGTAGTGAGAGGCACACTTGTCTTTAACTATAAAGATCCACATTTAGCAGACGGTAAGAATTTACATTTATCTAAGGATGTGACAGACATAGATGTTTCTCTAGGATCTATGACCTCTCCAGCCATGTATATTTGGCTATGTTTACAGTACCACACATGAGTTCCTTCCCCCTGAAGAGACAAATTAGACAATGGGTGATCACTTCCAAGATAAAAGGACAACTCCTGCACCAATAGACATAACTGCTGTGACAGTCATTGTTGTGGTTACTAGAATTTACAGCTGGGTTAAACTACTGACTGGTTTTCTCCCTTTTCTCCCCTTAGCAGCTTGCATGGCCTTTTACACTAAATGTACCCTTTTAATTTGGGGATATTTTGTGGTTGTTGTTAATTTTTGCAAAAGATCAGTTCCTAAGAGGTTCCCCATGGTTCTCATTGGTTGTTACTAGATAAGAGAAGCAATTACTTAACCTCAATTTTCAATCTCACAGCTCTGAATCATTCAGATGAGAAATTGTGACTCCAAACACTCACCTTATTCATTTACATACAACCAACAAGCATCCTGGACAACTCTAAACAATCCTAAGCTACATACAATACAGACCACACTTTTTCTTCCCATGAAAGTCAGCTTGGTCAGAATGAAGCTTGAGTCATAAAAGAGAAACCATCTACTGGAAGATAGTCACGGTGATGGCTGCCACACTTTCATACTGTCCTCTGTCCTTTGAGGACCAGCTCCAGGGGAAATGAACTCTACTATCACTCCAGTACTAGGTAAGAAAGGAGAGCCGAGGGGCTGGAGATATGGCCTAGCGGTTGAGAGCACCGACTGCTCTTGCAGAGGACCCGGGTTCGATCCCCAGCACCCACATGGCGGCTGAGAGCTCTCTTTAACTCCAGTTCCAGGGGAATCCGACGCCAGCACCCACATGGCGGCTGAGAGCTCTCTTTAACTCCAGTTCCAGGGGAATCCGACGCCCTCTTCTGACCTCCATGGCCTCGCACGACACAGGTGCACAGCCCTGCATGCAGACAGTACATTCATACACATAAAGAATAAATAAAATTTAAAAAAGAGAAAGTATTAAAAAAAAAAAAAGAAAGCAGAACTGAAGGGGCCCCATTAATTTTCCTAACGCTTGTATTTTCTAAATGTACACAGAACTAGTTAGCAGGGTTCCAGGATGTCCATTGGTTTGCATGAGGAGTCTTTATTTTGTTTAAAATTTAAGAATATAATAAGAAATGTAAGCAAAGCCAGGCACAGTGGCACATGCTGTTGATCCTAGCACATGGGAGGTGAGATTGAGGCAGGAGCATCAGACCAGCCTGGGCTACATAGGAAGATCCTGTCCAAAAAAGAAAAAGAATTGGATAGAACTACTCAAATACATACATGAACACAAATGCTCATAGCAGACCAAGTTTCCCTGGGTCAAAATGGAGACAAACAAAATGGCTATCTGATGGTGAATGGCTAACAAAATATACGGTCGTACAATGGCTATAAAGAGAAATGAAGAGCAGATACATACTCTAACAAGACTGAGCTTTGAAAGCAAGGTGTTAAGGGAAAGAAACAAGGCTGATGTCACAGAATATGTGCTTCCATTTATATGAAATGTCCTGAGAGGCAAATCCATTCACATAGATGGGAGTACTTTAGTAGCTTCCAGTGGATGGGGAGTGGGAAGGGAGAATGATTACTTAATGAGTAAAGAGTTTCCACTTGGGGTGATAAAATGTTTTGGATTTAGATAAGATGATGGTTGTGTTGCGCTGTGAATGTCATGAATGCCAGTCAATTATTTTATATTAAATAATGTTTTGTTTAAAATTATGTTTTTATGACCTGCCAATTTCACTTAATATATAAGTAAAAAAATAAACAAACATAAAGAAATAAAGAAGATAAGTATATGTTGTTAAATATCAGTAACAAAAACTTTTTTTTTCATACCTTTGCTCCTCTGATAGCAGTGGAGTTCCAGGTGGGTAGGCCTGAAGCTCGAGACATGCAGAAGAGGGTATCTTATGCATGTGGCCCACTGGGAATATAGTGGAATGATACTGGGGGCCATTTGGAGGGAAGCTGTTCAGGTAGAAAAATGAGTAGAATGCAACCGTGTAGAGCAATGGAGACCAGCCTGACTCCAGACAGGGAAGGAGAGAGGAGATCAGAACATAGCCAGGAGGTTGATAATAGAGGCTTTAGCAACACCCCTCTCCCCAACACACACAGAGTTTATGGTTTCTTTATTTAATTGTTAGCTTTACCTTGAACTTATCAACATGCTGTTTTAATCCATTTATGTTGCTGTAACAAAATACACTGGAGTGGAGACCTTACAAAGAGCAGATGTTTATTATCTCACAGTTCTGGAGTCTGTAAGTCAGAGGTGAAGGCACTGCGTAGATCTATTTGTCTGAAGAGAGCTGCTGTCAGTTTCCCACATGCAACTTGTTGCTGTGTCCTCCAGAAAGGAGGAATGCTGCCTTCCCAGGGTATGGTAAATACAACATGAAACATTCATAGGGATCTTCAGGTCATTCAAGAATGAGAACACTTGTGGGCCAATCCGTTCTTCCAGGCCTCATCTCTTAGCACTATCACTTTGGCAACACATGAACTTGGTGTAAAATTTCAAGCCATAGTCCTACCACCTCCATCCAGTACTGGACCCTGAGTCCTGTTCTATCTGTTCCCTAATCTTAGGTTTTTGTTTCCCATTCTTTACCTTGAGTAAGTTAAAGAACTGTCTCCAGGTCCTCATTCCCTGTGCTGGATAGCTTTAGTGTCAACTTGACACACCTGGCTTGAGGGAGCCTCAACTGGGGAATTGGCTCCATTGGACTGGACTGGCCTGTGGCCACATCTGTGGAGTATTGTCTTGATTGTTGAGCAATGTGGGAGGACCCAGCCCACTATGGGCAGTGCCACCCTGGGCAGGTTGTTGTGTACTGTAAGAGGGCAGGCTGGGCATGGGCCAGGGGAGCAAGCCAGTGAACAGCATTCCTCCATGGCCTGTGCTTCAGCTCCTGCTTCCAGGTTCCTGCCCTGAGTTCCTGCCTTGTGCTCCCTGAGTGATGAACTGTGACCCAGGAGATGTGAGCTGAATAAACCCTTTCCTCCCCACATTGGTGTCTGTCAGAATGTTTTGTCACAGCAATGGAAGAGAAACTAGAACATTCCCCATCCATCCCCCAAGCTCTTCTGATCTTACCAATAGACTGAAAACTTCCTAAGAAGTCATAAGAACTCACCTTCTTCCTGAGGATCTTCTCCAGTAGGTACATCACTGGAGTATTTTTCTTCCTTTCGTGTCTTTATTCCTTCTGGAAATCTATAGGAGGTTTTTCAGTCATGAGACTCAGATGTGTGCTTTCCTGATGATGGTGGAATACTAAGTATTCCCCGCTCATAAAAATGACCTCTTCTAATTTTAAACTGGATTTCAGTTAAGCAATTCCTTGTGATCTCCTCCCTCTTTTCTCCATGTCTTTTCACAGGAGTAGTCTTGGCGTCAGAGGACAGGACATCTGGTTGGAAGTGTGTTGGACTGTCAGCACTCATCATCGCTGTGTCCTGAGATGACATGTCCCCAGCTCCACAATGGCCAAGGTCTACATTCCAAGGATCTTCGATGCAAACTGGAAGGCTCTGGAGGAGCCATCAGACTGTGCTCAGCCAACTTTGTATTGCATTTGACATTCTTCCTGCTTTTCCAACCCATTGCTAGAATCCAAAGTTTTCTGTGAGGTAAACCATTCACCCACGAGAACTTCCTCTAGATTTTTAAACTGGTCCATTCACACTTGTACTAAAACCAGAGTTATTTGAGAAGAAGCCTCACGTCTAAGCAACCAGAATCCCTTTTCTTATTCCATAGCTGATGTCTGAGCAATCTAGAATTATATATGAGCTCGCCTGCTGCTGTTGGCCACACCCTCAATGCTTACTTGATTTTGCTAAGTGCTTGACCATTACTGGCTTTGTCTCCCTTCTCTGTGATGTTAAAAGCAATTAAAGTAACAGAACTGAAAGTATGATCTACAATTCTTCAATTCATCACCCTTAGCTTGACCTCCACACCACACTCCGTCTCTCTTGGGAACTGTGCCAAACCAGAGGTGGCTTTCAGGACTAAGACACGATTAGATTTATCATTAAGAAGATCAAAATCACCCCAGCCACTTAGTGCTGGTTATATGGAAGAGAAAACAGTTAACTCTTGACTGAAACAAGGAAAGAAATATTCAGATCAAAAAGCTTGCCTCATGTAGACTCCTGTCACAGTGTAGGGTCACAGGAAAACTGTAAAACCTGTTTTGCCATTGACTTCGTCTCCTGTTTAGACCTGGGGTCAACTTTATATTTGTGACAAGGATGTTATGACAGTCACAGCTGTAAGAAAGTTCATGAAAGGATCAGGTTTTCATCTTCTTCTTTACGTATGAACCCTGTCTCTGGTAAGGACACAGACAGCAGAAACCAATTGGCTTACACAGATATTTTCACAAGCTGAGAAAGACAGTTAGCTTCTTCCTTTCAGCACTCAAGCTATTATCCACATTACCTGGCATCACCCCAAATGCCACACTATTAGAAGGAAAATCAAGCCTTTGTCTAGTAAACTCAGACATTCCTGAAGAAAAGCATAATGTCTATTTCCTATCTTGTCATGTCAGTTTGGAGAACTGTGTACCTCACATTTTCTAATTCTGGGCTTGACTGATGTCAGTTCCTACCAGAGGAAAAGGTCCCGAGATGACATCTAAGTCAGAATTTCCTGTGGGATAGCTCTACCCCAACCTGCTAGACCACGTGAGCTTTGCCTGTAGAGACATCTCGGCTCTTAGCTCCTTGGTCTTTGCTGTGGTTGAACCAGAAGTTTCCCGCACTGAGGGAAGGAGAGGTATGGAGCAGGCTGCTCTACCTCACTACCACCACCACCATCATCACCACTGCCATCATCATCATGACTTTTGATAATGAGAGTTGGTTATGCAATTCCAGAAAATAGCACTATGTTCACAAAGGTCAGACCCCGAGTACTGATGTTAAGCCAGATATGATGGCACGAGCCTGCAATCCAAGCAGTTGGGAGATGGAAGCAGGAGGATCTGGAGTTCAAGACCATCCCTGGCTATATAGTGAGTTCTATGTCAGCTTGAACAGCATGAGACTCTGACCTACCCCATCCCCACCCCTCAAACAATAGCAGGACCAGCAAGATGGCTCAGTGGGTAAAGGTACATGCTGTTAAGCCTAAAGACCTTAGTTATATCCTCAGTACCCACATAGTGGAAGGAGAGAACTGATTCTCACCAGCTGTCATTTGACCTCCACATGTGTGCTATGGAATCAGCACTGTGGTGTGTTCATGCTTATCTACATGCATATCTTCACTGTAAAGAATATGTATTGTAAAGTTTCAGCAATGACACTATTAGGCCAAATCAGACCAGATCAAAAGTACAAAACCAGGTTTATTGAGAGATGCCACTCTCGGGTGGGCCCCCTAGTCCTAGGGTAAAGGGGCCAGGGGAGTCACACAGCAGAGCAAGGGAAGAGGACTTTTACAGAGTGAGGGATGAGAGATGGTATTAGTAAGGTATAGAAATGCTGCCTAGCTGGGCATGGTGGCGCACACCTTTAATCCTAGCACTTGGGAGGCAGAGGCAGGCAGATCTTTGTGAGTTCAAGGTCAGCCTAGTCTACAGAGTGAGTCCCAGGACATCTGGGGCTACAGGGAGACCCTGTCTTGAAAAGACAAAAAAAAAAAAAAAAAAAGAAATGTTGCCTTATTAGGCCAGGTTAGGGGCTTGTGGGGTGGGCTTTAGGTCTGGTGGTCACTTTGGAATCTAGAACTGGGTTGTCTCTGTCTGGTATATTTCAAGGGCTTTTGCAAGTGCGGGCTTTTGACCGAAAAGGAGGGTGGGGGCCTTCTGACCCACACCATCTTGGCCTTTGTCCGGGGCCTCCAACCTAACATCTATATTTTTTTAAAAGAAGGGAAAAAATGTAGGTAGGCCTGAGAAGATAGTTAAGTCAGAAAAGTAAGCCCTGAATTCCATCCCCAGAATCTATGTAAAAAGCCAGGCATGGTGGCACACACCTGTAATGTCAACCCTTGGAGGTGTCAGACCAGCCTACTACTCAGTGAACTTCAGATCATAGATAGACCCTGTCTCAAAAAACAAAGTGGGCTGTGCCCGAGAAATAACACCTTAGGTTATCCTCTGGCCTCCACACAAAATGCAAACATGTGCACACATATACCTACAGCCAAACATGCACACACATACATATGCATAAAATAAAATAAAAATTTTAAATGAGTTAAAAATAGAAAGTTATTCTTACCAAGAGATGAGACTTAAAACCAATGCCTGGGTCTCTGATGAGGTCAGAGACGGGCTTTCCCTTTTTCTTAAATGTTATTGTGCACAAGTCCATCAGTAGACCCAGGTCTGGTTATACATTTGCCGCTGGTGTGGTGGGAAGTCCTGTGAGTGCACAGCCAGCTTCCCTGAGTGCAGCTTGCACTGTTCCCCAGAAGCAACAGATCACTCATGGTTCAGGAAACCTGTGATTTGTTTAGTCTGAAGCAACTGAGAATAACCAATATTTGCATTTTTCATGACTGTATCAGGGATCTCCTGGGAAGATTTTTAATATAATTTAAAAACAGCAAGTAAAAAATAGTTTTCTATGAGTATGAATTACTTAATTTGCTTAAAAATCATTTTTGCTAAAGGAGATTATGAGACGCACAACATTAGAATTTTTCTCTAATCCAGTTGGTTTAAGTATGCCTCATTTTAAATAAGTTTACCTTGTAGAACTTGGAACAGATACAGCAAGAAAACACTATTATTATTATTATTGTTGTTGTTATTATTCCTATTCCTATTATTATTAAAGACAATATCAGAGGTTATCATGGCGTGTATTATAAAGCAGAGACACCTGACAAAATATAGTTGTTAAGTTGGGCTTGGGGCAAAAAGCCAAGACGGCATAGACCGGAAGGACCTTTCCTTCTTTTCCACTCTGGAGCTTGCATTTGCCTGCAAAAATCACAGGCCCTTGATCTGGCTTAATTGGCCAGATTCCAACACGTTACTATCTCCCCTCCCCTCTATAAAAGGCTCTCCCCGCCTCCCAGAAATGCACTTTTCATGGCCGTGGATTTTCCCAAGAGGGAGCGCATTTCCTGGAATAAATGCCTGCCTTTATATACTTTTAATTCGGACTGATTCGGCCTTTCGTTTTTTAGCATCGGTTGGTTATACTTCTCAGTAGTGTGAAGTGTTTTGTCATTAAACACAAAGAAGTGGCCTGGAGAGATGGCTCAGTGGTTAAGAGCACTGACTGCTCTTGCAGAGGACCCAGGTTCAATTCTCAGCACCCACATGGTGGCTAACAAACATCCCTGACCCATTTCCAGAGGAATCAAACACCCTCTTCTGACCTCCGTGGTTGCACTTATGGACATGTAAACAATACATTCATAGACATAAAAGAAAAATAATTAATACAAAAGAGTGCAAGAGGAAAAAATCTAAAATTTTTAGTCCACAGAAAGAAGCATGTTGAGCAATGTGTTAATTTTTCATCTTAATAGGTAATGGAGAATTATGAGCATAGAAAGCACTAGCTGGGTGTGCTGGCCACTAGGTGGGTGTGGTGTGGTGGTTCAGACCCGCAATTCCAACACTTGGGAGGTAAAGGATCTTGAATTCCAGGTTACTCATGGTGGTATAGGATGTTTCAGGCCATTCTGAGTTACATATGACCCTGTCTCAAGAAAACAAAAATGTATATGTATATGTGTTAGAGAGAGACATAGGGAAAGAGAGACAGAGAGATGAGAGAGAAAGAGACAGAGAGAGAAGGAAGGTCACGGAGATAGAAACAGAGACAGAACGACATAGCAAGCAGAAACCAACGTTGCAAAAGTTCAACAAAACTTGAGGAGGAAATCTTGATCCAAGACATAGATGTCTTTTGTAGAATTTTATAAGAATTAGGTTTGATTTCATGCTGAGAAATAATGCAAAAAGGGTTTAAGTTACTTAATTTGCTTAAAACTACTTTATTGAAGCAGAGATCATGAGTCACAGCAGCAATAGAGTTTTCCATAGTCCTGGGTCCTGAAGTCTAATCTTTTGAGCAAATGGTCTTTTCCTGAGAAAAACCAACCAGAAATTCTATGGCCTATTATTTGATGGTAAAGGAAAATATAAACGTAGATTATCTGTAGAGCTTAATATCATGGGAGTGAGAAGCTTGGCCCATGGCTCATCCACGTTTTTGCTTTGAAAACCTTGCAGCGGTCCTGAGTCTACTTGGAGATGGATGGCTCAGCCTGCAATTTAAGTTTCAGCCCCACCCCGCCCCTGAGCCCAGTGTTTGTGAGGAATAATGATTCCCCATAAGCTTGGGCCTGATAATGCTTTTATAATGTAAAGGAGGAGAGCCAAGGAAAGTAGATTTGTGCATCCCTCTAATGAAAAGTTGGCCTGTCTGTTTTTATCAACCTAATGAAGCCCCTACCCCATTCTCTTGCCCAGTGTATGCCTCACAATGGGGACAGTGAGTTCTTTCCAACACAGCTCCTCCACAGATGCTATCTGCCAGCTCTCTTTGCAGAAGAGTTCATTTTAAAGGGATCCTGGCTTGATTAAGGGCTTTGTGAGCCTCACAGCCTCATTACAAACCAATGGAGATGAACCGAGTGCTTAATACTCAAAAGCCAACCTAACAAAAGCTGACTTATTAGACACTGAAGGGCTGAAACTCTCCTGGGGGTTGGGTTTTGTTTTGCTTGTGATTTAGCCCGTTCCTCCTCCTCTCCTCTTCCTGGCCACTCCTAACTCAATCCCTTTTCCCTGCTCCTTAAATACTGATGTCCAAGTGCTTTAAAAGAACCTCTCTCTTCTCCCTTATTTTCTGTTCTATAAAAACACAACTCTAAAACAGCTTGCACTGCATACAAGTACCCCACTGTGCCCGGACTCCGGCCAATGTCATTTAAGTTCAGATTTTCACACATTATTGAATGATTCCAGTGTGTTTTGGAAAACTTCCTGCTTGTTATGAACTCTTTCCCTCTCTACCCAGAGACACACCTGTCCAGTGAGGAAGAGGGACTAGGAAGTACTTAACCATCCTTTGGGAAAGAAGCCTAAGTTGGTAAATGGAAATCCTTTAGACCTTTCAGACACTTCCTGTCTCACCCTGTCTCTCATCTCTGAGGAAATCACAGTTATAGTGTCTTTCTGTTCCATATTCAGAGGCAAGAAGGTGCGAGCACTGTAATGAGATGTGAGAATCCCCATATGGAACAGAGAAAAAAAAGTCACCCCAAACTGGAAGTTCAAATATCATTGTAAAATCCAGTCTCATGATCCTGGCCAGATCTGGAGAATGTCCTCTTCTGAGAAGGAACCAGGGGGCTCTGTCCTAGGGTACAACCTTTTTGTCTTTCTCTGCAGAAATACAGCAATATGGATGGGCATTTGCTGCCTGTTGTTAAGTAGTTTACACCCCAAGTTTCATTTAACCCCAAAATAATACTATGAAGTGAGTTCAAATAGTGCCAGTATGTAACATATATGGGAATAAGAGGATAAAAAATGAAGAGAATAAAACAACTATTTTTCCACATCACAAACCCAGCAAAGAGGGACTGTACTGAAACTCAGATATTACTCTTAATAGAGTATGAACTAAGATACTACAGTAATATACCTCTGGATGACTGGGTTGGATAAAATAATCCCTGCACAACTGGAAAATATTTTGTTAGATTGAATTCATAAATGCTTAGGGAGCCAGCGGTGAATGACCTCTCTCTTCTCCTTCCCTCTTCACTTACACTCCTACAACTCCTCTCTTTCAACTTGCAATTCTGTAGTCTATGCTTCCCCCACAGAAGAGACTCAATTTGGGAGTCAGAGACTCAATTTGGGAGTCAAATGAACCAAATTTAAACTCCAGAATCTTAATTGCCAAACAAGTAATTAGCAAATTCTTGGAGAATTTGCCTAATGTTCCTGATTTTTGCACTTCCCTTTCTGTAAAAATGAAGCTAGGGTAATAATCTGAAGATTAAAGGTAAAAACAAATGCAACACTTGAGAGAGACTGATCTCTGCTTCTTCTTTCTCTCTTCCTCCTAAACTCTCAAAGAAAGGACTGTTATGCTCATCCACAATCCTGGCTTCTAAACGTTAATGTGCTTTTTGTCCCAGGGACAATTGAATTTTAATAGATGCAAAGGAATACATTTCTAAGTATGGAATTAAATTATTAGAAGAGAGAGAGAGAGAGTCCTATATTTTGGAAACCTTTCCAAGCAGTACCTGCTCATCACTGATGGGGTAGATAGGTAAATCGGAAGGGGTCCTTCAATGAATCATAAAATTCTGAAATAGTTCAACTTGTTAATTAATAGAAGTTACCAACAAATATCACCTGCAAAGCTCCTCATGAACGGGTGGACAGATAGTGGGATGCCTTCAGGTGGGAACTAGACCTCATTTCCAGACCCCCATTCTCAGTCCCAGTCTGCTTTTCCCCCTTCCATTGGGAATCAGAGATTCTTACTGGCCATATAAACAAAGAGAATCTTCAAAGCACAAGTGACTTAGAAAAGAGTAACCGTGGCAGGAAAAATTATCAGTTGTTACAGAAGTATTTTCTCTGATAGTTTTCTAACTGCAAAGATGTCAGGAGACAGGCCCAAACAGCCCTTTGACAGTTGTGCTTTCCAAAGAAATTTCCTCCTGGATTTATGAATTCTGTCACTCCCTTTCATTACACTGATATGTACCTAAAGCTGTGCTGCTCATACCAAATCAAACTTTCAACAGTCAATTGGCCTTCTCCAATTCAAGAATCAAGTTCAAGAGAAATGATTCCCTTCTGATCTCAGGGTCTGACTATTCCCTCAGGACAGGATCTGCCTCATGGGAAGTTCATGGTCAAATCAAATCCAGTTCGAAGTACAGAACTCGCATCCAACAGTGAGTTATAACCCTGCAAGCAGCAGGCATCATTGCTCATTCTGTGATTAGATCCGGGCTGGGGATGGTGTGTCTGTCAGACAGGCCCCCAAAGCCCTTTGGTCCCAGCTTCGATTCTCAGCTCATAGCTCTATCTCGTTTATTCATTCACCATTTATTTTAGCGGCTCCACCACTAAGTCTTCAGAGTGGGATCAAACTAGAATATGACTTGTTCTTTCCAAGAGGCCTGAAACTTTCCATGAAACTGGGTGTGCAGGCAAAGGCTGAGACAGCTTCGGAAGACACCCCAGAAAGATGCAGGAAAGATTAGGTCCAGTACCAAGCCATCCTGGCAAACCATTCAAAACCAAAGTTCATTAAGATGAACTCTTAAGCCATTCAAAACCAAAGTCTCTGCTTGGGGAGATGGTTCATAGGTAGTGTTTTTTTGCACAAGTATGAAGACCTGAGTTTGATATTCAGCACCCATGCAAAAATAACCAAGCACAGTAGTGTGTGACTGTAATCCCCGAACTGGGGAGTTGGAGACAGGAGGATTTGGGGGCTTCTTGGTCAGTGAGTATAGTCAAATTGGTGAGTGTCAGGTTCAATGAGAGACCCTGTCTCAAAAAATAAGGTGGAGAACCAACAAGGGAGAGATTCGCTGTTGACTTCTGACCTCTACCTGTGCACACACATTCATACATGGACATATACATATGCATGTACATATATGACTCCTCTTTCCAAATCCCCAAAGTCTCTTTAGAGAATACAGATTCAAAATAAGAAAGGAAGATAAACTTAGGTTTTCTAGGTTGTAGCTAAATTTCTTTCTTTGCTTTCTTTTGGTTAGTTTTTTAGATGTAAATATCTCCCCTACACATAAGCAAATAAATATGTTTTATATATATATATCTATATATATATCATACATATAAATGTGTGTGTGACAGAACTGACTACTTATATTTTTGATCATTAATTTCTGCATTTGCAAAAAAGAGAAAGTAGCTTTCATTTAGTAAAAATAGTGTGTTAACTAAAGAGGAGCAGCAAAGATGACAGTTGTGACTACATTCTTGTCCTCTGGGTTTCTTTAGAGAGACAATGAACTTTTTTTATTTTTGAGAATCTCATACATCAGTATTGTCTTTGCATAAAATATCTCCCCAAGTTCCCAACCAACTCCTGTCATGAACCCCACTCCCTCTCAATATCTTTTACTCTGATTATTATTATTGCTATACACACACGTGCATATATGTATATATATATATATATATATATATATATATATATATGATATGCATTGAGTTCATTTAGTGATGTTCATATTTGCCTATGTTTAGGGTTGTCCACTTGGGATTAAATAACCTCTCAGGGAGCTAGTACTGGTACAAAACAGATTTTCTCTCTCTCAGCATCCTTGGGACACTGTGCAATTCCCCCTTGGCAGATCAATTGGTTTTGACGTTATGCAGATCTTGTTAGGCTGTGATACTGCAGAGACTTCCCTGGTGCAGCTTCATGCTCACTCTCCTTCTGGTATACATGAACTAGCATCAGGTGTCTTGTCAATCTGGCTCTTACATTCTTTCAGTCCCCTCCTCTAAGATGTTCCATGAGCCTTAGATGTAAAGGTTGCATTGTAGATGTATAACTTAGGACTGGAGACTTCACAGTAGCTTAATCTCTGTATTTGATAAGCTGTGGAACTTTATAATACTCTCCATCAATTGCAAATGAAGCTTCTTTGATGAGTGGCAAGAAGTATTCTTGTTTGTAAATATAAGGATGAATTTTTAGAATATAGTAAGGAATTACCTTGATCTAGTGATGTGACAGAAGTAGATTTTTCTCTGGGGTCTGTGACCTCTCCAGACATGTGTGCTTGGCTGTTTACACTATCACACATGATTTCCCTCCTATTGAGTGCGCCTTAAGTTCAATTAGACAGCTGTTGATTACCCCCAAAATAAAACTGTTACTGCTAAACATATAGAGATAGTTTGCTGGGCCATTCGTTGTTGTGGTTGATAGGATTTACACCTAGATAGGATCACGGATTGGTTTGTTCCCTTGGTAACTTGCATAATATCCTCTGATACTAGTAGAGTAGTTCTTCAGGGTGATTTCCAGGTCAGTTCCAGTTCCATTGTTCTAAGTCCTGTGTCTGAAGCATATTGTGTCTTCAGCAGTATCATTGTACCTTCAAGTTCTGGGAGACTATCAAAGGCTGTGGCAGGAGCCTGTGTTTTTATTTTGAAGTCTCTTGGTCTACCCTGACAAGTCACTCAAAAGGAAGCTTCTCTTGCCTGACACTATGATTTTTGTTAAATAACCTTCAGCTATACACGCACACTCACATTTATATTACACGCATATTTTTCTGTAGGCTTCATAAACACTATATTTATAAATTTTTTCTTTTTCAATATTTTTGTATCTTCATAAGACCTGCAAATAATATTATATTGGGAGCTTTCATATGCCTCCAGCTCAATTCCTTCTAGTGTTAGCACCTTCTATAACCTTCACTTATTTCTCAAAGTTGGAAATTAAAGATAGCCCATTGTTAGTAGCCAACGCAAAGAATTCATCATGTTTCACCAACTTTTTCCACTAAGGTCTCTCCCACCAACCTTCAGCACATAGCCTGTCATAGGACATGACATTTAAGAACACCATATGCTTACATATTGCTATTAGCTTTATTGACTACCAAATGTAGGTTTCTGATATCCTCATGATTTCAAAATATATAAGAAAGGAACTTAGTTTCTATTGGAATTCTCTTTCTTTTTAATTAAGACAGAGTCAAAGGATAATAATTTATTTTTTAACCTGTTGACTATGGTCTGGATGATGGGCAATTTAACTAAGAATACCAAGATCTACTGGTGAAAGGGAGAGAAGAGACTGAATGCTACAGAGAGCACTAGGTCACATGAGAACTATGAGCTTGAGTGATCATGCTTTAAAGACACAAATGACCCATGGTTAAAGGCCACCTTGCAAAGTCGACATGTAACTGTGAGCAAAAGGTAAACACGGTCATGCTACTCTGCTCTCTTAGAGCATGGAGAGCTTAAACCTTACCTGACATGATCAATAACTATCACGGAGCCAAATCTATCCCTAAAATTTGCTGCACAGGCAGCAATGCTCCATTCTCCACTGTCTGAGAAATCAGAACACTGAATAAAGATGATCAGTATATATTTCAGGAACAGTTTAAGGGCAATAATTTTAATAGTGTCAACTCCACATTGATAGTGCCATGGTGCAATGGTCATATCTGGATGTTTCTACACCCATAAAAACATTCTAATCTCCAAACTACTTTATAAGGCAGTTATAAATCATTCTTTCTATTAATAATTAATCATAACTCCTTAATTTTATAAGATTTATTTGATGACATTTAGTATTATATGTGTGGTTCTTCCTTATTCCCCAAAGTCTTCTTATTTATGACCCTGTAACACTTTCTTATCTTCCTCCTCACTTTTCCCATTTTTCTGCTCTATTACCAAGGTGATATTGTTACTCTTTTTGCTTCTGTTACAAGATACCTAGCAAAGGGGGTTGCAGAGATGGCTCAGCAGTTATGAGCACTGTCTGCTCTTGCACAAGATCCAGGTTCAAATCCCAGGACCCACATGGTGGCTGACAACTATCCACAACTACAGTTCCAGGGCAGTTGACACTTTCTTCTGACCTCCACTGGTATTGCATCACATGTGTGTATTTTCATACAGCCAGGGAAAACACTCATACACAGAAAATAAAAATAATTAAAAAATGATGTTGAAGAGGATATAGTCCATCACTTCCGGGAAGCGATGGTTGCAGGAACAGGAGGCATCTTCTCACATTGCATCCACACTCAGCAAGCAGAGAGAGAAGGTTCCTGCTCATTCTGCTTTCTCCTTATTTAGCCTGATACCCCAGCCTGTACAGTGAGGCCACAAACAATTAGAATGTTTCTTCTTGCTCAGATAAACCTTTCTGATAACACCTTCACAGCTTCATAGAAACACCTAGAATGTATTTCCATGCTCATTCTAAAGCCTGTCAAGTTGACAATCAAGATTAACTAAATCCTTTTTCCTTATCTCTAAATTTGGTGCTAATGTGTTTTTTTTTTTCCAATTTGATCCTTTTTCTCTTAAGGAATTAGCTTATAATCAATTATTATTTTTTCCTAGTCTGACCTGCCTGGATGGTCAAGCTAAGAAACCTTCCATTATTATTTCCTCAGATCTTACAGTTCCAATATTATCTGCCCCATGACTAAGTCTTTCTGATGCTCCATACTGTACTGGACAGCCTGTGGTACAGTTCTGCCGGAACTGATCAGTGAGTGTTCTGTCACAGGTGGAGGGAGTGTCAGTAGAACTGACAGCCATTTCTCCTTATAAAGGAAAATCCAACCAAAATGAAGCATTGTGTGTCAACATCATATTTGTATGGCACTATGTTCTAGGTGGGAGGTGGATGTTTAATTTATCCTCTGTCTGTATATGAAGCTGAAGGGGAACTGAAATGGTGACAGAATAAAGCAGAAAAGCAAAACAAAAGATCAAAGCAAGCTATTAGAGAGAAGACAAAAGGAGGAAACAACAATTAGCCCAAAACAGATTTTGCTCATTTGTGCCATTGCTATATTGAAAATACAGTTTTTTTTGTTTTTGTTTTTTTTTTTGTCTTTTTGAGACAGGGTCTCCCTGTAGCCCCTGCTGTCCTGGAACTCACATTGTAGACCAGGCTGGCCTTGAACTCACAAAGATCCGCCTGCCTCTGCCTCCCAAGTGCTAGGATTAAAGGCGTGAGCCACCACGCCTGGCGAAAATACAGTTTTTAATACATAGTTTTCAACTGTATTTTTGTGCATTTCATGTAACACATCTTAATCATATTTAGAAACCCTCCTCTATCTTTAGCCCCTCATAGCCTCCCACCAGATTTCCATATATTCCATCATATATATGTAAAGGCCCATCTCCCATTGTGTCCCCATATGTGCCTTGTTATGTGTTTATCCACTGGATCCTGTTTAGCATATCTACCATCATTCCCTTAAAGAATAACAACTCTCCCTTTTATTATTATTATTATTGTTATTATTTTATGATTATGGGTGTATTGCTTGCATATATGTAAGTGCACCCATGTTGTGCACTGCCTGTGGATAACAGAAGAGAGTATCAGACTCCCCTGAAACTGGAGATATGGAGATATGGATGGTTGTTAGCTGTCATGTGGTTCCTAGGAATCCAACCCAGGTCCTCTGCAAGAGCCACTTTTCCTCTTAAACTGCTGAGCCATCTCTCCTGCCCCTACCAATATATATTTGAAACATGATGGATGTGTGTGTATGTTTGGGGGCATGCATGTGTTGCAGTGTTCCTGCAGAGGCCAGAGGACAAGTTATGGAGGTCATTCTCTCCTACCGTCAGCATCCTGAGGATCCAGCTCAGGTCCTGGGGATTTGTGACAAGTGCCTTTACCCACTGAGCCATTTTGCCAGGCTGGCTTCTCCTTACTTTGGTAAATCCAATTTCTTACCCCATAATTAACCAGAGGGCTTCCGATGGTATTAAACCTCTCTGATAGACTAAATGAACTACTTACTGGGGACCATAAACTTCTAATTCCTGGTAAGGAGCTTTCTGGATCCTTAGGAAGATGGAGAACAATAGAAGTAGTTCTTGGGAGGCTGGGGATTTTATTTCAGGGCTCAGACCAGAGGAGAGGGGCAGAGAGGGGAGTATTAAATGGTCAATGTTAAAAATACTATTGCCCGGCGTGGTGGTGCACGCCTTTAATCCTAGCACTTGGGAGGCAGAGGCAGGCAGATCTTTGTGAGTTCAAGGCCAGCCTGGTCTACATAGCGAGTTCCAGGACAGCCGGAGCAACAGGGAAGACCCTGTCTCAAAAGAAGACCAGAAAAAAAAATACTGTTATTGTGGTTCAAGTCATGGACCACTGTGACCGCCATGTAAAGGTCTGTGAATAAAAAAAAAATGTTTGGAGCCTACAGTGGAAGAGATGGTTACAAATGGTTTTGTAGCATAAGCACAGCTGGGGACATTTTATTTAAATGAACAGATAGGGCAGCTTTTAAAAGCAAACCCATCTTGAGATTCATAAACCTGCACCCATTGCAAAAGCCTTGGCCAGTAAGCACAGTAAAACATTCAGGACAGCTGGGGTCACAGAGTCTTTCACAAATATATTAAGGAAGAAAGGCATACCAGAGAGAGAGAAGTCTGCTAATAAATCAGAAAAGGGATGAAAATCATGATGGCTCAAAAACAACTGACTTACTGAACTGACGTATTGTTGGAAAAATAGATGTTAGCAACAAGGCTAAAAGAAAACAGTGTGGGCTATTAGAAAGCCATGGCTAATTTGTCCATATAAAGTAGCTGTTGACCGAGAGTATTGTTAAGGAATATCTGAAAAATTGAAGGCATAAATCAGTTGTCTGGGAGGAATAGTTTCTGAGCTGTAGAGGAGGAGGATCTACCCCTTCACTCTGAGAAGTGTACTAACTGCAATTCTCACTAAAACAAAAAGGGAAATCAGTACCTGTCATGAACAAAAGAGCTATGGAACCCGAAACAAAAAGTAATCGTGAAGAAAACAGTCACAGGCAGGAGGACATGGAAAACAATTTTTGGATGAAACTGAAAAAGGTTGATATAGCAGATATAAGCTACATCCCATGTGCTAAAGAACGAATTTTTAAAGTTAACCAGATGCTCAGCAGAAGAAAAATAAATAGGCTGATAATTTTGGATTACACTCTCTCCATGTCAGTTTCTTTTCACTTGAAGTTAAATTGAAAATGTACTTACAGTTCACAAATCATATACCAAGCTCATGAAAAGTCTTGACCCAAATCCATATTGAAGCCAGAGATGCAAGCTGCCTACCACACTGCTGAAGAATGTTCTAGATTGTGAGTACCACAAATCCAGACTCAAACTGGACTCAAAATTAGTATCATGACTTACATAAACAAAATTCACAAAAATAGGGTTAGCCGTAAGAGAGTTTGATGTTGGTCCCATTACTGACCCCAGGGCCATCTGCTCCCTGTTTCTTTGTGGCACCTTACCTGCTGTGGGCTATGTTCTAAGTCTGACTTCCTTATAGCCTTGAGTGCTGCAACAGCTGTCACAGCCAATGCTTCCTCAGTCACACATGTAGAATGGAAAGGATTCCTTTGACAGCATCCCACAGAAAATTTCAAAATTCATTCTGGTAGGTAGAAAAAAAATGGCTCAGGAATTTAAAAAGTTTAATACTCTACCAGAATACTAAAATTAGGATGCGGGTAGTGCTTCATAAACACCTGTACCTTTAGGTTCAAGGTATCCTACTTCCCTTCTGGTCTATATGGTCACCTGCACACATATGTGCTCATACACACATAAATAATCCAAAAAAATAAATCATTAAACGTTTTAAATATCCACTGTGATTTCACCACTCTGACCAGCGTATGAGGTAAGTGTGGTACTTGCTAACTTAAGCGTACCTCAGGTAATTCCACATTTCTGCTATGAGAGGTCAGGTAAGCCTCCCTAGAACGATGTAGATGAGGATGTTCAAATAAAGTAGGAGCTTCTTAGGGACAGGGTATAACTTGGAGGTAACTATCTCTTTCCAAATGTATACTAGAAGGTTAAATACATAGTAAGGCTTATAGGTATGTATAGCTTTGGATCCTGCTGTAATAACTTCCAACATGTTTTCAGATGGATTCTGTTTACATCAAACATAAAACCAACATCCAAGGCATCTAAAAACCATTGTGTTCAGTTGGTACATCTTGAATCCAGAGGCATGGCACTGTGGGTGCTTTAAGAGTAGGTCTACAGCAACAGGTATGGAAATGTTTAGGACCACAGAGTATGGCCATCAAGGGTGGGTGGCACCCGCTCAGTATTGGGTTTTGATCTATATATGAAGAGATGAGAATTCAGAAAGAATTCTGAAAAGAATTTTTCTGAGGTATTACTCAGAAAGCCTAGCTCTGTAAAGGTCATACTTTTTATCTCAATTAAACAGATTCAGCCAAATGCTTCAACAAAGAAAATTATAAGCTCAGCTTTGAGTTTGTTTATGGTGCCCACTCTCCCTGCCTTTGAGTTGCCACATCCTGATGCTAAGCTCACCACATCACTTCTGTCGTTTGCATTGGTGAGCCACTATGTCTTAATACACAGCTACACATTTTTTTGTTCAGATTTTTCCTTGTGAGTTTATGCTGGTTTTGCTGCGTGCAGATATGAGGATGCATATGGTGCATTTATTATTTTAAACTCCATAGGGAATTCACTGCTTGTCTGCCTGTCCCCTCTCTCTTTTTTCCACCTTTCTCTTCATCTGTTGCATGCTTTTTTTCTTCTTTCCTCCAGTATGTTTATGCATTCAGAGAAGAGTCTTCTGGGAAAATAATGGAAGGGAAAAGCTTGTGATTTATCATTACACTATAATGGGTGCCCTGTTTCCGCTGAAGGAGGTCAACCTCTCTTAGAGATACCACAGTCCCTCCTTATTAACGTTCTGTTCCCACTAATGGCTTGGGGTAGGGCAGCCAGGTCTTACAAGGAAGGCATTTAAGAAGAGCACTTTGTTTAATGGAAGCTGGGGGGTTTTACGGGGACACAGAAGCTCCAAGCACTCTTAGGAGAGTGACATATTCACGGACAAAGAACTCCCTCTCCCCACCCCTGAGGGGAAAAATAGGCTTTTAAAAATATCAGTATGCCCTTTTCCCTCGCCCTTCAGTGCAGCTTCTCCAGTGGCTTTTTGATTCTCATTCTGACATACCTTGACAATGCCTGCTCCCCTTACTTCCTTTGGCTCTCCTTAGTTCAGGCTCCCGGTCATCTCTTTTACTTTTAAATAGGGTTCTTTCTTGGGGTCTGCCCCATGGGCAGCTCTCTCCCTAAGTCACTGGTTTCGTCACATCACGGCTGTGTTTAACCCCTTTGCACTTATAAAATCAAGTTCATATTCTTTAGCAGACATCCTCCCCAGAGTCATTCCAGCCCCCATCTCCCAGAGGAAGCCAGAGTTGTACTGAACTCCTGGCCACTGCATGAACTTGAAGCCTAGAAGTCCAAATGGGACCAGGAAGGTATGTGATGGGAAAACCCAAGAGCTCAAAACTCATTGTCCATAAGAGCAAAGTGAATGGCAGCTTGCCTATTTATTTATTTATTTATTTATTTATTTATTTATTTATTTATTTTTACATGTATGTGCAGTTTGCATGTGTTTATGGTACATGTTTGTGCACGCATATGTGCATGTCTGTGCACATATGTGTGTGGGGTCTCATGTTGATGTTGGATGTCTTTCTTGATTGTTCTCTACCTTATATGTTGAGCCAGGGTCTTACACTTGAACCCAGAGCTCACTGATTTCACTAGTCTAAGCAGCCACCTTGCTAAGGGAATCCCCTGTTACCTCTGCCTCCCAAACACAGAGAATGCAGGCAGGCCACCATGTCTGGGGGCAATTATGTGGGTGCTGGGGACCCAAACTCTGGTCCTCACATTTATACAGTAAGAATTTTTACACATAGGCATCTTACCAGGCCCAAACCATACCCTTTTTCAATGACATTTTAAAAAGTGTGGATACATGTAATACTTAGTATCCTATTCATCCATGTATTTTTATAATGGTCACAGAGCTTGGTCCACGGTGAGAAACCAATAACATACACACACACAAACACACACACACACATACACACACACACACACACACACACACACACACACATACATATGGAAACCATAAAAATGATAAAATTAAAGAATGAAATTCAGTGAAATTCCAAGATAAAATTAGAAAAATGAATTAGGAATGCAGCATTAATTTCAAAAATTGGTGCCACTAAATAAGTAGTGAGTTTAAAAACTCATCCCCTGTCTAATGATACATGATGTGCCATGGAGAATGGCATCAAGCCATTGTGCATTTCACACATGTAAGTTCCTCCTAATTATTCTCCTCAGTATAAATGATGCAGGATGGCCACAGACTGGAGGAAGCCCACAGAAGCACGTTTGTGATGTAGCGTGATTTATTACCACTTTCCAGAAAGGGGTAAAGAAAGAGGCTTGTCAAGGTCACAGACTAACTGTGATAGTGTTTATAGACAGGAGACAGCATCATCACTTTGAACCTTTTCTCCTGCTATGAACCTTAAATGCTGCAGTCCATTGAGCCTGCTAGGCTTCTGGTTAATTGACTGCTGAGTAGACACAACACTGATGCACTTGCTTACAGGCTTGTGTGTGAAACTCACAGTCTTGCTCTACTATTTAGTTAATAGTATGTGTACACATAGCTCTTAATGTTCTACATAATTAAAAAAAAATAGGTCTCATGTAGGTCTAGGTAATGAATGCCTGAAATCACTGTAAGTATATACATTAGTGCATATATGTACATATATGTTATAAATAGTAACATTACAAACACACAAATAAATACTACGCAATTGTTAAAAATAATGCAGTGGTAAGTAGGTCCATATCATCTATATATTATATCCAAGATTGTTTTCAGCCACAAATGGGATATATATGTATATATACATATATATATGTATATATATATATGTATATGTATATATTGCATTCTTTCCCAAGGCTCAGAGATGATCCCAGAAGAGAAAGTAGAAAGATGTTAAGAGCCAGAAGTTGGGAAGGACAAGAGCAAAGCCATGTCCCCTAGATAGGACAGGACCACTGAACTCATGAACTCACAGAAGATATGGTTGTATGAACAAGACCTACAGAAGATCAAGCTTCAGTTCCTGCCTACAGGTTCCAGGCCCGAGTTTCTAACCCAACCTCCATTAGTGATGAACTGTGACCTGGGAGATGTAAGATAAAATAAACCTGTTCCCCACTAAGTTGGTTTTGGTCAGAGTTTTTATCACAGCCATAGGATGGGTGCTTGCACATCATATAACAATCAAGAAAATGTCCAACAGACATGGCCACAGTCCTGTCCAGTGGAAGAAATTCCTCAGTTGAGGCTTCTTCCACCCAGCTGTCAAGTTGACAGGTGAATCCATCTAGCACAGCTACTGATAATTCTTTCCTTGGGACAAAGTCTCACTATGTAGCCCAAGCTGATTAGGGCTCATTCTGCCCTAAACCATGCAGTGCTGAGATTACCAATAGATGTGAACACCCTTGGTCCCTGACTGTTGTCTTTTTTATAATTTTATTTTATAATTTATTTGTCACTCTCACTCTCCTAAAATGCTAGTCAAGAAGCTAATAGCCTAGGCCAATGCTGAAGGGCACTGGGTAGAAATGTGTGGGTAGCTAGGAAAGGTCATGTTGTTTTAATTTCTCACCAAGAAAACATTTAATTTTATAATGAAGCTATTACTTATAAAAGGAATCAGTGGGCATGGTGGCACACACCTTTGATCCTGGTACTTGGGAGGCAGAGGCAGACATATCTCTGTTCTTTGGTCTACATCATGAGTTCCAACACACAGACACACACAAAAAAAAAAAAAAAAAGACCCTGTCTCCAAAAAAAAAAAAAAAAAAAAAAAAAAAAAAAAAGAATGAAGAATCAACAACTATTTTTAGTTCTTCATGATGTAAAATTATTTTGCATTCATTCTGCAACCAAACACACTATGATGTTTAATTTTGATGGTCTATTTGGCTAATTTGGGAAACGCCTACAGGCTTACCAAAGTCCACTTAGGTGTGTTTGTAAGTAGATGTGTCTGTGAGGGTATTCCCAGTGGGGATTAGCTAAGGACTGGGGAGCCATGCTCTGAATGAAGGTGGCACCATCCCATGGTTTGAGGGTCCAGATTAAAAAAAAAAAGAATGAAAAGAGAAAGTCGACTAGTGTAGACATTGTGTTTGTTTTTGTTTCCTAGATGTTAGATGAGACACTTTCTTTTCACATCACCATACTCACAGTGTCAGAGGCTCAGCAAGAAAGAGCCAAGTCTCTAGTGACTGAAATCACCAGCCAAAATAACACTTTCTTCTTTTTAATTCATGTTCTCAGAAATGACAAAATCAACTTACTGAGTGTGCATGAGAGGAGAGATTGTTCTGTCATAAGAACAATAAGAGTCTATGAAGAATGGTCTATCCATCTTTTTATCCATCTGTCCATCTTGTTACCTACCTGTCTGTGTATCTTAGATAATTTGGGGTGCTATTAAAAATAATATACAGGACTAAACAGTTTTGAAAGCTAAAAAAAATCCAAGAACAGTATCTGGTAAAGTCTGTTTCTCAAGGTTTTAGATGTCATCTTGTATCCTCACATGGAAGACAGAGAACGTGAGCCCCAGTTCCCAATCTCACTAGAGAAGGGGGCTTTATCCTCATGCCTCCCAAAGTTTTAACCATCATATTAGCACTAAGACTTTGAAATTAGAACTTGTGGACACAATACTTAGCCCATTGCTCTATCCCGTAGCATCTCTTTCAGTCTTTATCTCTGTCTCTGACTCTCTCAATTTCTCCCCCCCACACACGCAAACACACACATACACTGTCCATTTACTTATGTATATATAAATCAAGTGAGTTTCTACCATGTGCTTATAGTATTTCCATTACTAGAGAATTTGTGTCCCATTTCTTAGTCTACTTCTAATACCAGCTGCTACTTCATTCATCCTTTTTCTACCCTCTCTTCAAGCACATCTCCATCTGTTGCTATGTAGAAGCAATGTCCACTGCTTCTGAGAGAAGACCCTATGGCAATTCTTTATTTTTTTGCACAGGAGTTTTATTTGTGGAATAAATTGTATTCTTTATTTGACATTTTATTTTTATTTTTTATTGTTATTAAACTTTTTCCACAAGTCATACATTATTTCTCAGTCGCTTCCCTTTCCATGACCCCCACCCTCACCCGAGTCCTGCACACTCTGCCATACATGTCCTGCATCTTTTTCTGAGTCTTTCCAGAGGTTTTTTTTTCAGTTCTTTTGTTGTTCTCTCCAACTGTAGTGCTACATTATAATATTATTATATATATATATATATATATATGTAAACATAAATGTATACAATTCTTGATGGAGCATGAGGAAGGAAACCTTCACTTCTCTCCTCTGACAGGGATTCAGAGACACAGGAGTTGGGGGAGTGCATTGTCATCACTGGGAATAGATACATAGCTCTGGAAGATGATGCCAGTGGATGGCTTGTAAGATCTTTACTATCCCCAGATTTTGTATTTCTAAATAGTGCTGTTGTTAAAAGTGGAGTTGTTACTGAAGGAAAGACAGACATATTCTCTATCATGAAGAAAAGACAGTAGTTGCATATGAAAATAGTTCTTGTGAATAGAAATGTTAAGGAAATTATATTTTGGTCTGTACTGTAAGATGACAATTATGAACCATAAGACCTATCATTTGAAAGTTTATGAAGACCAATATAAGAATCATGTTACTCCTCATCATTTTAAAATTATTTTCTGAGGAATATCTTGCTATGTGGATCAGGCTAGCCTCAGACTCAGTATGTAGCTCAAGGCAGCCTCTACTTCGGATTCTTCTGCCTCAGTTTCCTGAGTGATGCAATTATAAGACTGTATGCTGTGCCCTGACACTATATCATTTTATGGAAAAAATATCCCTAATGTCACAAAATTGTGTTCCAATATACTTTTGAAAAATAAAAACAAATTTATTTGAACATAATATGTTAATGTATAATTGTGAATGTGATTTATTTCCTTTTTAACTTCATATGAATCTGCACTCCATGTAATATTGCTTGCTGAATGTGAAGATTAAATTCATCTATTACTTTTCAATCAGTTATCTTATCATTGAATAGAACATAATTAATTATATGCTGTGAAATAATTTATTCCATCATTGTACTTGCCAGAAAACAGCAAACTATTCAATTCTTCTTTGTATGTAATTAATAATTGTATACAGCAGAAAATAATTTGACATTATTAAGCAATTACCATTTAATTATTTCAGTTAGCAAAATCTATTATATTGTATTCAAACAATTTTCCAACAATTATGTTATTTTCTAAATTATGTTTAATCTGCCTTTAACAATCAAAATACATTTTTAAAAAACTCACATTTCCCTCATGTAATTTTTTTAAAAATTAAAAAGTTCAGTTGCTAAATATAATTTTTAAACTAAAACTTTATTTTTTAAAGTATAAACTTTGATCAGCTTTACAAAATGGTAATTTCTGTTAATTCTACATAACTGTTCACCTTTGGGTTTAATGAAAAATTATTAAATCTTTTTTTAAAATTCTTTTATTTTAATTGTATTTATTTTTTTATGTGTATGAATGTACTGTCTGCATGTAGATTTGTTCACCCATGCAATGCTGCAGATGTCAGAAGAGGGTGTCGGATTCCCCTGGAACTGGAGCTAAAGACAGTCCTCAGCTGCCATGTGGGTGCTGGGGATTGAACCTGGGTCCTCTGCAAGAGCAGTTGGTGCTCTTAACCGCTAGGCCATCTCTCCAGCCCCTAAATCTTCTTTAATATGGTAGTATTCATGTCTAATGACTACTTATTTTATCCAAATTCAGTTAAGATTTTTATCTTTGATTTTTTCCCAGCTCTCCCACCCATACATATTATCTTGTATCTAATATTTCATCACCTAGAATACTGTTCTAATTTTTCAGGTGCACAAATCATTTCCTCCATCAAAGTATTTACTTCCTCAGGAGCAGAGCATGATGTGCTTGAGCATGTACACCTGTCTGCTTTTACTCTCCATCTCCTTAAATCATTGCATGCATGTTGGAAACTGAATCAAATAGGAACAAATAAATTGGTTGATGATCAGCTCAGATTTTAACTTATGGAGGCCTTTTGATGAAGTTATACGATTTAAACAATTTTAATGACCCAATAGCAAGGTTTTCTATACCAAGTATATCCTATTTTTCAGATTAGTTCTTAATTACATCTCTGCATTGCAAGTCTATTTTTTGTACTAACACCCACCAAAGTGATTAAAAATTCAAAGTCATCAATACTGCCTTTTCAGGCTGTTTGAGAAATCATAAAACAGCTCAGAGTCAAACCAAAGGAACTCAGAAAAGAATGTGATCAGCTTGTGTTCTTTTGCCTGAGTGTAATCAACATGATGTATATTTTTACTTTGCTCCCTATGATTCTTCTATGGACTTGACTTTTGATCATTATTTTCAAAGCACTACTTACGTACATCTCATCCATTTTCTGGGTTTCACAGTAAAATCTCAACTTTTATTTTAGGGTCCAGCCCAAGTATTGTGTTTATGATATTTCTTAGGTATTGCTTCCGCAATCTGTCCCAATCACATTTCTTTTTATTTCTGTCCTAGTGGAGATCACTCTGTATCCTTCTCCACTGAAGCTTTCATTGGTTGGAGGGAGTCTGGATCTTTCCTCCCTTTTACATGACAAGCCCATTCAGAAAACCTTTTATTTGTGTTTGTTTACCCAAAGAATAGACACAGCAAAGACACAGTCCATCCTTGCAAGGTGATACAAATATCATTTTTTTATGAAAATTAGAAAAGGACATTTCCATCCTAATGTACTTGGATATGTTTAGTACAACACATGAGTTCCCTCCCATTGAATGGACTTTAAGTCCAATTACGTAGCCATTGATTGTCCCAATATAAAAGCACCAGTACTCCATAGGCCGAGCGTGGTGGTGCAAGCCTTTAATCCTAGCACTTGGGAGGCAGAGGCTTTGTGAGTTCAAGGCCAGCCTGGTCTACAGAGTGAGTTCCAGGACAGCTGGGGCTACAGGGAGACCCTGTCTCGAAACGGCAAAAAAAGAAAAAAAAAAAAAAAGCGCCAGTACTCCAACAATGTCATATGCTGTGCCAGCCATTGATGTCTTTATTTGGTCTTGAAGCTGGTGTTGGATCATGAATTGATAGTGTCCCTTTGCAGCTCGTGAAGTGCTCTCCAAAGCCATGAGATGTAGCTTTCAGGGGAAGTGGCTTCCAGGTCAGTTCTAGTTCCATTGCTCCAAATCTAGTCTCCAAAGTATGTCCTGTCTTCAGCAATAGGGTCTTTTATTTTTTCACATAATTTATTTTTATTTTTTTAACAATCTAGACCCGTTTCCCGCCCATTCTCCCACCCCCGCCAGAGCTCATGCATTCTGCCAAACATACTTTTCATCTCTTTCTCAGTCTTTCTCAAATTTCTCATGAGGAAGTTGACTGTTTTGCAGAAGTTCACTGTTTCAGTCAGTTCTTTGATGCAGTCCTTTCTGTTGTTGTTGTTGTTTCCAATATGCACTACGCCCAACTGCTTTGGACAAAAGCTCAGGGGCCCCTACACAAGAAATACTTACAACTAGGTAATTGGCACTAGCATCCACAGATGAGGGATACCATTCGTCGTTTGTTTTTCTGGGACTGTGTTACTTCACTCAGCATGCTGTCTCTAGCTCCAGCCATTTTCCTGCAAACTCGTGAGGTCATCTTTCTTTACTGCTGCATAGAACTCCATTGTATAGATGTACCACATTTTTCCTCATTCCTTCAGTTGAGGGGCATTTAGGTTGGTTCCAAGCTCCTTGCTATTGTGAAGAGAGCTGCAATAAACATGGCTGTGCATGTATCTCTGTTGTGGGTGAGTCTGATGGGTAACATGCAGGAGTGGTATGGCTGGGTCGGGTGGCAAGTTCATTCCAAGTCTTCCAAGGTTCTCCACACTGCTTTCCATAGTGGCTGTACGAGTTTACATTCCTACCAGCAGTGGATTGAGTGTTCCCGTTTCCCCACAACTCTCTCCAGCACTTGGTATCATTTGTTTTCTTGATCCTAGCCAGTTTTATTGGAGTAAGATGATATCTTAAAGTGGTTTTGATTTGCATTTCCTTAATGATTTAGTGATGTTGAACACTTCTTAAGGTGTTTCTCTAGACATCTCTAATCCCTCACTTGGAAGTCTCTGTTCAGTTCTTTGCTCCATCTATTGGAGTGGGTCATTTGTTTTCTTTTTTTCTTTGGTTTTTTGAGTAGTTTATATATTTCTGGAAATCAATGCTTTGTCAGATGTATCTGCAGTGAAGGTTTCCTCACTCTGTGGGATTTCTCTTCACTTCTTGATTGTTTCTTTTGATGTACAGAAGCTTTTGAGTTTAATGAGGTCCCATTTGTCAATTGTTGACCTTAATTCTTGTGCAGCTGCTGTCTGATTTAGGAAGCCTTTTCCTACCTAATGTCTTGTAGTCTGCTGCCAACTTTTTTCTTCTATCACCTTCAGAGTTTGGGGTTTCACGTTGAGGTCTTTGATCCATCTGGAATTGACTTTTGTACAGGGCAAGAGGTAGGAGTTTCATTTCATTCTTCTACAAGTGGTGATCCAGTTTTGCCAACACCACTTGCTGAAGATATTTTCTTTTCTCCATTGTGGCTTCTTGGCCCCCTTGTCAAATATAAGATGGCTGAAATTGTATGTGCTCAGATTTGGATCTTCAGTTTTGTTCCATTGGTCAACAGGTCTGTTTTTGTGTCAGTACCAGGCTGTTTTTATGATATAACCCTGTAGTATAATTTGAAGTCTGGTATAGAGACACCCCCCCCCCATGTAGCTCTTTTCACTCAGGGTTGTTTTGGCTATTCGGGTCTTTTTGTTTTTTCCAAATGAATTTAAGAACTTTTGTTTCCAAGCCTGTGAAGAAACTTTGGGGAATTTGATTGGGATTGCGTTAAATCTATGCAAGAGTTTTGGTAAATGGACATTTTTACAATGATAATTTTCCCAATCCATGAGCATGGGAGGTTTTTCCATCTTCTGATGTCTTCTTCAATTTCTTTCTTTAAAGTTTGAAAATTTTTGTTGTAAGAGTCTTTGGTGTCTTTTGTTAGGTTTGTTCCTAGGTTATTTTATTGTTTTTGAGGCTAATTGTGAGTGGGAAGGTCTCTTTGAATTCTTTCTCCAGTTGCTTGTTCTGGTGTAAAGAAAGGCCATTGATTTTTTTAAGGTTAAATTTTTGTATCCTGCTACTTTGCTGAAGCTGTTAATCATTTCTAGGAGTTTTCTGGTGGAGTTTTTAGCATCCTTTAGTAACAATCATATCATCAGCAAATAAGGATAGCTTGACTTCCTCTTTTCCAATTAGTGCTCCTTTAATATCCTTTTCTTGCCTTATTGCTTTAGCAATGTTTCCAAGCACTTATACTGAAGAGGAGTGGTGACAGGGGGCAGCCTTGCCAAGTTCCTACCTTTAAAAGGGAATGTTTCTGTCATTTCCCCATTATGAATGATATTGGCTGGTGGGTTTCCTGTATATGGCTTTGATTACATTGAGGAATGATCCCTCCATTCCAATTCCTTCCAAGGACTTTAAGCCATGAAGGGATGCTGGATTTTCGTCAAAGGCTTTTTTAAGCATCAATTGAGATGCAATGGTGTGGTTTTTTGTCTTTGATTCCGTTTTATGTGTTTGATGATGTTTCTTGATTTTCGTATGTTGAACCATTCCTGTCATCTCTGATATGAATCCAACTTGGTCATGATGGATTGATCTTCTTGATGTGGGTCTGTCATACGATTTACCAGTATCCTGTTTTAGAATTTTGGCATCTGTGGTTATATAGGGAGAATGGTTGTTATAATTCTCCTTTTTAGTTGGATTCTTTGCCTGGTTTTGGTAATAAGTGATGCTGGCTTCATAGAAGGAATTTGGGAAGAATTCCCTCTGATTTTATACTTCTAAACAAGTTTCAGTAATAATGGTTTGTTAGGTCTTTTTTGAAATGTTTTATAGAATTCTGCCATGAAACTGTCTGGGCCTGGGCTTTTTTTTAGTTGGAGGCGTTCTTCCTACATCCTCTATTTCTTCATATGTTATGGGTCTGTTTAAGCTGCTGACCTCTCCTTGGCCGAGATTGGTGATTCCCAGGATTTCAGATATTCATCATTTCTTCTAGGTTTTCAAACGTTGGTAGAATATAGGTTCTTGTAGATCTGTATTCTTTTCCTTGTCGTTGTGATATTTCCCTTTTCATTACGGATTGTATTGATTTGGAGTTGTTCCTTATTTCTTTTTGTTTAGCTGGGCTAGAGGTCTATCTTGTTTATTCTTTCAAACAACCAACTTTTGGCTTCATTGATTTTTTTTTTTTTTTGTATTGTTTTCTTTGCTTTCTATTTCAATGATTCTGCTCTGATTTTGTTATTTTTTCTTCCTGTCTGTTGCATTTAGGGTTCATCTGTTGTTGCCTCTCAAGTGCTTTTAGCTGTAGTGTTAGATCCTTCACTTGTGCTCTTTCTGTTTTTCTAATGTAGGCAACAGGGCTTTAAACTTCTCTTAGGACTGCTTTTAAGGTATCCCATAGGTTTTGTTGTGTTGTATTGTCATTGTCCTTCAGTTCCAGGAATGCTTTTATTTCTTTCTTTATCTCTTCCTTGACCCATTCATTATTCAAGAGTGTGTTGTTTAGTCTCCATGTGTCTTTAGGCAGGAGGGCTTGTCCTGGTGTTGATGTTGAGCTTTATTGCACTGTGGTCTGATAGAATGCATGAAATTATTTCAATCTTTTTGTATTTGTGGAGGTTTCTTCTGTGTCCCAGATGTGGTCGATTTTGGAGAATGTTCCGTGGGGTGCTGAGTAGAAAGGTGTATTCTCTGGTATTAGGATGGAATATTCCAGTAGAGGGTCCTATGAGGTCCATTTTGGTGTATCATATCGTTCAGTTCAATGTCTATCTGTTTTATCTTTTTTGTCCTATTGACCTAATCCAAAGGACTCAGTGGGGGTATTGAAATCTCCTACTATGAGTGTATCGGGGTTAGCCTGTGACTTGTGGTCCTGGAGAATTGTCTTTATAATGTTTGGTGCACCAGAATTTGGGTGATATATATTCATAATTGTGAAATCTTCTTGGTGAATTGTTCCTTTTGATAAAAATGTAATGGCCTTCTTTATCTCTTCTGATTTATTTTACTTTGAAGTCTATTTTGTCTGATATTAAAATAGCAACACCTGCCTTCTTTTTGGTACATTTTTCTTGGAATATTTTTTTGATCCCTTTCACTTTAAGGTGTGCCTGTCCTTGAAGGTAAGACGTGTTTCTTGTAGACGGCATATCAATGGATTCTGTTCCTAATCCAATCTCCCATTCATGTCTTTTGATTGGGGAATTTAGTCCATTAATTTTAAGGTTATGATGATAGGTTTGTGTTTCTCCTTTTGCCTTATATCCATTTGTGGTTTGGGTTCGGTTTTTACTTCTGCAGTTATGCTTTGATTGATTCTCTTTCTAGGTGCCTGGGTTGGTTGCTCCTTTTTTCTGTCTTTTGAATTGCTTCAAGTATTCTCTGAAGGGTTGGTTTTCTGGACATGAATTCTTTCAAGTTGTTTTATGCCATGAAAGGTTTTTCTCTCTCTTCAACTATAATTGAATTTTTTTCTGGTTATAGTAACTTGGGTTGCATCTATTGTCCCTTAACACTGGGAATGCTTTGCTCCAGTTTCTTCTTGCTTTCAAAGTTTTTGCATTGAGAAGTCAGTTGTAATTCTGATAGGTTTTCCCCTTATCAGGTCACTTGTTGTTTTTCTCTTGTGGCTTTAAGGATTTTGTCTTTGTTTTGGTAGCTGGCATTTTAACTATGATGTGGTGTGGAGAATTTCTTTTCTGATCTTGTCTGTTTGGAGTTCTATGTGCTTCTTGTTTGGTACTGGTTTGTCCTTTTTTAAGTTTGGGGAGTTTTCATCTATTATTCTGTTGAAGATCTGATCAATAACCCATTCTCTTGGATTCTTTTCCTTCCTCTAGTCCTATGATACAGAGGTTTGACTCTTTCATAGTGTCCCACAGCTCCTGGTTGTTCTTTTTGTGTATTTTTAAATTTTTTGTAATCTTTCCTTGAGGTTTTTAGTTCTTCTGTGTTATATGCCAGGTCTGATATTCTTTGTTCTGCTTCCTCCATTCTGCTTCTGTGGTTTTTTCCATTCCTTTCCTCTTGATTGGATGAGTGCTTGATTTCCTTTTTCATTTCCTCTTCTGATTTCTTTAGTATTTCTACTCGTTTATGGAGCCAGTTTCTTTCTTGGCTGAGAGCTGAGGACGTCCTGGATCTGCCAGTGGACTTATCCTTCTGGTTGCTCTGACTTGTGGCTCATGCATACTTAACTCACTTGTCAGATTTATTGACCAGTAGGTAAATTCCATTAAAATCATGGTGCTAAGGACCCAGTACAACTCCCCCAGTGGAGATCACTCCATCTTGGAAACACCAATTGTGGTTGACTCTTGTGAGCTTCCTTCAAGGATTTGAAGGCCACATAACGAGAGGGGGAAATGAAGTGGAGGATTGTAAAAATTTAGGAACAGTGTTCTCAGATACCATTAAGCCATTTTTCTTAGTCATTCTAGAGATTGGTTGTTGCTTTGCTGTTTCCCCTTGATTGGTCTTAAGTTGTCTCTTGCTTTTGTTTGACTTATCTTTACTTAACCCCACGTTCATGGCACCAATCATTCTAAAAGTGGATGTTGACCTTACACATAAAACCTGAAACCCCAAACTCTTAGAAGAAAACAAAAATGGATTTGAAGACAAAAATCACATGGTCATACAATAGATGAAAAGGCCTTTGAACAAAAATCCAACATGCATTCAGTGTTAAAGTCCCTAGAAGGACTAGGTCTGGAGGGAACATACCTCAATATCATTAAGATATATATAACAAAACACAGCCAACATCATTCTAAATGGAGAAAAACTGGAAGCATTCCTGTTGAATCAGGAACCAGACAGGGCTGCCCTCTATCTCACTCCTTTTCAATATAGTGTTGAAACCCTTGCAAAGAGCAATAAAGACCAAGATGAAAGAAATAAAGGAGTACAATTGGAATAGGCAAAAAGGTAAATTATACGTATTTGCAGAATGATATGAATGTATATCTATTTTTTACGAAACTCAAAACTCCACCAGAAAACTTTAGAAATGATTAAAAGCCTTCACTAGAGTGCGCAGATTACAAACAACTTTCAAAAATCAGTAGCATTCTATATAACCAAACAACAAGAACAAAAAGACATAAAAGAGAAACCCTCACCATTCACATTAACTTAAAGATACTTAGGAATAAACCTAAGTAAAAACATTAAACATCTCTACAATCAAAACTTATAAACTTTAAGGAAAGAGATAGAGGAAGACACTAGGAGATGGGAAAATCTACCATGCTTGTGGTTTGATAGAACCAATAGCATGAAAATGACCACCTTACCAAAGGCAATCTATAGATTCAATGAAATGCCAACCAAAATACCTACAACATTCTTCACAGAATTAGAAAAAGTCATCCAAAAATTCATATGGAACCACAAAATATCCCAGATAGTCAAAACAATTTTGAGTAAAAAGAACAATGCAGGGGGCATCACTGTGCTGGATGTCTTTAGTGTGCAATTGACAACCTGTGGTTGAGGGACCTCAATTGGGGAAATTGGCTCCATTGGATTGGCCTGTGGGCCACATCTGTGGAGTATTGTCTTGATTGTGGAGCCAGTGTGGGGGGCCCAGCCCACAATGAGTGGTGCCAGTCCTGGGAAGGTTGTTGTGTGCTGTAATAAGAAAGCAGGCTGGGCATAAACCAGGAGAGACAAGCCAGTAAACAGCCATTCCTCATGGCCCTGTGCTTCAGTTCTCCTGCCTCCATTCCGCCCTGAGTCTCTGCTTGGCTCCTCCTCATCTATCTCATACCGCAGGAGAGTGAGCTGAATATAACCCTTCCTCCCCAAGGTTGGGATCTCGAGTTCTTTATTCACATGCAATAAACATACATGATATAATCACATACCAGATCCAGGTATATTACAGACTTGTAGTTACAAAAACAGCATGGTACTGCACTAAATAGACATGTAGATCAATGGAGAACAGAATAGACAGACCAAAACATGAATATCAGAGAAATAAAATTATGAAAATTCAATAGGTGAAATGGATTGAACTAGAGAATGTAATTCTTAGTGAAGTAACACAAAGGCAGAAAACCAGGTGATGTATGTTCTCTCTCATTTGTGGAACATAGCACCAATTCCCTTTTGTGAGTGTATATTCTGATATAACACCAGGAGCCAAGAAATTGGAAAGGATACATGGCGGTAAAGAAAAGAAAAATCCTGAAACAGGAGGACAGTAAGGAACAGATATACTAGAGGGACAATCAGGAGGGTTGGTGTATGGGGTAGGGAGAGGAGAAAGGGGAGATAAACAGAGGTATGATGGGAGATGGGGTAGGTCAGGAGATAGGGAAGGAGGAGGATGGGGTACTGGGGTCAGCATAGCTAAGTAATTGGACTTGGAACCCTCTCAGTGGGAATGAACTCATGAGAGCCAGCATAAACTCACCCAAATGCACAGGGTTGGAGAGGACATAGAGCCTGGAAAAAAGTCTACTGGGGTCATATCTCTAGACAAATGAAATTTCTTATCACACACTATGGAATCTACCAACAAGCATATCATATGCCACTCATCAAAAAAGCTACTCTTTGCAAAAGATGGAAGCCATTGCAGAATCCAGCAACTGGTCAGACACAGAACATGTACATCTGAAGAATACCCATTCCTAGGAGAAACATTTTTACACACAGAATGAAGGGTGGAGGAGAAATGAGTGTACTCCTCAATTCTCATCAGTAAAGCTTCTGTACACAATAGAGTGTAATACCAAACAGAAGGCCACAACTAGTCAAGCTTCAAAGAATGGGATCCCTCAGAGTGTGTCTCTCTGGCTGGGGCCCCTATATTAAACTTCACCTACCCATGGCTCAGGGATCATTGCAGAAGAGGTTGCAGAAAGATTGTAAGAGTCAGGGGTAGTACATGAATGTAGAAAAGCAGTGACTTACAATAGATGTAAGCTTTCACATGTAAATCTGTGACAACGTAGGCACCAGACATGGTACCCATGCCAACTGGGACAAGGTCTTAAAGTGGAGCAAGAGAAATGGGTTGGGGACTGACCCTGGACTGAGAACTACAAGAGACTGAGTACAGTTGGGTGAGGAAGAGTTCACCTTACCTAGGATTCCCAGATATGCTGACTAGACTCCAGTGGATCTATTTGCACAGAAAGATGTCTGGGTTTGGGAGCTTGACTGGACAGGGCTTAGTTGGATGTTGTAATGCATGAGTTCTGATGGGGTGTTGGGGCATGGCGGGGTACTGGGTTTAATTGGGAACCATTGTTATGAGTTGTAGAAATGCTGAATAAAAAAGAAGATTGAGATGCTTTATATGAAACACTTACAAATTCAATAAATATTAGAAATGAAAAGGATTGGGGCATAATCCATGAACTAAGTAGCTCCCTGAGGTGTGGTGAGATGGGATCTCAGCCCCCAAGTGTGATGGAACCTCAGTCTCTCTGTGGTGAACATCCACCTGGAATGAAATAGGCAGCGATGGGAACTGGGTGGAGATGAGAGTCAGACTGTTCCACATCTGCCCACCTCTTCATCACTCTTTACTGTGGCCTGCTCTCCTAAACTCACCTGTCACCCCTGGTAGGGGCAGCTCTGCTCCAGCCTTGGTAGCACTGGCATCTATCACCTCAGGTTTCACCACCTTTCTGGCTTTCTCAATACCCCACTCAACCCAATTTGATAAAATCACATACAGATTTTTCCCACAACTGTACAGCCTGAAGGTCGAAAAAAGTTCTGCCTATTCTAATCTAGTTTTTCCCCCCCTATTTTTAACAACTACATGTGTTATATCAACATTGATGGGGCTTGTTTGCCTCATTCAGCTTAGTGAAAAGTAAAAAGTGAACTGTTAGCCATAAACTAGTTCCTCTGCCTATATCTGGTTTAAAAAGATTTATTTGTATTATTTTTAAATTATGTGTATATGTGTGTTTGTGGGGTGGGGGAACCTTCGGAATCCAGAAGAGGATGTTGGATCCACTGGAGTAGGAATCTCAGGCAGCTGTGAACTATCTAGTGTGGGTACTGGGAACAGAACTCCAGCTTCCCGGAAGAGCAGCAAGTGCTGTTAACCACTGACCCATCAGTCCGACCCCCTATGATATTACTAATACTATTGTAATCTACTATGGCTGCAAGGAGGATCAAAACTCAGTGCTTTTTTTTTTTTAATAAAATGAAACACACCCTCTTTTCCCCACTTAATTTTCCTTTCAAGTTAGAAAGAAAGTCTTCAATAAATTTGCATTTCAAATTCAAAATTTGTATTTAGGCACTTAACAGGGTCCTTTGCACATTGACAGCTTCCTTTTTAGCTTCTTCCAGACTGGGCTCTGTAATGTGTTGAGTCTTAATTTGCAGAATATGTGCATTGGCATAATGTTTAATTAGGCTTCCATGTCAATTTTAAATCAAACACCATCAGCATCTAATGAAATACCAGAAGTACTTGGCTTCTGTGTGATTGATCTTAAGAAATCCACTTCCTTCAACGGACTCACTTAAAAATAAATAAATAAGTGAACAGACTAAGACAATGGGAAAAACGTCAATTTGGTTTCATAGATGAGGTATTCCTATGGACATGGTTGTAAGGCAGAAGAAAACAGAGAAAACAGAGTAAAAGAGAAGTCAGATGGATCCTCCCCTATATAATTAGCAGAAATTTGAACAGATGGGTTCAAAGGAAATTTATGCATATACAATTATTTTATCACTGGCTAACATAATGGCTTCAGGTAGGGTTTCATGTTTATTTTTCCTTCCATTTGAATTCAGAGTCTCTGATGGGAAGTAAGCAAGCACCCCAAAAGTGTAAGCACAGTGGGCCTTCAAGAACACTACAACCTAACAGCTGAGCAGCTGAGGTAAAACGGGCACTAAACAATGACACCAGGGAGTTGTCCGCTGGTGACCTGGGGATGTTATTTAGCATTTATCAACTCCATGTTTCCTTTTCTGTACAATGTTAATGTTAACATCAACACCAAAGCCTTGTCCATCAGATAAAACAATCTGTGGAAAATATTGTGCTTATTTCAGTGCCATGCATACAACAAATTCTCAACATTTTAAAATATTAGTATGAATTCTCTTCTGAGTTCCCTAGTCCTTAGAAGAGTAAACTGTGATGAATCTAGTGTTATACTAGTTCCCTATGGCTACTGAATAAAGTAGCACAGACTTCATGGCCAAAAACAGCACATTGCTTGGTTGGCAATCAGAGTTCAAGGTCAGTTTCAGTAGGCTGCAGCTAACATGCTGGTATGGTTTACTTCTTCTTGAGGTCATGGTGGGGATTCTGATTCTTTGAATTCAGATTCTGGAAGCATCTACAGGCCTCGGTTGTTACCTGTTTCTTCATATCATTCCTGCTCCTCAAGTCTATGGACATCAACTCTCTTATTTGCTTACCTTAACATTCTGTTGTTATTATTACAGATCTAACAAATTACCTAGAATCATCTACCTGTAAGACCCTTAACATAGTCATATTGAAAATCATTTTTTCTTTTTTTTTAATTTAATTTTTATTGATGCTTTGTGCATTTCATACATCATTTTCCAATTCAGATCAGGCATATTTCCCTTTCCCTTCCCCCCCACCCCCACCCCATCCCAGATCATGCATTCTGCCATAACTGTCCTGCATCTTTCTCTCAGTTTTTTTTTCATTTTTTAGCTATAAGTGATAACTCCTGAATACAAGCATCCTTCGTGCAAAACCAATCTGCAGGCTGTTGTGCCCAAACCCCCACAGCCCCACCATCCAGTGGGGGGTGAAAGGTTGTTTGTTCAATCAGTTGATCAAATGAGTGTCCAGACTACATCGCTGTAGTTTCACCATTCACCCCAATCCAAGCCTTTACATTCTACCACGCCCCCTCTTCCGCAGATTGTTCCTAGGCTTAGAAAAGGGCACAGGGGATGAGAAAGAACAGTCCACTCTCTCTGGAGCTGTTGACTTGGACTCGGGTCAATTCTGGCTGTTTCCTTTCATGGACTGACAGTTTGTCCAGGATAACCTTTCGATCCTACTAATGAAGCACAAGCAATAGATATATAGGTATTTAAGCAGCATTAATGTCCTTGGGCTATGCACTTAGGCAAAGTATACTAATGCGGAGCTCTGACATCACAATGTATGTTTCTACAGGGGGATGTTGGCCAGGGGATCCAAGGCCCACAAAAAGGTAAGGGCTCCTTGCTTCTAAGTTGGGATAACCTGCAGGAGGAGAGCATAAGACCCTGCTGCCGAAGACCTGATGTTAAAATGGAGGGATGTATTGACACTGCACTGCAAGTGTACAGATGCCTCTGGAATGCCAGAGAGTTACAAAGGCACTAAAGCAATAAAGCAAATACGGGTTCCCCTGAGTCAAGCAAGACTCACCTCACACCAGCTACACCTCACCTGCCGGAAATACTGTGCAGCAGAGGCAGCCATGTGCCTGTATATCCCAAATCTAATTGGCTATTGGCTCTCTCTGCGAGGAATAACCCATGGCTGAACCACAAGCTTACATCCTTAACGTTAGGAGATTTATAAGCCACAATAAGACCCTGTCATATTTAACAGGGGGAAAATGTAATTCATGGATTAACATATCATCCAAACATATGTGTCTATGCCAAAGTAACCTACCATAACTATTAGTGCTGTTTAAATACCTATGAAAATCATTTTTTCATAAGGGGACTGTAACAGGATCCAGAAATAAGTCTCTAAATACATCGGCAGTTATAATTCAGTTTAATGTAAATGTTTGGAGGGAAAATAACCCTGGAGGTGGTGTGATAGTTTCCTAAGGAGTCTCTGTGGTACCCTGGTCTTTTATGAGTGCTTAATTGTTCACTTATATCTCAGAGATAATGATAAAAAACAGTAAGATTATAGACACTGTGTCACTCAGTAAGCAGCACCTTGGACACAAGATGGTTTCGTTGTTTCTTTTTTAAAAAAAAAATCCAAATAATATAATCAATGTTGCTTAGAAAGAATCAAGATAATTCCACAGGATTCCTGGGCCCCCTGGACAATTCCTTGTCTACTGAGATAACGTGTGTTTCTAAATCCTAGATCTTTGACCTTTGGGGAAGCTGCAGGCTTGGGGATTAATGAAAGTCAATTTTCTTTTTTATCTTTGATCCTTATCTAAAGCATGTAATATTCCTTTTTTTATGAAAAGCTGTACCTTTAAAAACATTATACATTATTATATAAGGGTTTATTTGGCTGGAAGCAGCTTTTTCTATCTGATTCATCAGAGATGCTCTCCTTATCTGACCCTTGGTTCCCCTTGGGTTTCATATCTAAAGTAGAGTTTACCTATCTCTTCTACGAATAGTCTGCTGAAGTATGAATTCCTTCAAACTTTGGGTAACAGGGAAGGACTTACATTTCAGTGACCTTTACCACAGTAGTTCTTGAGATCCCATGTTACAAGAAAGAGACTCAAGGAAGTTGATTGATACCAGCTCGATACTAGATGCACAGAAAAAGAACCTGGTACCAGTTCTTTCTCTTTTGGAGGGATACATTCCATATTTTATAGATTTAAGCCCACAGTAGCAACTTTGGCTGGATATTACCCAGAAATTAAATGAAAAAAATTGTCCAGCTGCTAAAGTTATTGGTCCCATTTCCCTTAGAAGTCCTCTGCAACAATCATCAGGGCTGAGCTCTTTGCCAAGTCATTCTGGTGAATCTTTCTTTGTGACCATGTATATATATATATAATATATATATATTATATATAGAGAGAGAGAGAGAGAGAGAGAGACATACACAGGAAGGGAGAGAGAGAGAGAGAGAGAGAGAGAGAGAGAGAGAGAGAGATTTTGCTCAGTTCTGCCTAGCTTTAGTCTTTCAGTTACTGTGTTACAGGGCTCACCCTAAATGTTCAGCCCATCTGCTCAGGGAATGCTGCCTTCACCACAATTATCTAATCATATTACAGCAAATATCAAGTACAGCATGAGTGACAAGGGTGGGGCTGCTCAAAGTAAAGGGAAACAGGAGAATTCAACACACAGCGTGGTGCCAAGTATGTGTCCTAAGTGTAAAATATACATTCTTATCTTTGAGAAGCAGCGGGCGGATCATGTTAAAAAGTGAAATGAGCTGATCTGGCATATTGGCTTGAGTGGGAAAGCTCTAAGTTCCAAACAGTCTGTCCAACAGGGCCAGGGGTCTTGAGGAATACCCATGCATTTGCAATAGCCTCCTGAAGGCAGCACTGCATGTGTTGAAAACTACTGACTCCTTTCTATATTCTGTTGAATACAGCCTAGTGTTTGCAAATTGAATCTGAATATATTTAAATAGGATATGCGGATCTGTTTGCCAGTAGCTCAGCTTGCCCTACTATACCAGCTCCTTCCCACGCTTAGGTTGCCTGCCTGAAACCTCAATGCACGTTTGCAACTGTCGATCAGTCCCTACTGCATCCTGTTTCCCTGTTATTTACAGCCTTTAATTACAGTTTGACAGCCTCTGTGCTCATTCCTGCTTTCACAACGGGGAGACTAGGGTTAAAAGCTACATTACTTTCTTAGCTACAAGATGTTTATACACTCTATCTGGCAAGCCTGGTATATAATTTGAGGAGATTGGTATACAATACAAGTATCAGGTTTCCTATTAAAAATCATTAAGAATTTCAAGATAGTGGCAGCACATCACTAAATCCTCTGAGGGTGGCACATGCCCAGCCTGGGAAACACATGAGGATGACCCTGAGATTAGGGTTAAAAGGACATTCGCAGCCTAGATACACCAAGGTTTATCCAATACACAGATATTTCAGCTAAATTGAGATCTATGGAGCAGGAGAAATTGGGAGCACTTATTTGTATTTTACCCTCCAGAAGGTTAGGAAAATTTGTCGAGAAAATGTGGCATTAGTTGGAAAGTCCAATAGTAACAGTCTTTTTCCTTCTATTTTTCCCTTTCAGTGATTCCTAGTAAACATTCTAGGGAATTGAAAGCAAGCCTTCCAGGTGTTTGAAACCAAATCCTAACTATATCATTATCATTTTTAACACTGTGACCACATCCTATTAATACATAATTTCTTTATTGTCATCTTGCTATGGGGACTTGAGAAAAATCCTTATATCCACAGATCTTATATTTTACACTTATTATAATAATTCATTTTTTGTAACAAGTCAGAAGTCAATGGATTGTGTTATGAAAGGTGCATTCAGTGTAGCAAAAGATCTGGGTATCTTTCCACATGGAGACATGCAAGAATAACTAGAATTTTTTTTTTCCTGGAAGAGTGAAGAAAGAATTGCCAGCTAAAGTTAGAAAATAGATCATAAATTTTCATTTCTATTCCCTCCTGAAACTTCACTACAATTATAGAAAGTAATTCTTAATAAGATATAAATCCATAAACTCAAGAGCAGAGAGGTCTTGGGACCAAAGGATAGAACATTTTGGGAAAAGAGAAAGCAGATGGATTGAGTCCTTATAACTGACTGAGCAGAGAGCAAGCATCCACACCCAGGCCTTCAGTGCAGGGCCACCAAGCACACACACATTTCTAACTTAGACTCCTTCAAAGGGTTGGAACTGAGAACACCCCACCTCTGAAGAAACTGAAATGGAGAGACTGCTCAATAAAGCACTTGAAGTGCAGTAAGTTCCTCTTCCAGATTCTCATATGAGTGACTGTCTTCTCCCCATTCGGAGAGACATGAGAGGATTTCCCCTGGAGAAAATGGGGCAGAGGTTCTGGCAAGGGAATGTATAGTGTGTTAGAGAAAGGAGATAGGGATCTAGTAGGAAAGTGGGAGAACCCAGAGACTGTCAAGATTTCCCTGTATTTGTACCCAGTAGTAACTCTGTAAATGGGCTACCTAAAGTTAGCTTGTCTTTATAAAAAGCATTTCATATTAAAGGTAGGATCAAAATCAAATATCAATGAGGGATTCACAGGAAGACAAGACTATCAGTGAGAAAAGGAAGTTTGGATAGCAAGATTGTCATTGAGATCCTCAGAGAAATGAGACTACGTTGTATTAATAACATTTGAAAAGGGTAATGCTTTAAAAAATAAAGAAGCTGGGCATGGTAACCTAGACGTATAGTCCCAGGCACCAAAGAGGGTAAGACTAGCCAGGGCTACAAAGCAAGATTGTCTCGAAAGACAAAGATTGTCAAAAAGACAAAGAAAGAAAGAAATAAGGCCAGAGAGATAGCTCAGTGATAGAACACTTGTTTAAGAGTACACAAGGCCTTGGATTCCATCCCCAGTACTGGAAAAAATATTAAGGAATAAGAGACAGCTCTAAATGTTAAAATTACTATGGGGAAAATAGAAAATTTAATACAATTTTTGAAGATTAAGTGAGAAAATTTTCCAGTAAATTCTAATTCTAAATAATCTCTTCATACAAGAGTCTCAGTTGACTGCCTCATAGAGGCAGTCTAAATTTGAAATTTAGAAGTTTATGCTCTCTCTTTATCTCTGTGTATGTGTGTGTGTGTGTTAAGTTTACACTCTCTTTCTCTCTCTGTGCGTGCGCGCACGTGCATGTTTGTGTGTGTGTGTGTGTGGTGTGTGTGTGTGCATGTATGTATGTGTGTATGAGCACCCATGTACCACAGTCTACTTGTGGAGTCAAAGGACAATTTCATGGAGTTAGTTCTTTCCTCCTACCTTCATGTAGGTTCCAGGGCTTGAACTCAGGTTGCCAGGCTTTTACCACTGAGCTATCTCACAGGACCCTCCAGTTTTTAAATCCTTGTCTCATCTTTCTTCCAATAACATTTGAGAAGTCCCATATGTGTTTGAGGATTGATCTGTATGAATCATTATTGCTTCCCAAAATGTTTTTCTTAGGGTCCTAAAACAAACGTCAGGGCCTTAGCCTTCATCTTGCTTTAAAACGCATCAGTGCCATGGAGAGGGAGAGAACAGTCCACACACAAGAGCCCATGTTTCAGTGGCTATCAGAACTGTTGCTGTTTCATTGTTTGTTACGTGTCTTACCATGCTCACTTGCTCTCACTTAAGAAATCCATTCTCTTCCTGGCCTAGTACACACCATCTCTCCTTCATCATTCTGAATATGTGCAATGAACAGTAACAGACTCTCAATCAAAATATTATCCAAGTCATTTTGAATGAATGCAGGTCCTCAAAGGGCGAAGAGATTTATCTACTTTACATTTTATTCATATTGATAGGTGTGTGTCATGTAGTAAATACTTATTAAATATTTAGATATAAAGAAATTAATCCTATATTAGAAACAACCTTAGATATAAGGCAGAGCTATTTTCTAGGGGCTGGGGACATGCCTAACTGGGGAAAGCTGCACAGCATGAGGGAATGAGTTTGGATTCATGTCACCCAGGCTTGGAGGTGCATGCCTGTAATCCCAGCACTGGACAGGCAGACAAAGTAGCATTCCTGGGGATCACTGGCTAGCAAATCTGGGTGAATTGGTAAGGTCTACATCTAGAGAGAGACTCAGTCTCTAAAAATAAGTTGGACGACTATTTAGGAAGACACCTGACATCAATGTCTTGCTTCTGCATGCTTGCACACATATGTGCACATAAAAACACATTTACACATATAAAATACACATACATATACCTCTTAAACACAAATATTGCTCCCTTCTTCATTGAGCAAGCAACTCATTACATTATATCCATAGTTGAATAGCCTGACCTGCCCCTAAAGGGAAGCAGACATGATCACCAGCACTTGAAATCACATTCACAACAGCCAGATGAGGAGTGGGCATCGCATGATTTAGCACTAAGGTGGCCATAACTTATCTTCCAAACCAGTACATTTTTGTGAGAGGAAGACAGTGATAAAAATAATTGTCAGCTATTGATTTATCTAAAACAGGCAGAAAACTGTGAATGTTCAGGCAACTGGAACATATGGTCACCTACTTAGGTTAGCTGGATGTTGTTGATTATTTATAGATCAGTGTCAAAGTTCTAACTTTTTTTGTTCTAGGATGTATGTTAAATTAATATTCTTATAAATGCCTTAATAATATTCTAGAGGGAAATTAGATGAGCAAGCTTCTTTAAGGCTTAACTATCCTGTGATTGAGAAGTAGAAAGAAGGGGAAGTTTAGAAGCATGATTTTCAGGGAGAATACACTCAGCTAGGATACACCATTTCCAGCAGTATTTCTCTTAATGTGCATAGTCTCTAGGGTGCTGCCATGTGGGTATCCCATGGTCAGGACCTTCTCCCTTGACCCTGCCCCTGATTCTCCATTACATATTTTTCTCTTTCTCCATGACCTTTTATCTGTCTTTAAGGGAGAAGTATGATCACCCCCATTAAGCCTACTTCCTGCTTCAAGCAAGAACCAAGAGGCTGCAGGAGGCCAGCACCTCCTTATGGGCTGCGTGAGGGGCCGCCAGGTGATGAATGAATGCTTATGGAGCAAGGTAATAAACCAGCACCCCAGTCATGTAATCTTCCATTAAAATGAAATGCATACCAGGCATGCGGCGTTTCTGCAGCTTGTACCCTCTCTCATAGAAGATCATGAATAAAAGAGGGAAGTGAGCTGCTGACAGATGCCAGCATGCATAAAGGACACTTCCTATAAAGGCGAAGCTCCGGCTAACAGATGGACTAAAGATGTGAGATGCAGAAAGATTTACCAATCTAAATAATTCAAGGGAATGTCGTATGGCAAGCTAGCGCTTTTCGGAGGGAGTTAGCAGAAGGTGCAGATGGAAAGGCAGGCCAAGCCTTTCCCATAAACCCATTAAGAACAGTACTTGTCTGAGCGACAGTATGTTGCAGAAGGCCCAGGGAGAGGCCAGCAAATGAAAAATTTGCTTCAAGACTTTGTCCCTCAAGGTCAAGAGCCTGTTTAATAGTGAAGGTTGCAGCATTTAATGAGAATGAAAGCGGGTGTCACGTGCTTCATTGCTCATCCTTCTGCCCTCTGCACACTCCCCTGTTCCTGAAACATTTTGTCTCCTGACAATTAAAATCCTGAAAAGTGAAGTCATCCAAGGACCTTGTGAGAAGATGTATTAGTTGCTTTTCTCCCTGTTATGACAGAATACTTAACAAAATCAACCTAAGGAGGGGTCTATTTCAGCTCACAGTGTGAGAATGCATTCCATTGCAGGGGAGCACAGTGGCAAGAGTGGTTCAGGCCCATGGGGTTGCATCACACCAGCAGTAGAAGCACAGAGAGGTGAGTGTTGACACTCAAGTCACTTTCTGTTTTGTTGCCTCTCTAGTCACTCTGGAACCCAGGATTCTGCCACCCATGTTCAGAATTGATTTTCCTTCCTCAGTTAAACCTTTCTATAAAAAACTTTATAGAAGTGTCCAGAGAGGTGTCTCCTATGAGATTCCAAATCTAGTCAAGTTGTCAGTAAAGACTATCACAAAACCTAACAGGATCAGACTTTCCATCTCATAGTGTGACCCAAAGTCTAGGACCTAAAGTCAAATTTCATGTGACAATATCACCTTTGGCAAATTTTCATACAAATGTCCGCTATGCCCTCTCCCTACACACACTTGTCTGTGCCTGACCTTGAAAGGAGTGTTCAGACCTGGGTTAAAGCATATTTCTAGGCTTATTTTCATACATGTTATCCATCTTCAGGACACAGAATTGATACATAACAGAGGAAAAGAAGTCTCTCCCTTACCCGCCAGGACTGGCTCTAGATAAGGGTCCAGTAAATACTTTCTCAAAATGCTTTCAACTCCTGCCACAGCTGCTGCCATACTCTGCATAGCGATGCCAAAATGTGAGTGGCCCAGGCAGTAGACGCTCTGATGGTCACATGACAAGGACCATGGCAATGCTTTGGACTGGGCTGCAGAACAGCTCCCCGCCCCGTTCAGGCCCTGCAGAGTTGGGCTATGCCAAGGTAGTGAAAGCCAGTGGTCATTACTTACCTGTAAAACAAACAACTCCCAAAGTAATTTGCAAACTCTCTCAGCCCCCTTGCTTGATAGTGACACACAATAGGAGACTCTTAGGCAAAATGTTCCAGATATTTGAGGCAGTATTTTGATCGCATCCTATAAACTTTCTGCTTACATACATTGATGCATCATCTACAGATAGTATTCCTGATCAGGGACCAAGGTATTATAACATGCACAGACAGACACTAATACACATGCATGCACACACATATGCACAGATACACACTTGGCATTCACACACATATTCCCATACATAGACAATATGGACACATATGCACGTATATACAGACACACAAGTATTCTGCTGCATAGGCCTGTCCTCCAACGCAGACCGTAGACTGGTCCCTTTCCAAAGCTTGGTTGCAGTTGTTTGCCTAGGATCATCACAGCTGAGCTTGTTGACTGTTAGACTCCACAAGAAAGCAGGAGCAGGGGAGACAGCCACACATCCCAGCCAGCAGCTTGGGCCTAGTTGCACGAGGGGGAGGGGCTAAGGGTATAATATGTACAGGAGAAGCCTGGGGGGGCTCCTCACCATTTTTTTTAATTTTATTTATTTCTGTATGTGTATGAATGTACTGTCTGCATGCAGGTCTATGCACCCGTGTCGTGCAATGCCGCGGAGGTCAGAAGAGGGTGCTGGATTCCCCTGGAACTGGAGTTCTCCTGGAATTGGAGTTTCAGATGGTTCTTGGCCGCCATGTGGGTGCTGGGGATCGAACCCGGGTCCTCTGCAAGAGCAGTCAGCACTCTTAACTGCTAGGCCATCTCTCCAGCCCCAGCTCCTCACCATTTTATGCCACGGTGTGAAAGCCACCTGGAATGCTTGGATGAAGACTTTCCAGGGCAGCCTTGGGAGGGGAGCACTCACCCTCCTGTAAGAAAGCCCTAGCCCATAGCCCTGTAAGGAAGCCCTAGCCCATAGCCCTGTAAGGAAGCCCTAGCCCATAGCCCTGTAAGGAAGCCCTAGCCCATAACCCTGTAAGGAAGCCCTAGCCCATAGCTCTGAAAGTAAGCCCAATAAACTCACTGGTTTCCCAGACTGTGTTTTGGTACAATTAAGCCTCCATTTGTCATAGGACCAAGGAAGGAGGGGGCTGGATATTGTTTATGGTTCCCAGAAGGAACTTTAGCTACAAATGCACATGTATACATGTACACACAGACACATACACATATATACATGTACACAGACATATACATACATATATGTACACAGACACATATACATACACACATGTACACACAGACACATATACATACACACATGTACACACAGACACATATACATACACACATACAAATGCATATATATGCACACACGTGTATGCATATATACACATATGCACAAGCACATACACATACACACAACACATGCATACACATACATAGATTAAATTTATTTTTTGCATATATAAAGGTTACATGTTTTATTTTGAAGATGTGTTCTTTGAATTTTTATCATGTCATTTCTGCTATGAAATCAAGGAAATAGTAAGATTGATCTTGTTTTGCTTAAAATATATATTTCTAATAAAATGTTGATAATCTTGTATATGCTCCCCCAGCTAATTGCATGAAAATCTTTTTGTTGTTGTTTTGTTTTGTTTTTGGTAAACATCTCAGTCTGGCTTGGCTGAACTTGAACTCAACATCCTCCTGCTTCAGTGGGGATTAGTGGTGTGTGCTACCCACTTTGCTCTTACTTAACAGTATTAATTTGAGCTCACAGTGGCTAGCCTTCAAGCAAAAAAAAAAAAAAATCATGTTGGTTTTTTTGAGTGTCTGGGAATGTTGCATTCCTGTTACTAGAAATCGTACTTTGAAAGGCCACACAGAAAGCACATCATGGCAAATGAGTTCCCGGCTCTCCAGCACCCTAATTATTATCTGAAACATTATTTCCTTTTTTTCTAATTGGTATTTGCACCTGGCAAGGGTGGTCACATGCCTCTCGGCTCAACTCAAGCTCTCTAATAATTGACTCAGTTATAATCTAAAAACCATCAAACAAAAGTTCAAGGAAAGCAATTCCAAAAAGAACTTCTGAAGCAGAGCCTTCCGTGGGCAAAAAGCCACTTTAAAATCATGGTTCATTGTGTAATGTATTAATAAATATGGACTCAGATTGTATCAAATTCAGTTGTTAGTTTGATGGCTAAGTTCTATACTATTTATCATGTGAGTTCTTCACTAAGAGGCAAATGTGTGTGCATTTACCCCTGTTTTTGTGAAGAGGCTGATCTATGAATATCTTATTTTTCCAATTTTTCTCATGGTTATCTTGGATCTTATTTATCCTCCACCAACTTAAAGTACATTCCATCGGGACTCAATATACAAGGTTTAGAAATTCTCAGTCACAGAAGGAGTATCACACTCTCTGTTTCATCAACATTGGCAATGGCTTGAATAAATTCATTCGTCTCTGGTGTGATACCTCACCTCATCTACTGGTGACCCACAATGCAGTGCTTCTCAGTGCCAGTATGACTGAATATGCAATTGCTTATTATGTTCCACAACGAAGTTCTCTCTGGAAATATTGTTCTATGGCCAAAGTCTCAACTGTTCTTCCAGTTCAGTATTATAGAAAGGTTGGATTCCAACATCACCCAATCCTCCTCTGGCTCATAATATCTTGTTTCTTATTGGCAACAGAAATGACAGGTGCTAGTCTAAGGCCAGTCATTAGGGGTGAGAAGTTAGTGTTCTGATCATTTGAGGTCATGAAGGCAGTTTCATTTAACAAATTACTAGATTTAGAACTTTGAGTGGCCTCAATGACCAGGCTCTACAGAGTTCCATGAACTGAAGACGCCAGGTGTTTTCTTGTTGGGCTTTTTCTTCTGCCATCGGAATCTAGCCCTGAGGTGCTAGGGAAGAGCTGGTGTGCCCAATTAAGAGATATAAATGGGGCTGGAGAGATGGCCTAGCGGTTGGGAGCACCGACCGCTCTTGCAGAGGACCCGGGTTCGATCCCCAGCATCCACATGGCGGCTGAGAACCGTCTTTAGCTCCAGTTCCAGGGGAATCTGACACCCTCTTCTGACCTCTGCGGCATTGCACGACACAGATGCACAAACCTACATGCAGACAGTACATTCATACACATACAAAAAAAAAATATATATATAATGATATAGTATATATATATATTAATATCTATTATGATATATATATATAATAAAGAGGGTATAAAATGGTAAAGCCTGGCTTTGCTCCATGGAGGCCCCTTCCATTTTGGTTATTTTTAACAATCTTAGCAGGATTACTTCACGTCAGACCTTATAAATCAAGGAAGAAAACCAGAGTAAGAATAGCCAGTTACATCATATAGGATACAGCAGGTACGGCCTTCCTCGTGCAGCAGACGGTGATTAACAAAGAACCACACTCGCCAATGTGCAGAAAACACTAGGCTGCAGAGGGCTCATCCCTGAATCCGATGCCTATATCAAAGTTCTGCCTCCCAAGGCTCAGGAATCACTGCAGAAGAGGAGAGGAGAAAGATTTTAATTAAGAGCCCAGAGTATGGTTGGCCGAAGGAACCGAATTCCCTGACACATGGTCAGTTACTCTTATAAACTCACCGCAATAGCGACAGTATGTTCATGTCCCATGCAAGCTCAG
>VZQC01004878.1:2114381-2141623 GCA_009823505.1 Rhizomys pruinosus | reverse complement strand
CGTCAATCATAAGCTCAAATAAACTCTTCCTTTTTTTCCTTTTTTTTTTTTTTTTTTTTTGGTCTTTTCAAGACAGGGTCTCCCCTAGCCCCAGGTGGAACTTACTCTGTAAACCAGTCTGGCCTTGAACTCACAAAGATCCACCTGCCTCTGCCTCCTAAGTGCTAGGATTAAAGGCGTGCATCCCCATGCCCAGCAGAAGACTCTTGCTTTTAAATAAACTTCCCCACAGGAGTCTTACGTCATTTTTTTTATCTTATTACTATTTGGGGAGAGTTGAGACAGGGTCTCCTTATAACCCCAATTATTCAGGAACTCACTATGTAGACCAGGCTGGCCTGGATCTCACAAAGATCTGACTACCTCTATGTCCTGAGTGCTGGGATTAAAGGGATAGGCAACCATGCCTGGCATTTATTTCATTTTATTATTTTTTTTATTTTTATTACATTTTTCCATTTGGGGACTGGGGATAGTACATAGTTGCCCTGTGTGCATGTGGAGGAGGTCAGAGGATGACTTGCGGGAATCATTTCTCCCCTGCCTACCATGCGGATCCTAGGGATTCAGCTCAAATCATCAGGCTTGGCAGCGAGTGCTGTTTTGCATTGAACTATCTCACCCACCATCCCCTCATTTTCCATTAGACAGATTTTTCATCCTGACTTTAGATCTAAAATTGAAAAGATGTTATTTTAAAATATGATGATAAAATTAAACAACATCATTAAAATATTTATAGATGCCAATATTATTTTATAAGTACATTGTTAAAAGGAAAGGTGAATTTGCCTGAGGAATGTAAAACAAAATAAACACATTTTCATATAAGTCCTTGTGGTGTGAATGAGAATTGGCTCCATAAGCTCCAGCTATTTGGACACACTTTCCCAGATCAAGGTGCTGTCCTGGCAGGGTTATGGAACCGTTAGGAGGTGTGGCCTTGATGGAGGAAGCACATCACAGGGGGTGTTCCTTCAGAGTTCCTAAGGCCTTGCAGAATTTCCAGTTTTGCTGTGCTTCCTATGCCTGCTTGAAGATGTGGATACTGAGCTTTCTGCCCTGGCCCCTTCTGTCACCATGCCTCCCCTGCCATCAAGGACTCCCTCAAGAACCGTAAGCCCAAATAAACTCTTCCTTCTATAAGTTGCCTTGATCATGGTGTTTTATTGCAGGAACAGAACAGTAAGTGATACAGTTCTACACTGTGAAGGTTCCCAAATACACCTCACCTCGTAACTTGTCTAGGCTAAGTGTTTCAGCCTAGTGATGTACCGTCAGAGCTTTAGTGCTTCACTTTTAAATAGAAATGGATATCTTCAAAAATGAAAACACTTAATGGAAAATTAAAGATAATTTGAGATGATTGCATGCAAGTGGAAAGAGAGAGCCGGGCGGGCAAGGTGGTACACGCCTTTAATCCTAGCACTTGGGAGGCAGAGGCAGGTGGATCTTTGTGAGTTCAAGGCCAGCTTGGTCTACAGAGTGAGTTCCAGGCCAGCTGGGGCTACATGGAGACCCTGTCTCAAAAAGATGAAAAAAAAAAAAAAAAGAGAGAAAGAGAAAGGAAGGAACAAAAGAAGAAAAGAAAACTTGGAGGGAAACAGAGAGTTACATAGTAGATGAAAAGTTACAGAGCAGATGAAAAGCTTCCAAATTAATGTCCAACTAGATATTGATCACATGAGCAAATGAGGGGCAAAATCCTGCTTACAGCAGCTTGCAAACTGATAAAGTCCATCAAAAATATTTTTATTTTTATTTATGTGCTTGTAGATGCCATGTGTGTGGATGCCCAAAGATGCCAGGAAGAAGACTAGAACCTGTAAAGCTGGAGTCACAGGGGATTGTGAGCCCCCTAACATAGATGCTGGGAACTGAACCCAGGTCCTCTCAAAGAGCAGCAAGTACTCTAAGACATTGGGCTATGCCTTCAGTCAAAAATCACTTTGAAAAGTTTAAAAGTGACACAAGAGCAAAATCTCTAAAGCCATATAATAAAGTCTGTGAAGTCATGTGTAGAGTCAAACAGAAAGAAAAGGAAAGCTTATTATCAAAGTATTAACACAAACTATTTTCCCAAATACAAGGGGATGGATTTTAACATGAGTCCCAGAAGAGTCTAACACAATTAAAAAGTAAGATCCTTCAGGATCCAAGAGAGTGAACCTGGGGTGACCAGGAATGGTCTGGAGACATTTCAGAGAGAGAAACTGGGTCTTGTACAAAGGCTTGGAGTCAAGGTAGAATTACTGACAACGAGAAATGGTGGGAGGCTAGAGGACAAAGGATCCATGTTTTCCCACTTCCATCTAGAATTCTTCCTCACTCAAGTAGCCAGCCAGGGAAATAAAGACAGCCAGCAAGGCCTCAGCATTTACCTTGCTCAAAATTAGAACTCAGCTCTCACAATAGAAGGAAATCCTGGAAGAGTCAGGGAAATGGGAATCAAATTCAGAGCAAGAGCAGTCAACCTGGGGTCCTGCTGGTATGACAGGTGTGCAGAGCAGAGAAATATAGTGAAATAAGAAAATCCCACATGAAGCCTGACATGTCTGAAACAGGTAGGTTACCTCCATGTTTGACCACTCTCGGGGTAGTCTTAGAAATTTATTAAACCTATTTTGATTAAAGCATAGCTGCAGAAATAAAACAATGATTTTTAATTTGGGAAGACCCCTAAAATATTGTAGAAAGAAGAATTATCACCACAGTGCAAGCTGTAGTAAGCCATAGTCGTATAATGACCAAACAGAATTAGAGTTCACTAAAACAGTGAAATGATTCCACTGGGAAAGATGGAAAATGGTAGCCTTGAATAGGAGGCCTCTGTATGCAGAGGGGGTGAACTCATCTCCATTTTTACATCATAGAAAGCCAGAAGTAATGTTGAAAAGTTAAAAGCTGGGCTGGAGAGATAGCCTAGCAGTTAAGAGCATCGACTGCTCTCGCAGAGGACCCGGGTTCGATCCCCAGCACCCACATGGTGGCTAAGAACCTCTGTAACTCCAATTCCAGGAGAACACCAGTTCCAAGGGAATGTGAGACCCTCTTCTGACCTCCACAGCATTGCACGACATGGGTGCACAAACCTGCATGCAGACAGTACACTCATACACATAGAAAAATAAATTAAAAAATAAAATAAAGAAAAGTTAAAAGCTAAGAAATACTGTAAACATGTGATGGTAAAGCTCAAAAATCAGTTTCAGAAGAAATGTTAAAAACATTGAAAGTCATCAGCTGTGAATTATTCCTCCAAGGAGAGAGCTAATAGCCAATTAGATTTGGGATATATATATATATAGACACATGGCTGCCACTGTTGCACAGTATCCAATCTATATTGCTGTAGTCTAACAATTCACCCCAATCTCTCCAAAGCCCTTACATTCTACCACACCTCCTCTTCTGCAAGTTGTTCCTTAGGCTTTGGGGAAGGGGCACAAGTGGGTGAGAAGCAAAACAGTCTATTTTCTCTGGAGATGTCATTTTGGACTCTAATCCTTCATGGGTTGACATCTTATCCAGGGGTACCTTTTTAATCCTACTAACAAAGCACAAGCAATTAGATGTACAGGCATTTAAACAGTACTAATTATTATGCAAGGTAAGCTGTGGGCATAGACACAGATGTTTGGATGGTACGCTAATCCACAAACTGTGGTTGCTCTATAAAGGGTGACTACAGCAATATAGATTGGACTCTTATTTGATCAACATGCCTGTGCATACAAGCTTCTCCAACTTGACTATGGGAACCTTGGCATGTTCAAAATTTGGACATAGATGCTTGCAAATTGGTTTTACATGAATGTTACTTACATTCATTGCTTATGCCTAATAATTTGGCTCACTTCAAAAAAAATGCAACAATTACCTAATTGTATGGCAAACTGAGCAACGTCAATGTTATCTGAAAACAACTGTGCTCTTATATTGTAGAATCCCTTAAAAAATAAACAAATAAAGGAAAAAGAAAAAAAAAACATTGAAAGTCACTCCTTCTTGTCAGTGGGACGTGGGGTGGCATGGGAAGGGTGGGACAGGGTAACATAGGGTATCAGTTTACAACAGGATCACATGCCTATTTGTCCACTTAAATTATGAATGAACATTTTCATTTACAATGAGTATATATCTCAGCATAGCTACAGTACGATAATCTTCCCTGGTATGAGGTGCTAGGAGATACATGTGTAAAAACAATGAGTTTAAAGAATAATAAAATCTTACTTTTTTTAATCCTGTTAGTTGAAAACCTAGAATGATTCACTTTGTAAATTTCAGTAAAAGGTCATGGTGAATAATGAATGTAGGACTGTGTAAACTTAAATGTGTTACTATGTCCCATTACACAGAAGTAACCCTACCCAACACACACACACACACACACACACACACTGAGTGCCTCCCATTATGCATAGACTGCACTTCATGCAAGAGATCCTGATATTAAAATTAAATCTCTCACAACATTTTGCTATCAAGAAAAAAAAAAAGAATGGAAGGAAACATTTTGGACATAAAATGAGCATGGCCAGGCCATTTTGGAGTAGAGATTATCTTGGCCCCGTAGCTATGGTAATCAATTGAGGAGGATAAAACAGTGCAACCTACATCTATTGTGAGGGTAATGAACTACAGATACTCCCCTTAGAAAGAAGGAAAGGGAGAGTCACAGGACTTTGATCTGAGGTTCCAGCCTGTGAAGTTTAATTCTGATGATTTGAAAAGACATAAAATTACCTAAGAGATAAGTCTCCAGGCATGCCCTGAGGTATTGTGTAGGTTAGGTAACTGGGGTGAGAATACTTTCATCTTAACTGTGGGCAGCATCCTTCCCTGGGCCAGGATCCTGGACTGCATGAACAGAAGAGAGTGACATGATCATCAGCCTCATCTTTCTCTGCTTCCCGGTTGCACATACAATGGGACTTACTGCACTTAGAGCCCCCGCCACTGTCATGATTGACTACACCATTGAAGGCAGGGACAAAAATGAATCCTTCCTTAAGTGGCTTTTATTAGGTGTTTTGTCACAACAATGAGACAAATAACTAATATACAGACATTACGTCCTCTTGCCTTCTTCCCCCACTTGTAAGTGGTCTGGGAAGATGTTAAAGTATATCGGAAAGAGATGGCTGACTGCGAGTGGGATACACAGTGCAACTTCCATGAGATAATCATTCATGATGGGGTGGAACTTTGAAATGATGAGCTACTAGAGACCATCCATGCTCCTGTAAGAAACCTTTTCCCAATGCTTTGTAAGTGAGCCCCATAATCTCGTTGCTTCTTCATATTAGATTTTGGTAGAACTATTACTTCTGTCTGTCATTGGTGCCCAAGCTGGGTTGAAAAACATTTTCCTGGAAAAGTTAATACAACCGGTGTGTGGCACTGTTGTCAGGCCTGTGTGAAGAGCTGTGATCTCGGTGCAGTTTTCTAGAGTATACATTGATTGCAAAGGAATATTGCATCTGAGAGCAAAACCTTTTGTCTCTGCCTTTGTGGCTAGGGAAATGGTGTGGAAAGTTTAACCTACTCTTATTTCAAAATTCAAACTAAGATTTTCATGTCTTAACTAACTTTTTTTTCTCCCCTCACCATTTGTTTGTGTGAAAGGGAACATGGAGACATCTAAGACAGCTGCTAATAGGGGAAGGTGGTTCTCACATGTAATTAACATAGTTAGTCTGTTCATATAAATTCAGACAACATAGCCTCCAAAATTTCACATAAGAAATGGGCTCATCTTTCTTATGCCTAATGCATAAATTGGTCCTGACAGAGGACAGAGAGGCACCTTAAAGTCTTTCCCCTGGGTGGTCTTCTTTGTCTGGTAACCTTATATGGAAAAGTGCATATCTCTCTGTCATTGGATATCCTTCCAAGACTCCAAGGAAACTTAGTCTGTGTTCAAGGATTTGACTCTATATGTTTTGGGTTTTTTTTTTTTTTCTTTTTTTTTTTTTTTTTTTTGTTTGTCTTTTTGAGACAGGGTCTCCCTGTAGCCCCAGCTGTCCTGGAACTCATTCTGCAGACCAGGCTGGCCTTGAACTCACAAAGATCCATGTTGTAGTTTGTCTTCACTTGCTGTGACAAAACACTCTGACTGACACCAACTTGGGAAGGAAAGGGTTTATTCAGCTCACATCTCCTGGGTCACAGTTCATCACTCAGGGAGCCCAAGGCAGGAACTCAGGGCAGGAATCTGGAGGCAGGAGCTGAAGCACAGGCCATGGAGGAATGCTGCTTACTGGCTTGCTCCCCTGGCCCATGCCCAGCCTGCCCTCTTATACAGTATACAACAACCTGCCCAGGGTGGCACCACCCATAGTGGGCTAGGTGCTCCCACATTGCTCAACAATCAAGACAATACTCCACAGACGTGGCCACAGGCCAGTCCAATGGAGCCAATTCCCCAGTTGAGGCTCCTTCAACCCAGGTGTGTCAAGTTGACACTACAGCTATCCAGCACAATCCGCTTACCTCTGCCTCCCAAGTGCTAGGATTAAAGGCATGCGCCACCACTCCCAGCTTTTGACTCTATATGTTAAAGCTACCATGACAAGGAATAGAAGATTCAACCCATACTTGCCAAAGTGAGGTCCCAAGCAATTACAATGAACTGTGTAAATCAGGCTTTGTGCAAATAAATTTTGCATTTATTTTTTCTCCTTAGTATGAATTATGAAAATTCACTGCATCCCAGTATGAATGAAACATGTTGTCAGGCTATGGACTACAGTGCATAATAAAAAAAAAAATTTTTTACTCTCAATATACATGAACAATAATAGTCTTCTCTGGCCTTGAGATACACCTCCAGAAATTTGTTTGTGTAAGGATGGGGTGGGGAGAAGAGTAAAGATGAAAAAGAAAAAAACAGGTAAAACAATGTTATAGGAACTTTCTCTGTCCTTTAATGTAAATTTCATTAACATAATTATAAAACTATATATGTGAGAACATTCACACTAAGAGAGTTTTTGTGAAATTCCTAGGTTCTGATAAATTGTGCCCACCCATTGCTAGACTGACCTGCCATGGTTGTGTGGCACAGAGGAAGATATTGATGTGAAGGGCTCTACTACAGGAGACAGGTGCTAATAAAGAAGGCAGAGGTAGGTACAGCCATGCCCAGTCTGTCCCTTCACCTAAGGAAGGTTCTGGTAGCTCATGATCAAGTCATAGTCAGATGGTCTCTGTAGGTGGTAGACAGCAGAGACAGGAGAAATTGTAGTTTGCTCTAAGCTTTCTTCCTGTACAGATTGTATAGCAGTAGGAATAAAATAGTGACCTGTATCTTTCCTTCACACAGTCATTGCTATATGCTAATGTTGGTATCTATGTAGACTATTTAAATATGACATTATTAAATACTGGCAGTTCCTTCACTCCAATCACATGTTCTTTTAAAAAACAATAGCGGGGTTGGAGAGATGGCCTAGCAGTTAAGAGCTCTGACTGCTCTTGCAGAGGACCCGGGTTTGATCCCCAGCACCCACATGGCAGCTGAGAACCATCTTTGACTCCAGTTCCAGGGGAATCCAACACCCTCTTCTGACCTCCACAACATTGCACGACACGGGTGCACAAACCTACTTGCAGACAGTACATTCATACACATACAAGAATAAAAAAAATAAAAAATTAAAAATTAAATAATTAAAAAAATAAAAATAAAAAACAACAATAGCAACAGCAACAACGAAAAACACTAGGGAAATTGTATGCAAAAAGATATGTTAATAAAGCATTTGGGTACAATTAAAAAAAAAAAGTACCCTTAGGAGATACAAAGCTTCAGAGGTTCTTGTAGTCACATATAAGCAACTGCATTTATTATATTCTGTATAAAGCTGTTTAAACAGCTTAATGAATAACCTAAAAAAGTTAGGTGTAGGGTAAACAAATTAATGTTACTGGAAAATTAAGCTTTGGTATTTCCAAAAATTTTCATGTGTCCATCCTCTAGCAAAATGTGACCGCTCGTCCTTCTGGGACCATGTGTACTACAGCAGTCATCTATTCATGGGATTTAAGATGGTATTTCATCAAAGGTAAATGCCCTTCCTTTTTCTTTCTTAAGCTTGAAGGAGATTCTCAAATGTATTGAGACAGTTAGGTTTCTCGCCATAGAAGACCTCGGAATTAACCTCAGAGCAGTTGGGATCACCAATACACAAAGCGTTACTTGATGTAAATTTGCACGGAGCCAGTTCCTGAGGCAGCCTTTACACTGTTAGAACAGTGACTGAAAATGCAGTTTTAGATTTGGAACTTTGTTTCAAGGAGCTAATTAATGCATTGACAAAGTACATCTCTAGGAGAGGACAATATTCAGTGTTTCATTTTTTTGCTGTTTACGCTGTTCAAAGTTTTGCAGTTGTTACCACATCGATGTAGATTTACAGTTGAATGTGATGACGTAAAAGACCCATAGTGGGAGGAGGGGCTACCTTGAACTTGAACTTTTCCTGTTTGTTCTGAGTTTTACTTTCTCTACTATTGATAATCTACCTCATTTCATAATGTAACAGTAAAATCAAATTTTAACAGTCCAAATTGATATAATTAATGACATTCCATTTTAATCATAATAGCTACTTCATTTCAGCTGCAAAGGGGACATCTAATGATGGGCAGTCCAACCTGCCATTTGGAAAGGTGGAAGTCTCCTTGCTAGTGTCTAACTTGCTAGCAAGTCTAACTTGCTGATTTATTCAGCTTGGATTGTTATATTGGGGAGGGGGTGTCATTTCTTGTAACATGACATGAAAATCTCAGACAAGCTATACCTTCAAGAAGTCAGACTGGTTATATCTGTTCATGGTACACCATCTCAAGAATGATGAAATGAAATTAAAACTCTAAGTAAAGGTTAAATAGGAAGTTACTCCATAGGTATTAGACAGGAAAATGAGTCTCAAGAGGTATGTGGAAAGATTCTGGAATTTCTGGAACATGTTGCTTGCTCAGAACTTTGTCTTAGATGACTTCTTGGCTACATTGTATACTTTTGTGATATTTGGTCAATGTCGGCAGCTGCCTTTCCTCATTCTAAGCATAATCCTCCAACTTTATAAACCACAGTTTGTTGTCCAAAGATATCACATGCATCTATAAATGCAAAAGGAGCCATGAGTTATAACGTCCACTATGACAATAGTTCTTAGGATATGATTCCTAGACCAGGCAAAATAGAAGGATCTGGGAACCCTCTAGACTCCATTCTTAAGTTGGTAAGTCAGTAAACCAGGTGAGAAGTCTCTGTCACATTTTGTACATTTCCTGGGTGATTCTCAAGGCTGAGATCCACTGATTTAAGGTGAACCCATTGGGAAATGGGGAGGTCAGAAATACAATGAGAAAATCAGACCCTTGGGGCTCCAGCTGTAGCCCCTCAGTAGTCAAGGACTTGGGAATATATCCTTTTCCAAGGGCTGTTACAGCAAACGCAGTATTCTAAAATCCAGATAATTAGAAAAAAAAAGCAGTATGCTAATATTAAAAAGTAGATAAACAGGACAAAGTGAGTATGGAGGAAAAGTCTCTCCAGGAATAGCCTATGAAAAAGGAGTTACTCAGGGCCTTCAGAGTGTCAGGTTGAACATGCGAATCCTACTCTTCCATTTATTTCCATAGAAACATATGGAGAGTCCAGGTACCAAAGCCTGCTTTCGTCATCATCGTCTTTGTACTTAGTGATATGATAAGGATAACTTCAACCCAGCCAAGGTTTTCAAATATTGCCTCCCATAAACTCAGTTGGCCTCTTCTGCCTCTGATGTCAGATGTGCCACAGAAATGAGACAGAAGATGACAAAGGAAAAAAGAAAGAGAACTCAATAAGGAAGGATTTCGGGAGAATGAAAATGGTTGTGAAAGAAAAAAAAAAGAGAGAAGAAAGATCAAATTAGAAAAGAGAGAGTTCAAAGCAGAGAAGCAAAGAGTGAGGACCTGAGGGGAGGGAGGGAGGGAGCGAGGGAGCGAGGGAGGGAGGTATCTAGCAGCTGTTTGGCATAGGCTGCACGCACCATCCATTCCACAAGGACTCCTTCCTGTGTTCGTCAGCGTCTGCGAGGGGGTGATTAATCATTCATGTCAGAAGCCCTAATCCTATTCAATGGAAAACAAATGCCATGGCACCCAGCCCTCTGCTTATCCCAAGCACTTCACAGGCTTGCCTGGACGGGGCTGTCTGGGACCAAGATGGTGTTCTGGAAACCTCCACCCCCACCCCCCCCATGCAGACTCGGAGCAGCTCCACAGGTTGGAGATGCCCTGCACTCTCTTGGCCCTTGCCTTTTGAGGGAAGGAAAGGACACCAGCAATAAAGGTCAAGTTGTGCTAGTTAAGAAAACAATCAACATTCATTTAATTCTCTTTTACCGAGTCAAGTAGCTGGGTTACTTACAAAGCTCCTTCTTTCACAGAGCACAGTGCAGGGCAAACTCCTTCCTCCCGCAGGCCTTGTACAGCCCTTGCAGCAGAGTTAGCTCTGTGGTCCCACTCACAAATTCTTCCTAAGCTTGTGCAGTCTTTTCCCTACCTTATGTCACTTTCCAAATTCCATTTCTTTGTTATTTTTTTCTTCACTTGTATGTGGTTGACACTGGAAGAAGCAGTCTAAAACCATGATTTGCACTAAACTGCACTAAGACAGATTGCCTGGAAAATACAAGGAGACCATGCAGCATAAGGCTGAAGCAGTCCGGCTCTAGAATCAGGAAGGGTTTTCCACCTAGGTTTTTGCTTGTCAGTCTTCATTGTCAGCTGGTCTAATGTAGAATCACTTGTGTGGTAAAAGTCGCAGGTTCCTGCAGCTGTAAGTGCTAGATGTCCAGGAGGCTGTAAGATTGAGGACCCCATGGCCGGACCTATGTCTAGGTTGATGGCCCCACGACATCCACCCACGAAGCTGATGGCCTCCTGGGCAATCCCGTGGCTGGGGAGTAGGTAACTGCAGCCACACCAGCCAGGAAGCTGTCGTCTTCATGTACGAACCTATGCCCAGAGGCTGTTAGCCTTCTCAACCACCCAACTGGTCAGTCAGTCCTGGGATCCAGCCCCGGAACGGGGACAAGATGAAAAGCTAGCTGAAAGATTAACAGTTCTATGATCGATCTAGTTAAGGAAAGCATGGGCACAGTAACTGCCTGGAGACCTCAGTCAGGTGGCAAAGCTTATAGGAATTTCTTTATTATTGCAGGGCAACTGGCTTATATAGGGTTGGGACAGACAGCCCTCATATCGCATGACATCACCTCCCAGTAGCCAATGCCAGACCTCTACATCATTCCAGCTTGCCCCAGCCCATGGGGTGGGCCCAGAAAGGGACTTGCAGGTGAACAAATCAGCTCATGGCACCAAGAGCATGCAAGCCTGCACAAGCCCACACACCTAGGAGATAGATGAGACACACCTTTGGGTATGTGCGTGAGTTCATTTCCAGGAGGATTAACTGTGGAGAAAGCACCTTTTGAAAAGCATGAGTGGCGCCAGCCCATGGGCTGGGTTCCTGGTTGGGGTGAGGGAAAGAAGGAAGAAGCCAGACAAACAGGCATGTGCATTCCCTATTGCTCTTCTCTGTCAGTTGTGTGAACGGTTTTTCTTTTCTTTGCCAGTAGCTATTGTTATCATGATATTACACCCAGGCGACTGTATATTGGATTCTCTGAAATCAATACCAAGAGCCAAAATAATCTTTCTTCTCTTAATTTGCTCCCCCAATATTTTAGTTACAGCCACAAGAAAAGTGCACCAGGGAAACTGTGGCCCCAAATTATATCCATAGTTTTCATTTTCTCATGTACAAAGGTGTGAAGACTGGGGTGCTGGAGAGCTTTGGTGTCAGCTTGGCACACTTGGGTTGAGGGAGCCTCAACTGGGGAATTTCCTCCATTGGATTGGCCTATGCCTATGTCTGTGGAGTATTTTCTTGATTGCTGAGTGATGTGGGAGGGCCCAGCCCACTGTAGGTGTTGCCCCTCCTGGCCAGGGGTGTTGTGTATGTATAAGTAGGCTGAGCATGGGCCAGCAGAGCAAGCCAGTGGGCAGCATTCCTCCATGGCCTGTGCTAAAGCTCCTGTCTCCAGGTTCCTGCCCTGAGTTCCTACCTAGGGCTCCCTAAGTGATGAACTGTAACCTGGGAGATGTAAGATGAATAAACCCTTTCCTCCCCAAATTGATATTGGTCAGAGTGTTTTGTCACAGTAATTGAAAAGAAACTTGAACAACTGCTATGGCTGAAATTAAATGATATGTGTGCAATGTGACATGTAATTTGTGCCCCATAGATGATGGCTTTTATTTTTCAATCTAGTAAGTCAGAAACCTGAGAATAACCTGGGCAAGTTGAGCTGTTCTCTAGGGATGGATGTCCCTGTTTAGTATTCACTACAAGCCAAAATGTCTAACCTATTTGCTGAGCTAGCTTAAGACCTTTTAGTAGAAGTAAGAATTGAAAAGATTCACTGTTTCCAAACTCACACATCTCAGATTCAGCTTCAAGTAAGGGCAAAGGAAGTCATCAAAATTCTACTTTGTCTCACAAGGGCAACCATGTTTTAAAACTTAAAAGTTTCCCTTCCTGTGCTCTGTGTACTTGCTCCAGTCTGTACAGGAAAAGGTTTGCCTGCAGCTGTCTACTGGGAAACCCCTGTACTCGCAGCAAGGAGAAGTGGCACTTGGTGCTAATTTGTTCTTAAACATATTTACTAACTTAAGCCCTATTCCAATTCTGCTTTGTGGCTGCCATCTATATTAGTAGACTTCTTTGAGCTTGACTTTAGTAGCATCTTATGTGTTAAGTGTGACTAACTCTGGTTTGTAAAGAAGAAAAGAAATTAGGGGAACATGTATGAGATTCTTCAGATTATACAACCAGTGAGCCAGGCAGTAAGACTGATAAAAAGTGTCCCCTCTAGCCTCCAGGACACACACATGAAGAAAACAGGGAACAAATGAAGATCAAGTTCAGCTGCTCCTCGATAGATGCTGGAGATTGCTTCTAAACCCTTCTATGCCTCCATGGATACCCAAATTCTTGGGTCTTTAAGCACTTTTTGTGGAATAGTATCTTCATAAAACCTGGAAACAATCTCCTTTATACTTTAAATCATTTGTGTGCATAATTTTCAGTGTGTGAATGTGTATTTGTATAAATATGAGTGCACATTTGACACAGAGGGCAACCTGCAGTGTCAGTCCTTATTTCCACCTTGTTCAGGGTACAGTACAGTCTCTGCACTGGTTAGCCTTTGTCAATTTGATACCTTCAAAGAGGGAACCCGATATGAGGAACTGGCCATGTCTGTGAAGCATTTTCTTCCTTGCAAATTGATGTGGGAGGGCCCAGCTCACTGTGGGTGGAGTATCCCTATTAAGAAGGCCTGGGCTAAATAAGTCATGAGACTGAGCAAACCAGGGGAAAGAAAGCCAGTAAGCAGCACCTGTGCATGCTCTCTGCTTCATTTCCTGCATCCAGGTTCCTGCCTTGAATTCCTATATTCCTGCTCGGACTTTCCTCAGTGACAGCTGGGAGTTGTAAGCTGAAGTAAACCCTTCCTCCCCAAGTTTGTTTGTCATTGTTTTAACACAACAACAGGCAGCAAACTAGAAGTCTCTTTGTTGTTCTCTGCTCCAGGGATTCTCCCGGCTCCCCTTCATCTCTTTGCAGAAGTGCTGAAACTACAGACACTCATGTTACACATCCTACTGGGGATTCAAATTCATGTCCTCACACTTCTGCAGGAAGCACCTTTACCCCTGAAGCCACCCCGCCCCCCAGCTGTCAGTCATTCTCATAGTATTTAATACAATGGATGTGCTATGTAAATAGTTGTTATATTAGGTGGTAAAGGAATAATAACAAGAAAAACAGACTATCTCATACATTGTCAGGACAGGCACAAATTTTTTTTTTCTGGCAAGATCTTTTGTATATATGGATATAGAGGCCAAACACACAAAGAAATGACTGAATACAGGAAGTCCAAGTAGAGTTTAATAGTGACATTCTGTTCACAGTAAATATATTAGTTTAATTTGTGGATTGAAATAAACAATAAAAACTGCTTGGGAAAGACACGTGAGTTGAATGACTCCTGAGGGCAAAATATGGCCCTCAGGATGCCAACAAGGACATCCAAGGTGGTTCCCTGTCAGACAGCTTTGGGGTCCATACTCCAGAGTTAATTCTAGGTGGGCTGGATATGGGTCCAAAACCAGCATTTCTTAGATGGTGACAGTGTTATAAGTCCTGTGGTGATGTCATAGAAGCAATCTGTTTGCACCTGTCCTTCTACTGACACAGCCAATGAAACTGATTGGCAGGAAAAGTAGACCCCACGTGGCTGCTCCCAGGGGCCCCACCCACTCTTGATCGTAAAGAATATTCTTATCAGTAGAAACCGCTCACTGGGCAGTCCCAGACCCAGGTAGCAAAGGATATTGGATTTGGGTGTTTCTGGGAACATATGAATTCCACCATCCCCCTCTTCCATGTTTTCTAACACAACCTGGAATCCCTTAGGTTAGAATTAAATTACTAGAAAAATTTTGCGTATATGTGTATACATATGTGTTCACGAATGTGCATATGAATGTGTGTACATGTGCAGGTGGAGACTAGAAGTCAGCCTCTGGTGTCAGTCCTCAGGAATTGCCCATTTTGTTTGAGTTGAAGTCTTTCACTGGCCTTGAATTCACTCTCTATTTAAGCTACAGTGTCTGGCTAGCAAACCCCAGGGATCTGCCTGTCTCCCAATCCATGGTAATGGGATATAAGACTGTGATGAAGCACATGGGTCCTGGGATCAAATTCAGGTCGTCATACTTGTACCATGAGCACTTGAAAACACAACCATCTTCCCAGCTTTCCCACAGAACCCCTTTTTATAAGATGCCAATTTTGCACTTTTGTTTAATTAGAACTTAAAATACTCCAGCAAGTTCTTTATTCTTGCTCTTGTGAATTATCGGTAGTTGAACAAGAATAACAGAATGGCACACATTTGTTTGCAGGGAAAAGGTGAATTTTTCTCTTCTTCTCAGGCCCTCCCTCAGCAACTGAAGAGGAGTCTAGACAGTAAATTTATTCTTCTCAGGGTTGCAGTTCATCATTACTTGGTGCTCTCTAAATCCACTTTTAATTCACTCTTGTGTCTCAGAGGGCGTGGCTACATGCCTGAAATGTCCTCCCACAGAAGACTGAACAAAAGCCACAGGCTCAGTCCTGCTGCAGAGCCTTGAGGTCCTGATTGTCAAGTATCTTTTAGGTGCAAGAGAGCTGGAAACCCAAAATAAGAAAATCCAAACCATTGAGACTCCCTCCTAACCCTGAAGCAGTTTAATCTCAAAACATAGAAGCAATAGAATTACATCTCAGTCTTCGCCTATGAGTAAATATATTGACCCCTTGGGTGGATGCTTATGTTCCAAGAACTCATAAGAATGGTAAATGAAGCGCTGAATACATACACGGGATTTGTTAAATATAACTTTCATATTTATCTCAATCCAAGAAACTTCTTGTGATCAGGTTCTTCCCATCATTTTCTTTTATTTTATTCTGTTCATGACATTTGGCACTAGTGAGGATAGCTTCACATTTGTTGTCGTATTAATATGCTTTTAAAGAGATAAGCATTTGGATTAATTTTAATCACCCCTCTTACTTTCTGATATTATGCAGGGCTGATTGAAACGACTGCCATGCCTACTGCTTATTCCTGCTTGGACACCAGAATGAAAAATGAATAAATATTCTCTGCAGTTATTTCTTTGCTCAGGGTTCCCAGCATGAGAAATAAATGTGTGTCGTTCACTGTGCCTGCCTCCAGGTTGTTTATAATATAATAATGGAGGATTTATTTTATAGTGACTCCAAAGTTATTCATTAAGCATCTACTATGTTGTAGGCATTTTGCTAAGGATAAAATGAGCAGAAGTGACACAGTCTTTGTATTTGCAAAACTAACAGATTAATGAGATTTAGAGGTGAGCAAATACTATAATAAATGTCATTATGAGGGTGAATCATGGGAAGAAACATAAGCCCAAATCCACAAAAGTGTTGAAGGCATTTATATCAAAATGTCAACTAAGCTGAAGAGGAGGGGAGGAAGATTTTAAAAAGAAGCCAAGAGCACTTTAGGAGAAAGAAAGAAGAAAGGGAGGTGAAATGACTGTTACAGTTAAGGACCATGGTGAACAATCTTCCTGAAGCCGGCGGAAGTAGCGACTGTGGTCAGCTCATAGGTTGAAGGGAAAATGACAAGATGTGAAGCTGGAGACTTAATGAAACCACAACGCAAGGAAGACCTTTTATTACTATCAGATGAACAAATATGAGTTTTAGTTCATTGACTGCATGGAGTCATGGAGGTTCAAACAGGAAAGTGTCCTGACCTTATCTTCAGATAACAAGAAATCATCTGCCTGTGATTTTAGCACTGAATTGAAAGGCGCCACGAATCAAGAGTTAAGGACCTCTCGAAATAACTCTGGAAGAAAGGTATAAACAGTCAGGACTGGGCGCTGGGCAAGCAGCCAAGTGACTGTATTCTAGAATTATTGAATAGATGGAGTCGGAAAACCGATACTGATTTGAGGCAGAGAGTGGAGGCAGAGCTGTGCCCAACTCAGTGGCTCTGAGATTTGGATGGTTGAGGAGGCTGGTCACTGAGAGGGAGAGTGCACAGGAGAGCAGGTCTGCACAGGAGGATGATGGGGAGAATGTAGGGGAGACATGACCTAAGTGAGATAAACACCAGAAATACTCCAACCCCAAGCCAGGAGCACTGAAAGACACAAGCACCTCTCATCGGACGAGTCTGAGCAACTGATGAAAGAGGGCATTAGAATGAAGCTATAATGCACGAATGAGAGCTGAGCTGGGATTGCCTGGTCATTCATCATTGCTGTGGGGATAGGATCTTCAGGATCGATGCTATGCTGCTTCACCCTTTTCACTGAGAATAGAAGCCAGATGATCTTTCCTAAAGCTAAGTCACCTCACATCACTTATGCACTCAGTGTTTTCTACCAGAGGAGCCAAGCCAAAGTTTTACCATGGCCTAGAAGACCTTACCCACTACACAGATGGTCTCCTCCTTTACACCTTATCTTCTCCATTATAAAAGTTTGACTTCCTCTAGGAGTCCAGGTGTCACCTCATCTCATGGCCAGCTCATGATCCTCCTCCTAGGAGGTTCACATCTTGCTCTGTTCCTATAAGATCGTGCTCAATACTCAACCTAACATTCAACATGCTAAATGCCTGTCACTCAAAGTTTCACCTCCCAGACCTCTTACCTTTCTCCATGATCCATATCACCTTCTAACGCATTATATAATTGGTATTTTTTTTATTTGGAATTTATTAGCACTAGTTAAGACACCAGCTTTGTGAGACCAGGATGATTTTACTTTTATTTTTAAATTTATTTACTGATATACCCTGAGTACCAATATTCTATTGACATGTATCAGAACTCTAGTGAAAAATTAGATGAATAAATAAATAGAATTTCAAACTTGCAATATATTTCATACCTGCAACAACTCCAGTCATTCTAAAAATGCTTTTTTTCTTCTCTGGGAAGATGCACTGAAAATAACATGGAGTTACTACTATTAAGGTAGTAGTGTCCACCTTGATCATACAGTGGCATTTTTTGGACTGGGCTTTAAAATAATACAAATGTGTGGGTCCCATTAGTAGAGAATCTGACTAGATTAATGAGTTTCCATGACATAGGAAGAAGGCTCTCTGCAGAACTTCCCTGACACTGCTGACAGGCACAGTTGGGAGGGGAAAGAAGACTCCGAACCCTGAACTGAAATGCAGGGATCTGAAGCTAGAGGCCTTGACTGTCAGGTTAAACAGACTGTAGAGAATTGTGTAGCGAATCTGTCTAAAGTTCAATGTTACAGGCCAGCAACATGACTCAGTGGGTAAAGGTGTCCAAGCCTGATGACATGGGACCTGAAGCCCACATGCTGAAAGAGAGAACGGACTCCTGAAAGTTGTCTTCTGACTTCAGCTTGCATCCAGTGCATTTTCACACACATATGTAAATAAATAAATGTTTAGGGTATTAATGTTCAATGATTCGGTCTTCTTTCTTTTATGCAGAGATAAACTCCTTCCTTCCTCTAGATAGAGATAGACCCTCTTGCGTGTTTTCTGAACAATCTTCTCCCAGCTGTAAAACTCACACATTGAAAAACCTAGGAATCATCTCTCTGTCTCTTCTCACTCCATTTCCAATCAGTGACTGGAACCAACTTGTTCTCTTTCCACGATGTACTCAAGAGCAATTGTTTTCCATTTTCCCAAGTCAGCCTTCCCGATTATCCTGCCTAGGATATCCTAAAAGTGTATGAGGCTCTCTCCTGAAGGGCTGCATCCCCTTCCTATCACTACACCACCACTAAAGTCCACGGCTACTCTAAAATATCACATCCATCATGTCGCTTTCCTCATCATAATTCTTTCCTTAAGCTGGAACTCATATATATGTACTTAGTTTACCTTTCCAGAATATACTTTTGCTAATTGTTCTCAGGAACAGTCACCTACAGTTAAACTGGGTGTACTCGTGACTCAGGGCAAGCTCATTCTTCCTCTGCACTTTTGACATGTTTCTCATGTCTAAGATTGTCTTCATGCTCTTCTTTTCTATAATTCCAACCCATTTATTAAAGCCAGCTCAACTCTTCAACATAGCCTACCTTAATCACGCAAAGCATAATCTTCCTATGAACTCACAGCAATCATTGTTTATACCACTCATTCTGTGCTTAAGGTTAAATCCCTCTGTGAAATTTCTCTGAATTTATGCTGCAATTTGATGTCTCATTTTCCCAAATAGCTTATAAGTTGTCAGTACAAAGATAAAACACAGTTCCTATAAAGTTCCTTGAGCATAACAAGTGCTCAAATTTATTATTTAAAGCAATGAATTAATGCATGAATGATGACCTGGTCTTAACAGATCACAATGACTATATGTCTTACTTTTGATACTGATAGAAAGACAATTCTCCATCATTCTCTCATACCTATAATCTACAGGGTTGATGTGGTTTGTAGATGAATTACCAAAGTGCTTGATGATGACAATCAGGTTCACACAAGATCTGTGGGGGATAATTCAGAACAGTCACTGCTGTTTTTTCTGTAACTTTGAAATTTCTGAATATCTGAAGATTCTGCTTGAGTTGTGAAATTGAGGTTTCCTCTCCAAGCCCCTTGACTTCCCTTCTTTCTAGCCCTTTGGACACTCTGTTTGATACTCCATTTTTCTTGTCATTGTCCTCTAAACCCTGCCCCTTTCATACTACTTCCTGCTGTTTTCCATCCCTTTTTAGGCTTCAAGCCTAGGTTTCCTCTAATGGAGCACACCAGGGTTGAGGGACCCTCAGATCAGAGTCCACATGGGATATGTATGGGAGAAGGTTGACAGGAAGGGCTTTCCCAGAGCAGCCTTCTGAGAAACTTCAAGCCTTTCTACAGTGCAAATATAACGTTGCCATGCTCACACGGTATCTATATTATTTCTTGCCATTGTGAAAAATCTCATTCAAGTTTTTTAAATTGGTAGATTTTAAGATGTCAGAAAGCCGGCAGAATGGTAAGGATATGTGGTTGTTCCCCGAGAAAAAGGGGGAAGAGGAAGATATAGGAAGAACCTGTGCCCAATATAAAGGGCATCTTTAAAAAAATTTTTTTTTATGTGTATGAATGTGCTGTCTGCATGTAGGTCTGTGCACCTTCGTCATGCAATGCTTCAGAGGTCAGAAGAGGGCATCAGATTCCCCTGGGATTGAAGTCAAAGACTGTTCTCAGCTGCCATGTGGGTGCTGGGGATTGAACCCGGGTCCTCTGCAAGAGCAGTCGGCACTCTTAACCACTAGGTCTATAGAGGGCATCTTATTCCACTGATCACCATTCTGAATCTTAGGTAAAGCTCAACACTCACGTCTTAGTTGACACAAAAGGAAATGTTTCTCAGGAAAGACATTTCTTCTCCCAAATTGTGACTTCTTATTAATTCCAGAAACCATATGGAATAACTAGAATGGCCATTATGTCAAGATTGTGAATGAGTCAGGAAAAACATGAACCAGACATCTCAAAGAAGCCACAGGTATAGTCTCTGACTCCAAAGTGTGGCCAAGAGGTAGGAGGTCAATGGAGTGAAGAAATGTGTAGCTTTACAAGAAGAAAATATTTTCTCTCTGGACAGAGGGAATTTTCCATACATGCACAGCAGCCTAGCTGTAAGCCCTGCAGGCCAAGCTGCCCCAAACAGATTCAAGCATTGGTTAATAGTCCAATTTTGCAACCATTCAGGTCTAGTTCAGTGCCGGCCTTTCACTTGTAAAGGAATTAGTGCAAACCTCTGACTTCTGGGAGAAGAAGCCTGGCACTTATATCCAGAAGTACCAGTCACTAGTGCTACCTCAAACAGCTTCCCTCCTCCATTGTTTGAGAGAAGAGCCTTTCAAGAGCCTTCCTTCCCACTGCTGACATTCTATATCTGTGACCAGCAGGTGGCAAATGACATCAAGAAGTGATTATGCCACATCACAAGCCATGAGGAACCTCTCCATCTTTCACATGCTTATTTTATAAATGAGAAAACTAGATCTACCAAAGTCATGGGCTTTATTCCTATTTTACACTTAGCATGCATGTAAATGTAGTTCTCAGATTAAATCAATTTGCAAGGTGAACTTCATTTCAAGTGACTGTTTAGATTGGGCCTGATATTTGTGGACTATTTCTTCACTTGTTCAGCCAACCCCTGTGACTGTTCATAAGGCAGCTGCTGACTGACTGAGGGTGCTGCTGAGCTCAGCTGAGCCTGGCTCTGCACTACTTACAGCAGCCCCTGCAGCAGCTCCACAGCTCCCAGGGCTTCTGGAAGACTCCAGGTAGCCAAGGAGTACCTGAGCCATCATCGCCCCCCCCCGCCTTGCTGTGGTCCATGTGTTAAGCAGGTATAATTTAGGCAAACACAGCTCCCCAAGCTCCACTCTCTACCCTCGTCTTTCCTGTGTAAAGGCTCCAGTAAAAAGCACTAGGTTTGGAAGTAGAAAATCTGATTTGGTCACCAGTAAGGAGCCTAGATAATTTTGTACAAGGGACTAACACTCAAAAGAGTTGCAGTTTAAAAAAATATTAAAAAAAAAACTTGGCAATGCTTTAAATAATGAATATTATATGTGTTTGCCTTTTATTATTGTAGTTTGTCTCTTCTACTACTTCTTGAATGATGTAGTAGAAGAAATGCTTCTCTAAATGTTGAAATGGCTTCTGGCCTTAGCAGTTATTTAAGTTGCATGTCAATAGACAAGAACCTGATCTTTCTTAAGGTCAATGTTTTAACTTTAAATAACATAGTACTACTTGCACTGACTTCTTCATAGTTGATGTGAAGATCAAAGGAGATCTTTAAAGTAAAAATACTTTGAGACTGAGAATGTAACTCCGTAGAATGCTTATCTAGTATGCATGAAGACCTGGTTCAAACCAAAGCCCTGGGTATATGGGGCATCATGGTGCACACCTATCATAACTCACAAGGTAAAAGCAAGAGGATTAAAAGCTGAAGGTTATATGCCACCGTGACAAGTGAGTGGAACCTGTGATATATGAGACACTTCTCAAAAACTTTCCCTCTTTAGAAAGCAGTTCTGCAAATATGAGGTACACACACTAGCACTGCTTCTTTCCTTTTGAACCCTTTTACCTCTCTAACCCTCAACCCCTTCTTTTTTTGTCTATACCAAACTCTCTCATTAATAGCTCAGACTCCACCATCACTAGTAAGAAACTTTCAGCCCCATATAAACATTTTCAAAAAGAAGGAAAACAATTAATTAAAAAGTTTGAAGAAAGTGCACCAATCTCTCTAAAATACATCCAAACAATCCATGTTTGAGGGAGGAACTTGCACTTATCAAGTGTTACTTTGTATGATTCTAATTGGAATTGCTTGTTTCTAGAAAGTTCTATCTGCTTCATTTGAGCCTCATGACACACTAAGGCAGTAGGTGGAACAGCTGTAGACATTTGTGCAACCCAAAATTTCAAGTTTTGCAGAACATGCTTGAGAGCGCAGAGTAACATAATGTGGGGGACATTGTCTTTGAAGTAATTAAGTTTACTCAAAGCCCTCTCCCTATTAGGCATGTGGGTTTGGAATTTTTTTTTTTAGTTTCAATAGCTAACCTTGAGAATAAGTATACTTTATTTCTGAGATTTCTCAGAAAAAAAGAAATAAGAAAACAGATATAAAGTGCTTACTATAGAGCTATGCACATGGTAAATGCTTAATAATTATAATTATTTTTATTAATAAGACCCAAGCATTTTGACTTCAATGCTTTTTTATTCAATGAGGTTTTTTAAAATTCTTACAATATAAGAATTCTTACTTCATGCATTATTATCCCAAATTGTCTCATGTACATTGAAACAGGGACATTTTATACCAAAAGAGAATTGACTATTTTGAATGACTATACAACCTGCCAGCCAAGAGTTCAGCTTTAGCTGTGTAACTACCTTTGTCTGGAAATGCATAGTGTAATTATTTGAACATTCCCTTTGTGCTTTTCTTTTATTATTTTATGAAAATGACTGAGAAACAGAAAAATGAATATGTTTCTACTGGTAGCAAGAAGCACGGGTACCATAAATTTACTGTAGTTGAGACAAAGATGGCAGTCCCTAGATATTCTAGAATTGATGAATCTTTGTTGAGGCCTTTAGATGATCAACTGGGCATGCAGTTACAAAAGAAAAGAATAAAATAGGACCTAGGAAGCATTGGAAACATGCCTTTTATAATTACATGTAACTGGTGAATTATTTTTAAGGAATTGCTTTTAAGCTCTTTACCATTCTCAGAAACTCTTTATAAACATTAAGTCAGTTATTGAATTTATTCTATTAAACCTGCATATAAGAAAAGTTAGAGACTCATTATTTCTTGGGGATCTGCTAACACACAAGGTTGATGTGCAACAATGTATCTCTCCTAGTTCTCAGTTAAATGCAGAGAAAATCTGAAAGAACAATAAAACTTTCCTCTAAAAAAAGCAATGCAGATCATGCTTCCTAGTGCCAAAGAGAGAAACTTAACCCTGTTACTGTGGCACACAGGTCTGCTAGTGGATTTGTTAAATACGGACATATTCCTTGACTCTGCTGCATTAAAAAGAAAACCCAAGTGTTTCTGGTTGGTACCTACTCTGACAATAGATAGAGCTCTATATATGTTCCTTTCAGACCTTATAAACACTGTATATTTATTGTGCTGTGTATATCTTGCTGACTAAATATAAAAGTAGATTTTCTTTAATAGATTTTTTATCTCATTTTTGAATAAAGATATTTAAGGTAGGTTACAAGGGATGCTTGAAACTCAGGTCACGTTCTTTTAAACAAAATGACATTTCTTAGTAAAGAGGTTCCCAGTGTCCCCTGCAGAAATATATCTGATTTCAGAAAAGGATTGATTCAAATAAAAATGTGTTTGTATAAGAAAAATTATTTTCTGCTGAGAAAACACATAGTTTGGGATAAATTTATAGTTCTGGCAAGGTCATTAATATCTGGTTGTCAAAAAGTATTGGTTTGAACAAAAATATGTTGTAATAAAAATGCATTGTTTTGAAGAAATTTATTGGCCCCATGAAAACCTATTCGATTCAGAGAGATATGTTGATTTCAATGAAAAATCTATTTGTTTTAAGGGAGATAGTGCTGGGCTCTCAGCTTTTCTGTAGGAAATCTCTGTGACATTGATGTTCACTTAGAAAAATGAAACATGGACATAATTAGTGGAAAGACTGTGAGGAGAGAACATAAGGCTGTTTAGTCAATAATGCTTAACAGGGATATAATGAGCGTCAATCTTCAGAGCTCATTGACAGACCTCGGCCAATGAATTGTGTCAAAGAGCCCAAAGAGGGGTGTGGCTGGCCATGATTTTAGACCCTGGATACTCACTGAAAGAAGAAGACCAGGAAGATGGATGAGAATGCAGGTCCTAAGGAAGTCGCAGCTTTAAATAATTATTTTTGTACCTGACCTGAGTGAACCCAGAGTTTACTGGTTCCACTTCTCCCCTGATTCTGATAGATCAGGGTCATGAAACAATTAAAATCTATTTCCATAGATTATTTCTTCTGAACAATAATATATCTGTCTTGGAAAGATGGATGGAGATAATAGCATGAGACACTCCAACCCCAGTCTAAACAACAGTCTGTCCCTGAAGGTTGGAAAAGACACTGAATCCAAAAGCAATTGTGATATCTTCAGCTGTTGGTTTCAAGCAGGTCTTGGCAAAATTTCTGTTGTAAAGAGCAGGATAATAAATATTTTAGGCTTTGCTGGGCAATACATTCTCTGTCAACATTCAGTTAGTTCAATAAAACACAAAAGTAGCCACAGACAACAAGGACGTTATTAAGTTTGGCTGTGTTCCAATAAAAGTTTTTTTTGTGGGTTTTACACAAATAGGTTGCAGATTAAATATGGCCTGTGGACCATTGTTAAGTTTACAGAAACACACTGCACAGATCACAGAAAGAACTGTATACAAATCCACCATTAAGAATATTAGCATGCAGGGAGTAGGTAAGAATTTCCTATAAATAAAAGCACACGGACAGTTCCAAAGAGATGCTGTTTGGCACCCAGAGAAGGCAGAGGAGACTGTGGAAAGAGAATGATCTTTATACAGTTCTTACCATAGTCTCAGGAAAACGAATGTAATTCAAAAGTTCAGTCTGTTTCCTTCACAGTATCTAAAACCTCTGGATACAACAGTATTTTAAAGAGATAAACAGGAGGAAGTATCTTTTAGATGTGAGCTTTCTCTGGAAAGTTTTAGAAATAAATGCGAATGAGAAATGTATATCTTACTCTAACAGAGAGCAGTTTGTGGGTGTTTTGTTCAGCAAGATCAGCAATGTTATTGTTCAGGAACCCTGAGCCATCTTTGTGATGTCTTCAGGCAGTTCCAAAGAGATGCTGTTCGGCACCCAGAGAAGGCACAGGAGACAGTTGAAAGAGAATGATCTTTATACAGTGCTTACCATAGTCTCAGGAAAATGAATGTAATTCCAAAGTTCAGTTTCTCCAATTTGGTGTTTTTAATCATTTTTTATTTTATTTTATGTGCTTCACCTGCACATATGTATGTGAACTATGTGTGTGCCTGGTGGCAATGAGGACCCAGGAGGGCATCATCAGATCCCTTGGAGCTAGAGTTACTGACGGTTGTTGGCTGTCATATGCATGGTGACACAAACTAAACCTGGGCCCTCTGCAAAATCCACTGACAGCATGGACAAAAGAAAGCCTGTGCTAGAGTTTCGTGAACTCACCCCCGCCCATCGAGCAAGGAAGGCTAGTTTCACTTTACTTACTCCACGTAAGATAAGCCTCAGGATGTTCCAGCCCACAGGACATTCCAGGCTTATCTTCATCCTGCCCTTCCCCTCCTTACTTCCTCCTCGTAAGATAAACAGGATGCTCATTAACTACAGGAACCACAGGATGTTCCAGCCCACAGGACATTCCAGGCTTATCTTCATCCTGCCCTTCCCCTCCTTACTTCCTCCTCGTAAGATAAACAGGATGCTCATTAACCACAGTATGTTCCAGCCCACAGGACATTCCAAGCTTATCTTAGGCTCCTTACTTCCTAACATGATAATTAGGGACTATGCTAGGAAGGGAAGGGATTGGATCAATTAGGGACTTGTAAATTAAGCCTCCTAAAAGGACCAATTAGGAAGAGACACATACCCCAGTAGGGAAGCTGGCACGGCTTATATAAGCCTCTGTAAAACCTGCAATAAAGAGAGCTTGAGCTGTAACACCCTGACTCAACTCCCTGCTGTGGTTACTTTCAGTTCGGCAGTGCACTTACTCTCTCCAGCCCCACTCCGTTGCGGGCCGATAGAGTGAAGATCTTCGGCGGTGAGGAAACTGGAGAGGGTGGTCTTTGCCTTCCACCTCTCTACGACCCCCGCATCTGGCGCCCAACGTGGGGCTCGAAGACCCCCGAGACCCTAACGGCTAGCAATACAGCTGGGGCCAATCGGACTTTCGGGTAAGTGAGTCCCCTCAATGGGAAACACAACGGGAAAAGATAAGGACCCAGCGCTTAAAGCGCTGAGATTAATGTTAAAATCCAGGGGGTTAGAACTGACCGATGCGGTCGCGGAGCCTGCCTGGTACCACATCCTCTTTCTGGCCCCCTGGGTAAGAGGGGCCAACCTTTTCTCCTGGGAAGTTTGGGGGCGAATAGAAAAGCTGGCAAGAGAAAGAGAAAGGATTCTTGGAGCAGAATCCCCTTTGGGCTTTTACCCCATGATTGTGGTGCTTAAAGCCACTTTTCACCCCGACTCCCTTCCACCTCCTGGGGGTGGAATTTCAGCTTCGGAAAAGGTTGAGAAATCCCCTGGTCTCGGGGAGGAGGATACGGTCTGGGACACCTTCGCAACCGAATGGGTGGTAGACAAGGGATCGACCCCTGAGTGTCCAGACTCCACGGGCCCCATCCCTTCCCCCTACTCAATTCATTAAGCTGACTGTTTGGGAAGGTATGAATGGTGACCATAGACAGGCCTGTGCCGGCCTCAGGGACCGGACAATGCATTCCTGGATAATAGCCACCCAGGACGTGGGAACTCAATCTCACAAGGTTCAAACCCTCACGGTGGCTTTGGCCCAAGCTTTATCTCTCCAAAAGGAAGCAAAGACCACAGAGAGGGCTGAATCAAGAGGGAAATATTTTGCCTGCGGTAAGGAAGGTCACTTTCGCAGGGAATGCCCAGAAAAGGAAAGACCAGATAAAGGACAGAGGAATCATGGATTGCCCCCCGCTCCTTGGCCTAGATGTAAAAAGGGGTATCACTGGAAACGTGACTGCCAGTCCAAGTCAAATCTCTATGCAAGCTCTCTGTGTGTTAACTGTTCTCTCATGTGTCTGAGATTTGTGTCATGTGTGTTCCTCTGTGTTGGTTTCTGTTAAAAGTGGCCACTTCAAAGTTTTTTCATTCTATATTGTGCACATAAATTAAGTTTACTTTTGGCATGCCTCTTAAACTTTTTCAAAGGCCTAATTTGAACCCGGGTTCCTAAGTTCCTACAAAAAATTCTGAACTGGTTTTCTAAAGGTTTTATTTGT
>VZQC01004878.1:2044612-2111093 GCA_009823505.1 Rhizomys pruinosus | reverse complement strand
GGGATAGCCAAAGCTGCTATCTACCCAAAGACGGGTAAGAGCTGAGCCCAGTAAAAGCACCAACCTAAGACAGGAGCTATGCCAAATAAAACAAAAAGGGGGAGATGACGGCATGGACAAAAGAAAGCCTGTGCTAGAGTTTAGTGAACTCACCCCCACCCATCGAGCAAGGAAGGTTAGTTTCACTTTACTTCCTCCGTGTAAGATAAGCCTCAGGATGTTCCAGCTCACAGGACATTCCAGGCTTATCTTCATCCTGCCCTTCCCCTCCTTACTTCCTCCTCGTAAGATAAACAGGATGCTCATTAACCACAGGATGTTCCAGCCCACAGGACATTCCAAGCTTATCTTAGGCTCCTTACTTCCTAACATGATAATTAGGGACTATGCTAGGAAGGGAAGGGATTGGATCAATTAGGGATTTGTAAATTAAGCCTCCTAAAAGGACCAATTAGGAAGAGACACATACCCCAGTAGGGAAGCTGGCATGGCTTATATAATCCTCTGTAAAACCTGCAATAAAGAGCTTGAGCTGTAACACCCTGACACGACTCCCTGCCGTGGTTACTTTCAGTTCGGCAGTGCATTTACTCTCTCCAGCCCCACTCCGTCTCGGGCCGACAGAGTGAAGATCTTCGGCGGTGAGGAAACTGGAGAGAGTGGTCTTTGCCTACCACCTCTCTACGACCCCCTCAATCCACCAATGCTCTTAACCACTGAACCAGCTCCCAATGTGGTATTTTAAAGATTTCACTATTCTAGAATCCTTTTCATAGTGGTTTTGACTAGGGTCTTGTAGTCAGGATGAGACAATCCCCAGAATATGTGCTGGTTCCAGTCTAGGTCATTTGCATGCATTACTTTTCTGGTGAACTGGGTAAGGAGGTATTCAACTTGCTACCAAGGGGCAAGTTAACCCCTTAGGAAAGGCAGCTACATGAAGGGTTGAGGATAATTAGCATCAATAATCTCCAGTGTCAAAAGTAGCTTAGCCTTGGTCGTTATGAAGCTATGTTTTTTGGCTGTGAGTCGTCATGCTCTGCAGCTGGAGAGACCTGTATACAGCTCTTGGATTACCAAGAACTGAGAACAGAAGCTGACAGGAGCCCATTTCCTGAATCATTCTACCGCTAGTTACTTATCATCTGTTCTGTGGTCAGTGATTTGAGGTGAGTATTTGTAGGTAATTGACAGATCATCTTCTCCCCATGGATGTATATGGCACCCTCTCTTATTCCAGATTTTAATAACACAATATATTCTTTTAGTTCATATGACCCAACTAGCAAAGATGATTAAATTGTACACTGTACCTATGGAGAGACTTTTTATTGATGTGGTTTTTAACATTTTTTTTATTTATTGTTTTTGATGTGTGTGAGTGTACTGTCTGCATGTAGGTTGGTGCACCTGTGACATGCAATGCTGCAGAGGTCAGAAGAGGGCGTCAGATACCCCTGGAACTGGAGTTAAAGACGGTTCTTAGCTGCCATGTGGGTGCTGGGAATTAAACCCGGGTCATCTGCAAGAGCAGTCCGAGCTCTTAACCACTGAGCCATCTCTCCAGCCCCTTGATGTGGTTTTTATAGAACCTATTGGTCAAGGTAGAGGAAATTTCAGAGGGTTCCATTTGGTTTGACTATCATTTTAATCCCAAATTTCATATCAAAATAAGATGAAAGTTTTGATAAATGCCATGTATATTTATTACTATTACTCATACAAAATAAGGCAGTGGAAATGCCATGTGATAAATCCGTGGATTCCCTTCAATTCGGGCTCTCATTCCCATTGATGTAGTCTAAAGAGACAGAGTATATGGATGTTTCAAGCCTTTGGGTGGTGTTGTGACCTTGGACCCTCAAAGGTGTTGAATAATCCCCAGCATATCACTTGATGATAGTAGCTTCCTTGTCCTTCTCGTGTTTGCACAGGACATATAATGGGAATCATCAGAATGCATGGTGGCCATGTTGCTGCATGCATGGCTCTTTCTTCCTAGAGAACATGCATGTTCTGAATCCTGTGGATTCATGTCAAATCTATCTCATGTCTAGACCCTAGGTGAAAGGACTGAAATTTTCTGGGGACAGCTGACTTCAGCTACTGATTATCTTTTGGGTTTTATCACTTTGCTTTACAAATTAAATACCCCTGCTAGTGTTTCATCTATCTTGCCTATAGAAAAGATTTCAACTGTCACCTCCCCTTTCTTTTTGATAATCACACCCATATTGCTTTGTGTGCATAAAAACTATCATAGGGATTTAGGGTGTAGGAATTTTACCACTGTTTTTCAATTAAGATGTCCTGTTCTGAAATAATATCCTGCCACTAGCATTGCCCCAGAAAGAATGCCTGCTCATGGGTGATGTTCGTGTCTTAAGAACAGTCTTTATTATTTTGCTATTTACTGAGTTTTGCAAACTGTAGATGAGCAGAGTCTTGAAAAATAATTAGAAATGAGGCACGTAAATATTTCTGAGTGGGGAACATTACAGACACATGGGGAAAGAAGCACAAAGAAAAGCTGAAATACTAAAGGATTTTTATAACCAGTAAATAGAGTACACCCTACATGGGGGGAATTGTGAGACGAGGTAGACCTTGGAGTATAAGGCCATATAATTAGGCTTATGTATGAAGATGTCTGTTAGCAGTAGCAGAAAGAAAATATGTGGAAAGAAAAATGTGAGGGACAGAAATCATGCCCTATTGCCTCTAATATGGCATGGAAACAGAACAAGATAAAAATGAGGGGCAGGGGAGAGAAGGTAGCAGTGGCCCAGGCTCGCCTGACATGTGTAAGGTAAAAGTTTAATGTGCTTTGGGCTCACAAGCTGCCAGCCTTGTGACATGCAAATGAGCTGGTTCCAGTCCAGCAGGTGACCATATCACCCGCCAGGCCTGGGCAATGCTGATCCACCAGCAGGAGCCCAGGGGAACTCTACCAATTCTCTCCAGGGGCCAAGTCTTTCTCTTTTTCTAACAAAAGATTTTCACATGAACTGTAGGCACAAAGGCATAAATAAGGAAAGATGTGGGTGCCTGGCTTCCACAGCTCCTTGCCAGATTGAGAAATGGATGGATTTGCAATAAGCAGAAAATTTTCATTTTTGCTTTTCAGTTTTCTCATTCCTTTGATATCTTGACCCAATATAGCTATTTACAACTATCAAAACCTTTGAGAATAAGAATCTACTCTAGAAATGCAAATAATCACATGTATAGGGTAAAGAGCTGGTGAGGAAAATATAAGTGAATTTCTAACATATGGGTACATGTTAGCCCTCAGAAGAAACTTCTTTTTGGAGGAAACATAAGGTTCATATAGCCCAACTCTTCTTTTGGTGTTTAAAAATAATCTATGAAAAAATCACCATGTGAATATTTCAGATTTTTCTTCATGTATCCCTGACATAGAAAAGTCACTGAATCCAAAGAATATCCATTCCAGTTTTAAGTTACATAGTCTATAAGGATTTTTATTATATTGAGTTTTCACTCGTGATCTGCTGTCTAATGCTATAGATAATACAATCACTATCTCTATTGGCTACTTTTGTCATTGCTGTAACCCAACACCTGACAGGAAGCAACAGATGAAAGGTTTATTTTGCAATATTATTTGAGGAAATACAGTCCGTAGTGTTAGGAGAGGCATGGTAGCAGGAGTGTGGACATTGTTATTCTAGTCAGACAGTGAACAGGAAGTAGAGCTGTGCTGTAACACAGTACAGTGCCCTTCAGTGACCACTTCCTTCAGCGAGGCTCCACCCCCTAATGGTATCACGAATTTCCCAAACACTGCCACAAACTGGGGACCAAGTTTTTATTTTATTTGTATGTGTATGAGAGAGTTTTGTCCGCTTACGTGTAAGTGCACCCATGTCATGCAATGCCCGGAGAGGTCAGAAGAAGTGCCAGATCCCCTGGAACTAGAGTTATAATGGTTGATTGCGGCCGTGTGGTGCTGGGAACTGAACCCAGGTCGTCTGCAGGAGCGACCAGTGCTCTTAACCACTGAGACATCTCTCCAGCTCCAAGTATTTGAATATATGAGCCTGTAGGGGAGAGTTCCCGCTGAAACCACACCACTTCTTCCAGGTAGTTTACACATGCTTACAGACTAAGCGCATCATACAGCTTTCGATTCCACTCAGTCCTAGCCAGGTAAGAATAAGTTGATTTATTTCCTGTCTCTTAAGAGCATTCATTTTTATTTTTTTCCAATTTCCTACTCTTTGTCCACGATTCCCAGAGCTGCATCCATGCAGCAGTTAGTAAACCCCTGAGTTGGAGGAATGTGTCTTTGTGTATGTGTACATTTATACTGTAACAGAACATGGAGAAGTAAAGAGAAAAAGATTTTCACAAAAAGAGTCAATAGACCTTGGATAGAAGGGATGAGATTTTCGCAGGAGAATAATGTACACAGGAGGAAGAGGCTAAAATACCTGAGTCAAGCAGGTTATTCAGCCTTTTGATCTGCAGCCTCCTTGTCAGGAAGATGAAAATAATGAAATCTGTTTCATAAGGTTATTAGAAGGCTCATAAGGTAAGAAAGGTTGATGACCACTTAGCTGAAATTATGAAACAGAAAATCCGGAGTATTTCTAAATCCCAAACTTTTGAGTGCTGACACAATCCCACAAGTAGAAAATTCCACAATTGACTTCCTGTGACTGATCATAGTCAAAACACAGGTGCATTGAAAATATAGCATAAAATTCCCCTCAGGCTATGCGTGGAAGGTATATATGAAACACAAATCAATTCTGTGTTTATAGTTGGATCTCATCTCTAAGATAGGGCATCATGAATATGCAGATGTTTTCAAATTCCCCAAATCCCAAACATGAAACATTTCTACCCCAAGCAGTTTTGAGAAGGGACACTTATTTTGTATACATAAAGAAATAGAAGGGCAGACTATATTTTTGCATTTCTAGGGATGAGTTTTGGAAGTAAGAGTCTTTATCCGTCAAGATTTCACCAGAGAAATATAAATGACTCTACAGACTTCAGACAATCAGAGTTTAATGGAGGAAACTGGCCACAGGGTGATGAAAGAATTGAGAAGTCAAGGGACAATGAAATGAGCGGGAAATCACTGCCATCTCTAGAAACAGGCTCGTCTCTAGGAAATATGATTACTAGAGACCAGAATCCAGGACGACTGGACAAAACTGGAAGTGTAGCATGCCTGTCTGGCAAAAGCTCAGAGCATAGATAAAGCATTCTTGAGTAGATGTGGAAGACAGCCAGAACCAGAGACACTGTTCAAAGCAGAGAGAGGAGATACGACTGCATTTTCGCTTGGACCCACCCAGCCGCCTTCCAGACCTCATAAGCATTGCCAACTATAGCTTGAATTTAAAGTGCAAAAGACTCTAGGAATTATAATTTCCTGAAAGTCAGAAAGGAAGAGGAAAGAGAAAAACACACGATCTGAGTGAGGAGAAGAATCAGCTGGGTTCATAACTCCCACAATGTCCTTCCAGTTCATGAAGGTGGTTCCTGATTCTAAATCTTCTGTATATTGAAGATGAATGCTGCATTGGTTATAATATTCCTTTGGTTTCAAGTTTTAAATTTTACAAACTATTTTTTTAATTTTCCTGCCTTTATAGAATAGATATGTGAAAGTTTAAAATAAAGTTAATATTGGGTACATTAAAATTATAATTTCTAGGAATTTCACAGAAATAATTTTGTATACCTAGCATATTATTATGTAAATAATTATTTCCTAGTTTTTTTTATAAGCTCTTATTTTTCATCTATTTAATTCCCTTTAAACAGATGAGAACGCCATGTGTTAGCCAACTAAACTTAGCTGTTTTACAAACCACTTTGTTAAATGCCACAAATGGAAGCAAAAAAATATTACCCGAATGTAGACAAGGGAGGAAATTAGAATGAATGGCAGGAAGTGGATTATTCATATAAATTCATGAAAATGCTGCATTTAACTAATTGTTGCAGAACTGGTAGATTTTAAAATATAGAGGATGAGCAAAAGGCATATCAGAGGGACATTACGAGACATGCTGAGTAAATATTCTGCTAACATTTGATAGGAAATCACTGGCATTGAGGTAAAATAAAACTTAGATGTTGGGTGTGGTCAGACTAAGATGGATATTGAGTTGAGATATTTGCACATTATTACTTGGCTGTGGAGAGTCACTCAAGGTATTTTTATTTTGACAGCAGAGTGCTATGAAGAACACTCAACAAACTGAAACTTTTTTCTCTTCTTAAGAATGTTTTGTAGGAAGCTGGAAAAGATAGTAAAGTGCTCGCTGCTCAAGGATGAAGACCTGCATGCAAATCCCCATCACCTAAGTAAAAATGGTGGGTTGCTTAGCATATGGCTTTAATCCTAGCACAGGTAGGCAGAGACAGGAGCTTTCCGGGATCCGGCTATCCAGCCAATCTAACCAAATTGGTGAGCTCCAGGTTTAGGGAGACCCTGTCTCAAAAAAATAAAGTGAAGAGTGATTGAGGACACCGCATATCAACCATTGGCCTCAACACACACATGCTCCCTCTCAAATACACACATTCAAAGGATTTTGATTAGACTGTGTTAAAATTAGATTTTCTTTATAGAATGGAATAATGAGGCATTTCTATAAGAAGTTGTAGTATAAGAGGTAAATATAAAGGAAATTTAGTCCATAGTTTCCAAATTATGAAATTTTAATGTGATTCAATGATTGTTGAATTTGCTCTGTACTTTACTTGTTTATAGACAATAAAAAATAGGGGATTTTCTTACATATGCCTTCCACAAATATCTCAGAGAAAGAACAAAATCAGAATTCTGGAACTCTGCGATGAAAATTTTAAACCTTCAGAGTTCTTTATTTCTCTAGAAAGATAAATGTCACATGTATTTGCCTATACAGCACTCCTGTATAATTTTAACTAAATACTTAAAGGTAATCAGTTTAAACTAGGATCCAAATTTGTGTCATCCTCAAACTATTTTGTTTCCATCTAATCTGAAAACTGTTTCTTCATGTCTGGACTCTGTTTAGGAAACCTAAATAAAGGTCACCAAATGAAGTAAGAACAAAAGAGACAAAGCAGTAATGTACATCAGTTACATTAGAAGTAAGGTTGAACATCTCTGTTGTTACAGTTTTATAAAAGTTTTATAAGATGCTATGGAGGAGATGCGCCTTGTCTTTTGAGTCAGTGGTACCAATGTATGTTCACTAATCTGGGAACTCACTGGTGTTATCTCTGGGGAAACTGAGACTAGGGCAGTCAAAGGCTAATTAGGACCACACAACTGCTTTAACTTAGATCCAGACTTATCCATCCCAATTCCAAGCAGTTCTAATATTTGCCCCACCCTCAACAAAGCATTTGTTAAATTCACCGTATCTGTTCTCAGTTCACATTTGAAGAGTTCACAAATATTGGGGAAAATAGAGAAAAAGGTAGGGAAGGATTTTTAGCTGCCTTTATAAGAAAATGAAATCTATTGGCCATCTAAAGATCAAACCCAGGGACTAAATCTCCGTGACTTTTCCTGGAATTTATAGTGCAAGCAGTTGTATGTGGTTGACTCGTGAGTTAAAGCCCTCTCCATCAGAAGAGAGTCTGTTTAAACAAAGCACAGAGCTCAGAGCAAATGCCAGGCCCGGTGAAGACGTCACAGGCTCAGTCTCGGCCCAAATCCAGTGGCTGCAGATACATAATGCATGACCAACAGGATTTCTTTCCGCTCTTCTGTCTTGGCCATTGCACAGGCACAAACCCCAATGGAACCGAGTAATCAAATACAGATTTGGAGTCATTAAATCTTCAAGGGGAAAGTTTTTCAAACATTTGGTTTGAGCAGTGCTCACAAGCTGGAGAGGCGACATGAAAAAAATCAATTAGAAGTAAGAAGTTGGCTGGCGTAAAAATGAGAAATTATAATAAATTTTCATTATGACCCCAAGTTTTACTCCTGCTTTTCTACAAATGGAGGAGTGCAGAACATGGATTTCCTCTTCCTGTTTCTTTCTTTAAAAAAAGACTGAAAGCAGTCAGTATGAACTTGGCTCCAACAATTCCAAGTTATGCAACTCTAGGAAAGTGTCTTAATGTCTGAGAAGTCCAACCCGTTATCTGAAACAATGGAAATAAATAATGCACTGTCCTTATAAGAACTGAGCGAGTTTACAGAAATTCTGCCCAATAACTCAGAAGGAATGCCAAAAAATACAAGAAAAAAAAAAAAAAAACAAAAACAAAAAAAACAACTACATGTTAAGGTGAAGGCTGTAAACAGAGAATCCTGTCTACATTCCTCATTCCCACTGTTTGCTATGTAGACAGCAGTGTTTGAATTCTTCATTTTCTGGGTGCGGATCTGAAGATTAGCTTCAAAAGTAAAAGAGAAATCCAAATAAAACTTGTTTAGGAAGATCAGTTCTAAAAAGGATAAAAAAGAGAAGAGAGAATTGAAACAGTTTCTACACTACTATTACTGAGCTATCAAGGATTAAATTTGTCAGATTCTTCAGACAGGATCTTCCTGTAGCCCCAGCTAATGTGGAATTTCTATGTAGTCTAAGCTGGTCTTGATGTCACAGAGATCCATCTGCCTCTTCTTAAGTGCTGAGATTAAAGGCGGACACTACTAGGCCTTGTGGTCTCAGTATTTTTTTTTAATTTTATTTACTTTTTTTATGTGTATGAATGTACTGTCTGCATGTAGGTTTGTGCACCAGTGTCGTGCAATGCCATGGAGGCCAGAAGAGGGTGTTGGATTCCCCTGAAACTGGAGCCAAAGATGGTTCTCAGCCACCATGTGAGTGCTGGGGATCGAACCTGGGTCCTCTGCAAGAGCAGTCGGCATGTTCTCTCTGTACCTCTTCTCTTTGTTATCTTCGTCCTATGTCTACATACTTACATGGTAACCTCAGTGCATCTTCTGTCTTCCTCACAGTAAAGGGACAAGGGAACAATCCTGCACCACCAACCCATTAGATTGTTTGCAAAGACCATGCTTTGTGTGCATATGACTCATGTTCACCCCTTGAGCCCATCACAGGCTGTGGGGTAATGTGATAGTATGAGTAGCCTCCTCCACTGAACTATGTGCTTCCTTATGTCCTAGTAGTCCATGTAGAATGAGGGAAAAGGTAAGAAAGGAAAGGAAATGTGCGGGCAAAGCCAAGTATTCTTACAATAATAACTTTCAAATTGTGTGTGCATGTGTGTGTATGTGTGTGGTGTGGCGTGTGTGTATGTTTGCATGTATGGAGGTGCACATGTTGGGAGAAATGCATGTGCACATGTGTGTGTGTGCATGTTGAGCAAATGTACATGTGCAGTGAGCAGAGGTTGATATAGAGTGTCTGTCTCTGGCTTCCCATTTTTAGTACAGCAACTTTTATCAAGTTATCAGAGGAGACCATCTTTTAAAATTTTTTAAATTTTTTAAACTTTTTAAAAATTTTATTTATTTTTTATGTAATGAATGTACTGTCTGCATGTAGGTCTGTGCACCTGTGTCGTGCAATGCCACAGAGGTCAGAAGAAGAGGGTGTCGGGTTCCCCTGGAACTGGAGTTAAAGACGGTTCTCAGCCACCATGTGGGTGCTGGGGATCGAACCCGGGTCCTCTGCAAGAGTAGTCAGCACTCTTAACCGCTAGGCCCTTTCTCCAGCCCCCATATCATTACCATTTTTAAACTGGTTCTTAAAGCCATCATCAACAAATCTATCTTATGAGAGTTATGAAATTAAAAAAAAATATTACTCTTGTTTTAAAAGAGGGAATGCAGAGGCTAAAAAGCCAAAGCAGCTTGACAAACAGCAATGTGTGAAGAACAGTCTGATTCAGCAACCTGATTCCTGGCCCAGGAGGTCTTTCACTTTACTAAGTGCAAAGCACATCTGTAAACTTGCGGTAGCATGTGCTCACAACGAATCTATCATTAACTCCAGGAATACAGAAGGGCAAGACCAACACAACATATACAACAAATTCTCTGTTCTCCTCTTTCCTAGTTTGTTGTGAATTCATGAATCTTCAGTGCTTTCAAAAACAGTGTCCAGTTTTGGAGTAGGTCTATTTACCTGGTGAGATCTTTGTTTTACATTTCTGCCAGATACCAGAGATAATTTGGGGTTATATCAATTCCTTTTAATATTGTTATTGGATTCTGCCATGCTGTATTAATTAACTATCTTTCTTAAATCCCAAACAAATAAGAACTAGGAAGAAGCTGAAGGAATGTCCTGGTGTAAGAGACAGATAACAACAAAGGCCACGGACAAGTGAAAATCTGAGGCATTGGCCATAGAAAATACATTAGCAAGGTATTGTTTTTTTGTTGCTTGCTTGCCAGATTTTTTGAGGGAAGTCTAGCTTGGGATGGATGCACAGGTCAGATAAATGTGGTTGTGTCTACATCAATAGTAAATGACAAAGATAAAGTTAATATTATGCAATGAGAGAGCTTTCAAAGTTAACAGATAACTATAACAGATAAACTGGAGGTAGAATGTCCCTAAATAAGCAGCAGAGGCAGGTGGATCTCTGCGAGTTCAAGGCCAGCCTGGTCTACATAGCAAGCCCCAGGCCAACTGAGACTAAAGGGAGACCTTGTCTCAAAAAGAACAACGAAAAAACAAAACAAAACAAAACAAAAAAACCTCACAATTGATTTTTCCTATGACTTTAAATACTGTGACTTCTTTGTACCAGGACAATTTTAGACTTCCTGTCTTTTAAAGGAAGCCTAGGAGGTCTTAGGACTTTCCTGAATTAATGTAACTTTCCAAAACACAAATTGTCATCAGCAGCTTCCATCCCTCAGCTGGTAACTGTAATAACAATATTGTCAGATGCCAAAAGACCAGGCATGCGGTGCTTGGCTCCTGGGCCAGCCAGCAGGGACTTGTTGAAATCCAGCTCCACTTTGTAAGCCAAATGAAAAGCCACATGCAGCCTCAGTCAGGATTAGAAGGGTAACTGCTGACTATCACCTGAAATCCACACTCTTGCACATGTGATTTAAAACAATCAGTACGTATTTGCTATGGACTTTTCTTTCATTAGAGTCCAACCCTGATATTTAATCAGTCTCTGCTCTGTTCTGTTTGAACAAGTTGATGTTAAACCACAATAAAAAAGAAGAGTCCAAGAAATGTCACCAGTGCCATATTATCCCCTCTGTGTGAACACATTTATAATGCATTATGGTTTCAATAGAAAGGTTGCTTCTGATTAAAATTAATAAAGAATTAAAGCTGTATTTGTGGGGATGGCCTCCTTTAATTTGGCTTTCACCAATTGGACCAGAAAATTGGAAGATGGAAGATGAAGAATAAACTGTGAATTAGGAATTTATATTACATTCATTAATCATTACAGGAGAGAGGATTTTAGAGTCAATCTCTCCTTTATCTGGCACCTCAGACTAAGATAGCATCATATTTACTAAGAGAGCAGTTTTACTGTTTTATTAAGAGTGCTTAGTAATCAGGAATGAAGTCCAGATCGAAAATGTGACTGGGAAAGTTATATCTTCCTGGTAGTCAGGAACTTCCAAATCCACTGCAATTTGAATGACATTGTTTGCTCCCATTCCCAGCTGGGACATCTCTTTGCTTTGGTGTATCCTCCTTTCTAGGGAATCATTTTTTATGCTCCTAGAGAGGTACAAAGAGATGAAAAATGAGCAGGAAAGAAGAAGAGGACATCTTGTGCCTGTGTGTATCTGGTACAGGACTGTCAGTTAAGGGATAGTGCCCAAGATAGTTAATAATATCTCTCTTTCTCTTTCTCTCTCTCTCTCTCTCTCTCTCTCTCTCTCTCTCTCTCTCACACACACACACACACACACACACAAAACCATTTGTCACACCCAACCAAAGGAATATTAACCAGGAACAATCACTGTGCTAGGTCAACTAATTCTCATCTCTCTTCATAAATGTATAAACTCCCTCTAAATACCTTCTAAAAAGCTAGTTGTGTCATGATTAAGCATGTAGTCTCTCTTCTTGCATGACAGAAACTAATAAAGCTAATTATTAAAGAAACAACCTGAACAGATCTAATGAATGGAGAGATTGATTTAGTTAATACAAAATTCAAAGGAAAGCCTTGATTCAGAGAACTTCACCATTGAATTCTTTGGGGCCTTTAGAAAAGTTTTACAGTGCTTCACAAACTCTTCCAAAAATAGAAGAGATATCTCCTATATTTTTATGAGAACAATGTTCCTGTGACAACACAATCAGCCAAAATATTTCTCTGATGCCAGGAATAAGACAAGGATGTCTATTTTGAACAGTTCTATTTAACTGGAGATTCTAGATACAGTCACACATTCATTATTGACCATGACCAATTCATTAGTGGACTGATATTCCAGAAAGAAACCTGTATTGTAATCAGCTGATATCATACAAGAGTGCTAAGACCCTCCAATAGAAAAAATATTTTCTACAAATAGTACATCTACTTTATCATTGCTCTATGAGTATTTTATTGCACCATTGGGCAGCCAAATATTAGATAATGGAAAAAATCTCTTCAAAGGCATTTGATCTGAGAAAATGAAAGGAGTGACACAGTTAGAATGATACCTTTTACATCTATTTCTACATTTATTATAGAGAATTGTATACCTTAAAGATGCATTAACTATCCAAGACTACTTAAATAAAATACTTTATTTTCTATGGTTTTTCCAAATATTACAATGTAACCAGATTATCTTGAGTTTATCCTGTCTCTGGATTTAACTGTCAATTTGTAGAGAACATCAAGGACTCCAGACAACAGCAAACATAACTGTGCAGAAGCAATCAGCTCAGTTTACACAACAGATGCTCCATGAGTCGCTGTCTGAGTTCTCCCACAGGTAAAAAGAATAGAAGAGTAGCTGGACATGGTGGCACACGCCTTCAATCCCAGCACTCAGGAGGCAGAGGTAGGCAGATCTCTGTGAGTTCAAGGCCAGTGTGGTCTACAGAGTGAGTTTCAGAACAGCCATGGCTACAGGGGGACCCTGTCTCAAAAAGACGAAAGAAAGAGAAAGAAAGAAAGAAAGAAAGAAAGAAAGAAAGAAAGAAAGAAAAGAAGAAAGAAAGAAAGAAAGAAAAAAAGAAAAACAGAAAGAAAGGTAACCCATAAACACACAAGGTCCAAAAGTTTCAGAACAGCCATGGCTACAGGGGGACCCTGTCTCAAAAAGACGAAAGAAAGAAAGAAAGAAAGAAAGAAAGAAAGAAAGAAAGAAAGAAAGAAAGAAAGAAAGAAAGAAAGGTAACCCATAAACACAGAATGTGTATTTTAATGGCAATAGTTTAAAAGAAAAAAGTATCCAGAAACGATGTCTAACAAACCAAAAAATAGCACTTGGAGCAGTAAAAACAGAGATGTGCTTGATCTAATGTCCATGGAAGAGTCTTTTGTAATGTCTATATATTTCTTTTAAAATTTTTGTTTAGCTATGGTTTGAGAATTTGATGGTGCTGGGGATCAAACCCAAGGTCCTGCATAAACTTATTAATTATATACTACTGAGAGACAAACTCAGCCCTCCAATTGCTGTTTAATGGGCCGAATTGATTTATAATGATTAGTAAGTTGTTGATTCGTGTAGTTTTATGTTTTCTTTTAAAGTGAAAATATTTTAAGATAAGCTAGTTCATATAATGAAAAAGGCTTAGTGTACCTGGCTAAATTAATTTGATATGTATCTATTACATATAGACAACAGTGAAGATTTCTCAGCAGAAATTGACACAGTCATAATGGTCCATTAGAAAACTAATCAAGCAATATGTGGAACAGATTAATGGCCCAAAGATGAGAAGACATTCAGCAGATTATGAAGCAGCTTCAAAAAGAGTTAATTAAAATATGACCCAGGGCAAAAATAGATGTGAGAGGATTCTCAGATGTGAAGGGAGTCTCATGCGCTGATTTCACATAATAGTTCAGGGAAAATGAGTATTCAAGAATGACCAAGATGACTTTGAATTTATATTTATATAAGCCATGCTATCCTTTAACTTTCTTTTTTAATATATGTACATTTATATATATATATATATATATATATATATATATGTGTGTGTGTGTGTGTGTGTGTGTGTGTGTGTGTTTGTGAATGTGCCATCGGAGACCAGAAGAGGGTGCTATATGCTCTGTAGCTGAGTAACTGGTGGTTGTGAGATGCTTGATGTGGGTGGGAACCAAACTCAAGTCCTCTAGATGAGTACTCAGTGCTTTTAACTGACAAACAATCTCTCTAGCCCTAAGCTTTGAACTTTTAATCCTCTTGCCTCAACCTCTTAAATTTTAGGATTGGAAGTGTGTAACGCAATGACCATGACAATATTTCTTTAATGTGATAAAAAATGTAGTAATATAAAAAGATATAATTAATGACAGGGAAAGGTGTTAAGAATTCACAAACATTAGTGTATTGTATATAGTATAGTAAATTTGATTTCAGGAAAGAAGAGAGGATGATGAATCTTAGATAATTTTCTGTAATTTCTATCTACATATCTAGTGTCTGTAATACATAATGGCAAAGAGAGATTATAGAGATGTGGCTAAGATAGATTATCAGAAATATTTTTACTGGTACTTTACTCTTCTTGTATTTGATTATACATATTCTAAATAAAAGTCAAAGTTCATGGGGCTGGAGAGATGGCCTAGCAGTTAAGAGCACTGACCACTCTTACAGAGGACCCGGGTTCGATCCCCAGCACCCACATGGCGGCCGAGAACCGTCTGAAACTCGAATTCCAGGAGAACTCCAGTTCCAGGGGAATCTGACCTCCGCGGCATTGCACGACATGGGTGCACAAACCTGCATGCAGACAGTACATTCATACACATAAAGAAATTAAAAAAAAGAGTAAAAGTTCATTAAAAGTAAGTTAATATTCTTGATGTTAATGCTCTGTCAGATGTATCACTGGTAAAGATTTCATCCCACTCTGTGGGTTTTCTCTTCACTTCCTTGATTGTTTCTTTCACTGTACAGAAGCTTTGAGTTTGATGAGGTGCCATTGGTCCACTGACTCAACTTTATTTCCTGTGCAGCTGCTGTCTGATTTAGAAAGTCTTTTCCTACACCTATGTCTTGTAGGTTGTTGCCAACTTTTTCTTATATCACCTTCAGGGTTTCGGGTTTCATGTTGAGATCTTTGATTCACTTGGAGTTGATTTTTGTACAGGGTGAGAGGTAAGGGTTTAATTTTGTTCTTCTACAAATGGTGATCCAGTTTTTCCAGCACCATTTGCTGAAGATGCTATCCTTCCTCCATTGAGGCTTTTTTGCCCTTTTGTCAAACATGAGGTGGCTGATATTGTATGTGCTCAAGTTTGGATCTTCAAGTTTGTTCCATTGGTCAATGGGTCTGTGTTTGTGCCAGTACCAGGCTGTCTTTATGACTATGGCCCTGTAATATAGTTTGAAGTCTGGTTGAGCAACCCCCCCGCCCCCGTATTGCATTTTTCACTCAGGGTTGTTTTATCTATTCAGGGTCTTTTGTTTTTCCATATGAATTTAAGGATTTTTTTCCCAAGTCTGTGAAGAAGCTCATGGGAATTTTGATTCAGATTGCATTGAGTCTGTATACCAATTTGGGTAAAAAAGACATTTTTACTATATCAATTTTCCCAATCCATGAGCATGGGAGGTCTTTCCATCTTTTGATGTAATTTTCAAGCTCCTTCTTCAGGGGCTTAAAATTTTTGTCATAGAGGTCTTTGATATCTTTGGTTAGGTTTGTTTCCAGGTATTTTATTATTTTTGAGGCTATTGTGAGTGGGAAGGTCTTCTTATATTCCTTCTCCACTTGTTTATTGTTGGTGTAAAGAAAGGCTACTGATTTTTCTAGGTTAATTTTGTAGCCCGCCACTTTACTAAAACTCTTAATCATTTCTAGATGTTTTCTGGTGGAGGTATTTATTTATCTATTTATTTATTTGTTTATTTTTATGTGTATGAGTGTACTGTCTGCATGTAGGTTGGTGAACCTATGTTGTCAAATGCTGCAGAGGTCAGAAGAGGGCATTGGATTCCCCTGGAACTGGAGTTAAAGACAGTTCTTAGCCACCATGTGGGTGCTGGGAATTGAACCCGGGTCCTCTGCAAGAGCAGTTGGCTATATTAACTGCTGAGCCTTCTCTCCAGCCCCTCTGGTGGAGTTTTTAGCATATATAAACTACTCAAAAAACAAAGAAGTAAGAAAACAAATGACCTACTCAAAAGATGGAGTAAAGAGCTGAACAGAGACTTCACCAGTGAAGAATTAAAGATGGCTGAGAAACATCTTAAAAAGTGTTCAACATCATTAATAATTAAGGAAATGCAAATTAAAACCACTCTCAGATATCATCTCACTTTGACACAACTAAGATCAAGAAAACAAAAGACACCAAATGCTGGAGATGTTGTGGGGAAAGGGGAACACTCATCCACTGCTGGTGGGAATGTAAATTCGTACAACCACTGTGGAAAGCAGTGTGGAGAACACTTAAAGATTGAAAATGAGCCTACCACCGGACCCAGTCATACCACTCCTGGGTATATATCCAAAAGACCCATCCTACTACAAAGATACATGCACATCCATATTTATTGCAGCTCTCTTCACAATAGCAAAGAGCTGGACCCAACCCAAATGCCTCTCAAGAGACTAGTGGATGACAAAAATGTGGTACATCTACACAATGGAGTTCTATGCAGCAGTAAAGAAAGATGACATAATGAACTTTGCAGGTAAGTGGATGGAGCTCAAAGCCATTATGCTGAGTGAAGTAACACAGTCCCAGAAAAACAAATGGTGAATGTTTTCCCTCATTTGTGGATGCTAACACCAAATCCCCAGATGAAAGGCAAGATGAACAGCATTGTTATATTTCTGTTCATCTGAAAGCAACTATGTTGTTATAATTTAAATCTCTCAATGGGCTCTAGAATCTACCCATCACTTATTTTCAGACTCTGTAATTACTGTATATGGGTGGAGAGTATGTATCCATAGTTTAGAGTAATATAAAATCAATGGAGGAAAATGTGAATTCCTGAACATAAAAAAAGACTGAAAGAAAGATGCAGGACAGTTATGGCAGAATGTATGATCTGGGGTGGGGTGGGGGGAAGGGAAAGGGGAAAATGCCTAAACTGAACCAAAAAATGATATCTGAAATACACAAAATATTAATAAAAGCATAAAAAAGAGTAAGTTAAAAGTCTCAAAGGGTGACTTGCTTCTCATCTTCCTACCATCAGCAGACTAGGAGAGCAAGCATCCTCTCTGCTGTTAACCAGACTTTACTCATCAGTGCACAGAATTTCAAGTTGCAGTGTCTCTCTGATGCCCATTGATTTTGTGGTACTATTGACTTTGTGGTTCTAATGGGCAGGGTTCGTAGATGTAACAGGAGATATATGGGATTCCAGATATCTTGACTACGATGCTCCTTCTCTCCATCATCTGTACTTATTTTTACATGTCTCAATGTGTATGGTTTGTCTGTATGGGCATACATATGTGAGAGTGCACATATTCTCATGCATACATGTGGTGACCAGAGATAGGTGTCCTGTGTCTTCATCAATACCTCTCTACTTTATATTTTGAGGCAGTCTCTTTCTGAACTTAGAGCTCACAGATTCTGAGCCAACTTTCTCAGGGGGAATCTGGTCTCCACGTCTGGAGCTCCTGAGCTAAAAGACTACAGGGCAAGAAGCCATGCAAGGACATTTTCTAGTGCTCCATCTTCCAGGCCCCACTCTGTTTTGAATGGTTTGCATTAAAAGCAAGAATAGAACAGACTTGTTCAGCCTAAAGTATACTTTAAAGAATGGTTATAGTGCTCAGTTGGAAGATGCTTCTCAGGTTTTAACTTTTAACATTTAACATAATGTCTGGCCCACCACTCAACAATGACTTCAAAGTCCTTACCACCCAAGGGGATCAGAATGAACCAGCCACTCTTCTGTTTTACACTTAGCAACAGTTTTATGTGGAGCTTTAAATATTTGTCAAAGACATTCTTAACTTTGTTCACTTGCTTTTTAAAGTTTTATTGAATGATAGCAAGTCTCTGTTAAACAGATTTCAAATGCTTTTCTAGCAAGTTGGCTATTTCCAGGCAAATTCGTAAAATAGATCATCAAAGAGTTGTTATTTCTCTTACTACATTCAAGCTGTCTCTATTAACTTTGTTTCACATTACCAGTGACTCTCAGAGTAATAATTTCTGGACCAAATTTTTTTGTTTGCATACCTCAGTTATCATGAGAAGCAATTTTAAATCACTTTTAATGTGAGATCTCTGCCTTCTATAAAATAGTTTGCTAGGAGCCATGTTACCATTGAAAGAACTCAAAGGAAAGAATTGCAAAACATGGACATGAATATATCAGAAAGCTTTGGGGTGATCAAGACCAGAGGAACCAAACTCGTCAGGAAAAGGCATGCTAACTGAGGTTAGCCCAACATTCCATATCAGCTTCTCTCCTTGGAGTATGTCGGTGAGCTGCATGTAGGAGGACTATGAAGAGCTGCCCAAAAGAATGTGCAAAAGGCAAAGAACAGCAAGGGTCTGGTACATGTCCTGGCAGTCTCTTGGGGTTAAGAACACAAAAGTCAAAGTTCAGGCTTTGTAATGCACGGAGGATTGAGAATGCCAGGATTGCAGGAGGAAGCCAGGTGCCACAGGCAATTAATCCTGAAACTTTGAACTGTGTTTCCTCTAGAGACAGTAACCAATACTCTGAGAAACTAACAAAAAACAGATGGAAACCTGAATCAAGATTTCACCATGGTTATAATAGTGGAGACAAAGCTTCACCTTCAAAGTTCACCAATTTGTAAGGCCCCAGGAAAAAAGATTACCTTTCAGTGGAGTCCACCAGAAAATTACATCCCAGGACCAGAGAGGATACAATAGCAGACTGAATCCTTGAAGTGATTGATAATGAACAGAAATATGTTTAGTTCTAATAGATAACAAGAAAATGTAAGTTAAACTCACAATGAATTAAACACCCATCAGAATGACTTAACTGAAAACAACAAAGCAATAATATACAACACTGACAAAACGAAAGTTGATGATGTAAAGCAACAATAAATTTCATTCATTGATAGTGAATTAGCTCAACCATGTTGGAGAAGAGTTTGGAAGCATCTGAAGATGCTAAACAAACACATGAGCATAATCCAGTAAATTCATTCCAATTTAGACACCAAGTAATATGCATATTTATGTTCACCAGAATGACACATAGAAAAATGTATCCCAAATCTCTGCCAACAATGGGAAAAATGAATTAATAGTGATATAGTTACTCAATGGACATTATACAGCAATGAGGGGACAAACTTTCTTACACACAAGAAGAATGAACCCCTCAAATATGAGGGAACAAAGGAGTCAGACCAGTGCCATCCTTTGTGTGCCACTTACAGTAGTAGCAAGCTTACAAGTCAGGCAAAGGAAACAATGTGACCTTCATTGGACAGATCCCAGGAGAAGGAAGATGGTACACTATCCTTTGTTCTGGACATGGTGTGTTTCAATACTGTGTAAAATCTCATCTAACTGGTCATCTGTTTCTTTTTCATTTTTCAGTATATACATAGTACTTTATTTGAAAGTTCAATTTCAAATATGAAATGTACAATTATAACAATTAACATATAAAGGGACCTAATTATATGTACAGAAGAATATTAAAGTCAGACCAAAGCTCACATCTGTTTTCATGATGCCCCTCTGGGCTTTCCTTATTCCCCCCACCCCCAACAAAAAAAACCCTATTTATCTTTTTTTTATTTTCCCATTTATTTGTCTCTCTGGAGAATTTTTCCACAGTGTATATATTCAGTAAATATTACTTCTAGAACTAATCTAAAATGTGCTTCTCTAGATGCTACTGATCCTATATTGTAAGATTTAACTTTCTGTCATTTTTTTTTAAACTTTTTTTGGGGGGGTCTTTTTGAGACAGGGTCTCCCTGTAGCCTCAGCTGTCCTGGAACTCACTCTGTAGACCAGGTTGGCCTTGAACTTCACAAAGATCTCTGCCTCCCAAGTGCTAGGATTAAAGGCGTGTGCCACCACACCCAGCTTATTTTAAACAATTTTCTACGTATTAACTTTTTTTAAAAAATTGAGTGTTTATACTTCATACAATGGTTCTTAATTATATTTAAATCCAATCCCCCATCCATGCCACCCTCAAACCCTCACTGTACTTCATGTACCCAGATGTTCTTCAGTACAAATTCATCTACTGGAGTCTAGCAAACCTATCTAGAGATTGTAAGTAAGACATACTCTCCCTTGCCCAGTAGTAATCAGTCTCCATCCATTTTCAGTCTAGTGCTGGCCCACCACCCATTTCTCTCACTCTACTCTGGGCCCTTTTCTGACTGAGTTAGGATGGGTCCTGTGCTCAATGCCACCATTGCCCAAATTCATATGTGCAAGCTTCCAGTGGCTTTAAAGCCCATGCTTCTCTGTGTTCATGAACCAGCCCTGGCTCTTACAATCGTTCTGCCCTCTCTTCTACAATGGTCCCTGAAGCCATGGATGGGAGAGGTTTAATATAGGAGTCCTATCTGGGGACAAACACTCTGCATTCTCTTATTGTTTAAAACAGGACCAGTTGTGGCCTTCTGTGTGCATCACACTCAGTTGCATAAGAAAGCTTCACTGGTAAGAGCTGAGGGATGCATTAGTATTCTCTCTACTCCCTGTTCTGCTATGTTCCATGAGCGTTAGGTGTAGAGGTTTAACTGTGGATGTATCACATAGGACTGGGCATCTCTCAGATGTATATTCTGTGTCTGACCTGACCAGTTGTGGGTTTCTACAGTAGCTCTCATCTGTTGCAAAAAGAAGCTTCTTTGATAAGTGATGTACCATATGTTTGTCTGTAAATATATGGATCCATTTAGTATAAGGGAAGAAATTTCACTTGTTTAGAGATATGATAGAGATAGGGTTTTCTTTTCTTTTTTTTAACATTTAAAAAAATTTTTAATTTATTTCTGTATGTGTATGAATGTACTGTCTGCATGCAAGTTTGTGCACCCATGTCGTGCAATGCTGCAGAGGTCAGAAGAGGGTGTTGGATTCCCCTGGAACTGGAGTTCTCCTGGAATTGGAGTTTCAGACGGTTCTCGGCCGCCATGTGGGTGCTGGGGCTCGACCCCGGGTCCTCTGTAAGAGCGGTCAGCACTCTTAACCGCTAGGCCATCTCTCCACCCCGAGATAGGGTTTTCTCTAGGATTTATGTCCTCTGTAGCTATGTGTATTTGGCTGAGCTTACAGTGCCACCCATGATTTCACTCCCATTTAGAGGGCTTTGGGTCCTTTAGATAGCTGTTGATTGCCCCCTAGAAAACAATGTCACTACGAATCAATGTTTTCTTTCATAAAATTTGTGTTTAAATAAGTAAATAAACAGTGCAAATCAATATAATGTATATGAGAGTTAGCTTTAGGTGTCAACTTGATCAGCTCACAGGGTGCCCAAATACTTGGTTAAAGACTATTTTATATGTGTGGAGGGGTGGAAAGGTTCTGGGTGAAAATAATGTTTGAATCAGTAGACCGAGTAAAATAGATGGTCCTCCCCACTGTGTGGGGGGCTTATCAAATTCACTACAGATCTGACCAGAAAAAAAATGCAGGCTAACAGAAAAGCTTACCGCCTTGCTTACTTGACTCTAAGCTGGGACCCAGCTTAGAGTTTTCTTTTGGTTTCAGAATCATCCTGGGACATTGAGCACTATCTTGTGGGTATCTTAGCTGTCAATTGCAGATATTCTGATTTCTCAACCTCCATAATAGCTTGAGGAAAATCTTTACAGTAAATAAATAAATAAGTCCTGTTGGCTCAGTTTATTTGTTAGAGTCCTGATTAATCTGGCAAATGCTTACATTTTGTATTATTTTGTTGTTTTGCACATTTAACTCTTAAATTTAACTGGAGGTTGTGATGAAGAGAGAAAATCTAATGTTGTCCCTTACTTTGTTTCTCCTGGGTAATAACTCAGCCCTCCTTTCCAAGTGTAAAGGGTGGGTCAAGTATTCTCTCTTCTGAGCCATCATTCTTCCTGGATCTTATGTCTTTCACATCCCTCTTCTCTACAGACCAGGTCTCCTTGCTTCTACCCACAGCTTTGGCTCATACCATGACCTCCAACCATCCGGTTTCTCTTTGACCTTGCATGTGACATTCAGAGAGCAGCACATCCTCTGCTACAAGGCTCTTCAGGCATGGCTTTGACCATGGCTTTGACCAACACATTGTTGGTCTCATTGAGTCAAGCCTGTTCTCAACATGGACCTAGATCATCACTATAGAATCTTCTGCTTGGCCACACTGGCAAGATTGCCAGGGTCTGAGATTCATTTCCCCATTTCCATCTCTCAATCTCTGTCCCCCACTCAGCTTGGGTTTGGTGAAAAGAGTTCCATTAGTTGTGACAATAAGCACCACTGTGTGGCCATACAAGAATTATGACAATACTCAACAACATCCAAATCATCATGTGTTTAGTTTAGAAAATGGATAGTATTCTCAGGGCTGGAGATATGGGTCATGGGTTAAGAGCACTTGCTGTTCTTACAGAGGACTCAGGTTTGATAACCAGCACCCACATGGTGAATAACAACCATCCATAACTCCAGGTCCAGGGGCTCCAATGCCCTCCTCTGTCCTTTGCAGGCACTGCATGACACAGATGTGCTTACATACATGTAAGTAATACACACATACACATAAGACATAATACAATAATAATTTAAAAAGAATTGTCAGATAAAGACATCAAGGTAAACTTGACTTCATATGAACTGCATTTGGGAGGCTGAAGCAGGAGGATCACAAGTTCAAGGACAGCGTGGATAACGTCGACAGACTTTGTCACAAAATAAAAATTAAAAGAGGGTTAGGGGTGCATTTCAATGATTGATTGTTAGCCCAACATACAGGAGGCCCTAGTTTCAATCTCTAGTACCAGGTCTACAAAAGCTCAGAAAAAGAACAACAAACAGAAAATTGATTTTAATATATATATATATATTATATATATAATATATATATCAATATATTTAATATATATATATGATATTAAAAAATATATAATATATATACATTTTATATATATATATATATATATCTATATATATAGATATTCACACACTCATGGAGCCAAGAAGACTCGCAGCTACCATCTACTGTGAAGGACCAGTAAAGCTGAACCCAAAGAGCTGAGGCCCAGGAGTTCCAGTGTCTAAGGGCAAGGCCAGCTCAAGCAGAGGTATCTACACCTATCCTTTCTCTTTTTGTTCTATCCATCTCTTGAAGTATTACATAGCTTCCAGTCACTTTACCCCATCTACAAATTCCAGGGCTGGTTACATCTACAATGGCCTCCACAGACATACCCAGAACTAATGGCTGACCAGTTATCCCAGCATCCCCTCAGTGCAGTCAGGCTGACAATTTAAGATTAACCACCACAGCCTCTAACTTTCCACCCCTCACAAGCCACATGATTCCACAGAGAGGATGATGATAAAGGAAGTGGAAAGGGAGGGAGAGAGAAGGAATTAAATTGTCTTTTCTCGAAGTTCTTGGCTGAATCTGATCTTGTTATTCTCTTGCTGATGGTGACAGCTGGGACGCCGAAGGCAATGCTGATTCATTCTCAAATTAAAACAATAAAATTTACTAACAACTCTCCAAATCCTCAAGCTAAGAGATCTATAAACTGTTTTCTCTTTTCTACAACTCCCTGAAATTACTTTTCCATCTCTTTTTTCTTTTAACTACAGAATTTAAGTACTCTTCGAAAATCACAGAACTCTATTTCTTCTCCCAGTTGCCTCTTAGTGTTGGTCTTGCTCAGTTTTATTCTTAGTTTTTCAAAGCTGCCTCATTTCCTGAAAATAGCAGAGGATGAAGTCTGACAGACACGGGCTCTGATTCTCTCTCTCTCTCTCTCTCTCTCTCTCTCTCGCTCACTCGCTCTCTCACCAGAAAACCTCTTGAATTTCCAATTTCCTCATCTGTACAAAAATGGACCTGATACAATTGTTGCAGATTTTTCTTTCTTAATGTTGCAACAAAACACAACGTTTTCTAGACTATTTAGAGATGATTTCAGGCTTTGAATACAGTTCAATATTAAAAAAAAAAATCCCCACGAAGCCTCAAGAACAAAGAAGACATTTGAGTAGCACTGAATCTGTGCATTATGGTCAGAGAGACCAAAACAAAAGTCTGAGTAATGGAGAATGATGAAAAGCCCCAGCGTGCCAAAGAAATATAGTCATATATGACCACAGCAGCCCTTTCCTAGAGATGAAATTAGAACTGGATGGGGATTTTCACATATCTGGAGAGAGATTCCCTTAAAGTTAACATTTTCGTATGAAGACAAAAATTCTTTCCTAAGACACTGTGTGATTGTATTTTTATTTTTCAGCCTTTTTGAAGAAGAGCATCCACGTGTATAGGCTTATAGTTATTAAGGAAGCAGGCATGTATGGGGACTTTGTTTAACAAGTGAAAGGGCAGAAGCTTCAGCGATTAAGTGTGAAGAAAAACAGGTGTGGAACAGCCAATCCATAAGCACCCTGTGTTCACAGATATGATGGTTGCTCAGGTAGAACTCTGTCTGGAAAGAAACCATTCCATGTGGTTCTTGAGGCACTCCAAGATATTTTGTCCTAACTCAAGGCTTTGACCTACCATGGTGGTATTTTCTTGTGGTTAAGCAATATGTTTTTACCTCATGTTTACATGAAATACTGAAAAAATATTTAATTTCTCATTTACAGGAGTTTAGAAGGATAGCTTTATATATTAGGCTGAGATCTGAAAAGCTTGACTTCTAATCTTAGTCTAATATTGTTGGGTGTGGATACACCATCCAAACCTCCTGGTCTCCTAGTCTAATATCGTTGGGTGTGGATATGCCATCCAAACCTCCTGGTCTCCTAGTCTAATATCGTTGGGCGTGGATACGCCGTCCAAACCTCCTGGTCTCCTAGTCTAATATCGTTGGGCGTGGATATGCCATCCAAACCTCCTGGTCTCCTAGTCTAATATCGTTGGGCGTGGATATGCCATCCAAACCTCCTGGTCTCCTAGTCTAATATCGTTGGGCGTGGATATGCCATCCAAACCTCCTGGTCTCCTAGTCTAATATTATTGGGGGTGGATATGCCATCCAAACCTCCTGGTCTCCTAGTCTAATATCGTTGGATACACCATCCAAACCTCCTGGGTCTCCTAGCCTAATATTGTTGGGCGTGGATACACCATCCAAACCTCCTGGTCTCCTAGTCTAATATTGTTGGGTGTGGATACACCATCCAAACCTCTTGGTCTCCTAGTCTAATATCGTTGGGTGTGGATACGCCATCCAAACCTCCTGGTCTCCTAGTCTAATATTGTTGGGTGTGAATATGCCATACAAACCTCCCGGTCTCCTAGTCTAATATTATTGAGTGTGGATACACCATCCAAACCTCCCGGTCTCCTAGTCTAATATTATTGGGGGTGGATACACCATCCAAACCTCCTGGTCTCCTTCTTTTCATATCATAAAAACAATTCTGATGCTATCATAATATTAATGAGACTATAAGTCCAATAAGACAAAATATCTTCATCAATACTTATCTACAATTCAAAAAAAAATATCTTCCACTTGCAAATTGTTCTTCCTCAAACATTAATATCAATCACATGTGGCATTTCTATACAATTTCAGTCAAGTAGAACTGGTAATAAATGTGTAGATTGTCAGCTGAAAGAAACAATAAATAAAAGAAATTGTCTGAGTGAAAGAATACAGCTGGAAATTTAACTTCTATTTTAATATCAATTAGTCCACTCCTGATTCACAGACACTTCCATTCTATAGTTATTCCTCAGATTCTGTGAGGCACAAGGCACTGTAACAACACAGCATCTATTTTTTTTTTATTATTTATTTTTGTATGTGTATGAATGTATTGTCTGCATGCAGGTCTGTGTACCCGTGTCGTGCACACAGCATCTATTTCTAAAGCCTCTCTCGGGACAACTCTATAGCTCCATGGAGCTGAAGTCTATTTCTAAAGCCTCTCTCGGGACAACTCTATAGCTCCATGGAGCTGAAGTCTTATGAGAGGGCAACACAGGACCACAGCAGATACCACTGAAATGTGAAGGACAGTGAAACCTCAAGACACTTCTAGAGAGCCCCCTGAAGGAAGGGTGTATTGCCTCAAAAAGATGTAAAAGCTATATTGGATGTTTATATTTACAAAAATAATGTGACACTGATGATGTAGATTTGATTTCCTAAGTACTACTTAGCTATATAATTGTAAGGGTAATATATTTGTTAAATCGAAATGACTGAACAGATGAGAGTGCCTGTGCCAAGCCTGATGACCTGAGTTTGATTCCCAAGCATGGTGGAAGGAAAGAAGAGATTACTTCAGGTTGTCTTCTGACCTCTGCCTCACCCTGGCCCATGCATACAAAATAAGTAAATAAATATATGATACATTTAGAAAGTATTAAGCACCTCATCTCAGACCAAAACACAAATTAACCCATAAAAAGTCACTCTTCTCCACAGAGTCAAAATAACACACACTTGACATATTTTTCATCCTGTCTAGAATCTTTGACCCTTACAGCTTTTTAGAGATTCTTGATACACTTGCTTTCTGCCTCTTCCATGACAGAAGCTAGAAATTTTATTTTTCTTTCCTTGGTTACAAGTAAAGCACAGATGTGTGGGAAGGGTGCCCTACAACGAAAAAGTACTGTGACCACATGCTCTACTTTTTCAACTTTTCTCTACATTCAAAGTTTTACAAATGAAATGCTAAGCAGTGGGTAAATACTGAAAGGAGATTCATATTGAAGTTTGTCAGTTTTCTGGCACTGTGACAAAATACCCAGGAGAAATCAGTTTTAAAGAGAAAAGGTTGGGGGTGAGAGATGGCCCAGTGCTTAAGAGCACTGACTGGTCTTGCAGAGGACATGGGTTCTATTCCCAGCACCCACATGACAACTAACAACAATCCATAACTCCAGTTCTGGGAGATTTTTTTATTTGTTTATTGTTTGTTTTATTCTGACCTCTACAGGCATTAGATGACACAGGTACACTTATACACAAGCAGGCAATACACTCATACATATAAAAAAAATATACACACACACACATATATATATATATATATATATATATATATATATATATATATATACACACATTTGGATACTGCTGCATCGTAGACCAAGCCTTCAGCACAGAAGCTTCTGGGCAATGTTTGAGGTATGAACTGTAATAAGAGGTCAGCCACATAAAAGAACAAGACTATATATCTAATTGCTTGTGCTTCATTAGTAGGATCGAAAGGTTACTCCTGAACAAACTGTCAGCCCATGAAAGGAAACAGCCAGAATTGACCAGAATCCAAGTCAACAGCTCCAGAGAGAGAGGACAGTTTTACTTCTCATCCACCTGTGTCCCTTTTCTAAGCCTAGGGAACAATCTGTGGAAGATGGGGCGTGGTAGAATGTAAAGGCTGCGATTGGGGTGAACGGTGGGGGTGGGGGGGAAGGGAAAGGGAAATATGCCTGATCTGAATTGGAAAATGATGTACGAAATGCACAAACCATCAATAAAAATTAAATTAAAAAAATAAAAATAAAAAAATAATTAAAAAAAAAAGAACAAGACCACATGAGGCCAGCTTCTTGGCAAAGCTAGTGATAGATGCATCAACTTTGTGCCACCATAGATTACAAGGTCAAGTTTGGACACAGACATGGTGAACTTGCCGGCTATATTATCCAGTGTTCGGGAGCTATAGCATACGTGTTTCCATTAGAAGACAACTTCTCCAACATGATTATGAGTGACTATTTCCCACAAAAGTTAAGCTCAAGCCTGTTGGACTAGTTCTGCCACCTATTTCGTAAGTTTCCTCAACTTTAACAAGTTATTTTTCCACTTTAATCAAATTGAGTTTGCTTCAGTACTCAGTGTTTCAAATCTCAACTTGTACGCAGCTAATAATCTACAAATGCCTATTGCAGATGTCCTAGAGAGCTTTTACTAATGAGGATAAAACCCATTTTAGTTTCAGAAACAAGGAAACAAATGGGAGGGTTAGAAGGAAAGGATGAGTCCTGGTTCATTGGGAGAGTTTTGTTGTTGGCAACTATTTCTGGGTTCAAAGTTCTTCATAACTCATCCTAACTCTGTGGGGATTTTTTTTTGTATGTTTATGTGGTAAGCATGTATGCAGTATACATGTTTGAGTTGGTAGGTATACATATGCAAGTGTGTGGTAGCCTCTAGTTGACATTGGATGTCTTATTTGATCACTTGCTCATTGATTCAGGGCCACTGTTGAACCCAGAACTCATGGATATGAATACGTCTAGTCTGGCTAAGCAGCTTGCCATGAAAAGCCCCCATCTCTGCTTTTCAAGCACTGGAATTACATGTAGCTCACCATGCCCACCATTTATGTGGGTTCTGAGGCTCTGAACTTCAGTCATAGCTGCACAGCAAAGGCTTTGACTGCTGAACCATCTCCCCGGCCTTCAACATCACTCTTTTGAGTTGATGTAGTCAGAACTTTTCCCTAGTCAAGAATCAGAGTTAAGGATGTTCCAGAAGTCACACATATATCAATTACATATAAAGTACATCCTTCCTAAGGAAAGAAAATACATGAACTACATGGGTGCACAGTGCTGTTATAGGTGGCTGGAGTTTGCCAGTGTTGGGTCATGTGTGTAGTACTGGGAAGAACTAATACATTTAAAAAGATAAGTGTATAACCAGAAGACTCACACAGAGAACCTGTTAAAAGTTTCCTGAGATTCTGGATCTTGACAGTCTTTGCTTCTGACAAGTTCCAGTGGCTGCTGCTGCTACTCTTCGAGAATCATAGCCTGAGCAGTAAACCCTGAACAACTTTAATGATATTGTCAGTGTTCAGGAGCTATTGAGTGTTTCCATCACCAGGACACCTCCCCGAATGTAGGAAGCTTCCTTTGCCACGAGCAGGTACAGCGTGGCCCTGCTAAGGGAAAGGGAGCACAGTACCCGGCTACAGCAGCCACTGTAGGGAACTGACTCCTCAGCACAGAGGTCAGTCGGTTACTTGCATAACCCAACCTGAGAGGTCCTTCTAACCCAGGTCCTTAGCCTGGGACAACGGGATGTTTCCACCCTTGGCCATGATTTTTTTCCACCTGCCCAAAGACTGCTGGCCCCTGGACAGGAATTCCAGGCTGATGGCTGATGGCTGATGGCCTATCTTCAGCCTATTTCGACTCACAACTCACTTCACCACACCAGCTATCCAGATTGGTGGTCTAAGGACCACTGTCCAACTCACTGGTCACTCAAATGAAATTCAGGCCTGCTTCGGCCTGTATGCATGCAAAAAAATGACAGCCGGGGATTCTGTAATGATGTTAATGGAGAAATCGGTTTATTGCCTGCTACGGCCTGCTTTTATAAGCAAAATGACGTCTGCTCCCAGAGCCAATCACAGACCCCCAATTCTGCACCACTGCAGAACTGCTGCCCCACCCAGCATTATGCATCTGGGTCACATTGTCTGCTCCTTCTTGGGGCACAGTCAGAGAAATCCCCTGACTCCCACCACGTAGTGCCCCGAGGGGTACTAGCTGAGAACCAATTCAAACTGGATCTTCCTACACCCATTGGAGTTCTCAAGTTATCGTGGTTGGCTTCTGGTAAAGCACTCTCAGTGCAGTGGGGGAGAAGCCAGTGACAGTCAGATGGACATTACAGATGCGAAGATAAGAATGGACCTCCCCAGACACACAACAGGAGTGTACTGTGGAAATAAGAGATACCCTTGTTCTTAGTTTTAGTTTTTGGAACTGGGTCTCATATAGCCCAGGCTGGCCTTCAGATCACTATGTAGAGGATGACACTCTTGAACTCTTGACCCTCCTGCCTCCACCTCTCGGTGGGATTACACCTTGCCCAGCTTCTAGATGGAAGATACTCTCAAAGTCTAAGGAAAAGCCAGTCTAGAAGAAGTCGAATCCAGTGGAAATAGAGGAACTGATGAATGTACATAATTCTTAGGAGAGGATGGGTCCCAGGCCACATGTCAGAGATTTGACTATGACTGAAAGAAAGAAAGAAACAAACAAACAAAAAACAAGGAAAGAAAAAAGAAGAAAAAACCACAAAATAAATCATATGAAAGTGTAGAACCACCACTTAGTGCCTTGGAGGAGGGGAGGTCTGTTGAGACCGAAATGTTTAAATTCAGGGGAGGGTGAAGATCATCATGCAGGCTGATCTTAATCAAGAAAAGTAGTTTGGAAGCTATTCCAGAAGTTTTGGAAACTGCTGAAAATTCCGAAGTATCTCTATTCTAAGGTCATTTAATTTTTTCCCAGAAGTACTTGGCATCCTGGACACACACTCAAATAAGGCGGATCATTAAGCTCACCTAGGATGAAGCTTTTGCCAAATGGGTGTAATGGAAAGACAGTGGAGTGGGAGAATTTATTTCTTGAAGGTCTGATTTTTGTCTCTTGCTAAGGTTAGGAGAAAGAGTCCTCTATCTTAATGTTACATTGAAAAGAAACATTACAATTTTAATTATTCACTCTTTGCACGCTGCATAGATAATAACGGTGAAAGGCATTCATTACCAGAAGAAAACTATATAAATTGTGACTTTTGTAGTGCATTAAGCTAAACTTCAGTCTGCATTTTAAATTCCTGTTATCAGGAGCAACTGTTAGAGGAATGATGAAATAAGTCATTTTCTTATATTTATGGCACATATTCGTTATTTCCCCATCTCTTAGAAAGAACAGCTTATACAAATGAATTTAAGTGCTTTTTCATTAGTATAAATAAATTGTTAAGGAGTGTGAGGGATTGCTGTGAATACTGTAGACTGAAGCACTTTCTATAATGTTTTCCTTGAACGATGGTGGCAGTTAAAAGAACATTTCAATACTTATTCTTAATAATGACAGCATAAACCCAAAAGAAGTAAAATCTTTTCTTGGAAAGTATAAGATCTTGACATTTGAAGGCAGAATCTTGGAGTGGATTTCTCATCCTCATTTGATACCCACAGGGATAATGTATGGAATAAGAAGAAAGGTGCTTTTTTGTTTCCCCAGTTTGTTTTCTGTGCTCCTAGTTAGGCTAAGATTCCTCCTCCTCCTTCTTCCCCCCCCTCCTCCCCCTCCTCCTCCCCCTCCCACTCTTCCTCCCCCTCCTCCTCCTCCTCCACTACCACCTCCTTTTCCTCTTGTTTTCTTCATTTTCATCTGTGTGTCTGTCCACATGAACATGAGTGTGTGTGTGTGTGTGTGTGTGTGTGTGTGTGTGAATGCCAGAGATTGACACTGTACTCTCTCCAGTATATCATGAAAGGAGATGGCACCTACTACTACTAGACTCCAGCACCGTTGGCCCCAAGGGTGTGACTTCCTAAGTTTTAATTCATTTCTCTCCTCCTCCTCCTCCTCCTCCTCCTCCTCCTCCTCCTCATTTCTTTCTGGTCTTTTTGAGACAGGGTCTCCCTGTAACTCTGGCTGTCCTGGAGCCTGCTATGTAGACCAGGCTGGCCTTGAACTCACATAGATCTGCCTGACTCTGCTTCCCAAGTGCTGGGATTAAAGGCGTGCACCACCACTAAAGCTCAATGGCTACTCAGTTACTTATTCTCATGACTCTAAAAACATTGCCCTAAGGGATGGTGACATAACACAATGGAAAGATACGATGGCACATGAATGGTCCAAATGAGGCTCAGTTCTCCATCAAAAGCGAATACTCACCTCAAAAAAAAAAGTCGGAAAGTGACAGCATCGTAAACCCAATCCTTTCAGTTTCTGTGGTGCATTGTGTGTGAGTTCTTTAGCATAGTGGCTTATTTGTTCAAAGTCTGCTACATTTCCTCCTAACACTTATCACCGTGGGATATTACCTTATATGCATTTGTTTTGTTTTCACTTATTGGATATTTTTGTCACTAGAAGGCTGGTTTTTATAAAGGGAGACACTTGTTATTGTTCTTGGTGTGCAAGCAGAAAGAACAGGGAGCAACATGGGAGATACACTCAAACACTGGTTGTGAGCAATGAGTGCACAATTGAGAGCTGAGTGAATTGCCCCTCCTTTGGAATGAGAGATCCAGGCCTGTCTTTCAGGTCCTCTCTGTGCTCCTTGCCCTCCCCTGTGCCTCACACACACAGTGTGTGCCTGTGTGCTTTATATAGCATGGCTGGTGAACAGAGTCTGGTCTTGATTGCAGTGGTCCTGACAGCCCAGCCCTGGGTCCTAGGCAGCACATACTTCCTCCAGAAGCACAGCCCAGCTCTAGGAAGTCCAGTTCTGTAACTTGGCTTTCTGAGGGTGTACACCTCTGTCAGGTGGCGTTACATTAAAGGCCATTTCAAAAAGGAGACAGCTTGGCAAAGCAAAAGGAATCGAGCCCTGCAAAGAACTCATCTCCAAGATTAAATCTTTGAAGATTCTCAGATAGCCATTATTACCCTGGCTCCCTTCCAACCGAGGGAGTCAGCACAATGATCAGTGTCTTATCTCCCAGGTTAAGGATACTCAGATCCCATTTCTTTTTGAGTGTACAAAATAAAAAATTTACTGAGTGGTTACTTCCTGTGTTTGGCAGTTTAAAAGATGCAGGACTTTTCTGGACCAGAGAAGGGGGGACTATCAATAGCCAGTTTTCACATGCTAAAAGAGTTTACCAGCTTTTGGGGGGATGATTGCTAAAGGTGTATATAAGGCTGCAATTTTTGTCATAGTTGACGGAACCATTGATTAAATATACATTGTGTTTAATTTTTGAGGCTAGTGCAAGCTTTTGGATAATTTAAAAGCAACATTAGATAATATGCTAGAAGTGTTTAAGAGAGTCCATTGCAATTTTACCTTTTGAACTACAGACTCGATAAATTCAACTGTTTCAATACAAACACAGTATAAAATCAAACTCACTATATAATTATGACGTGATCTTTTCTTATAGTCAGGGGTGATGCTTAACTTTCTATTTCATTGATCTTTCTCCTCTCACTGTGCATACATGATGAGTTCATTGAAATAAAGGCATGGGTTTAAAACAGTGCCAGACAGGAGAAACCTTCCTATGAGCTTTTGGGTAAGATAGTCCAGGAGACTCCCAAACTTACACAGGCCACAACTCTTGATTGCCTCTCAGAACTTGAAGCTAATATCCTATTCCTGAAGAAAGGACGTACTTCAGAGTCCAGATTTGGAGCAATGGAGTGGGAACTGGCCTGGAAGTCATTTTGCCTGAAGATTAACTCTCACAGCTGCTAAGGGAGAAGATCAGTTAATGATCCAACACCATCATTAAGAGGAAATATTCACATCAATGACCAGCACAGTATACAGTATACGCCACATTGGTACCATAGCAGCACTTTAATCTTGGGAGCAATCAACATATAACTAACTGGACTTAAAGCCCCTCATTGGGCTGATACTCATCTGTGGTACTGTAAACATAGCCAAATACAGATGGATGGAGAGGTCATAGATCTTAGAGAAATCCCCAAAGCTGACATATCCCTAGACAAACTTAACTTCTTATTAAGTGCAAAATATGTATCCTTATATTTAAAGAAAAATATCCCAGTCACCACTCATCAAAGAAGCTTCTTTTGCACCAAACACTATTACAGAGTACCACAACTGGTCACACAGAGACATTGTCTGTCTGTGAATTGTCCCAGCCTAAGCAGCACATCTACAGTGCAACCTCTGCACCTACAAAGGGCCAGGAACACAAAAGATCATAAATGTCCAAACTCTGGATATTAGGAGTCTGCAAAGTGTGGGTCTTTGGACAAGACTACTATATTAACCATCACTCATACAGGGCTTAGGGACCATTGTGCAAGAATTGTAAGAGCCAGAGAGGTGGTGAATGAACAGATGGAAATAGGCTCCTACAAGCTCCTGGGACCCTGCTCATATAAACCTGTAGCAATGGTGTCAACATGGACTAGACCCATGCAAAGTCAAGCAGACAAAAACCCAGCTTGGAACTGGGAAAATGGAGGGCAGATCCTATTCGTAGCTGAAGAAATATTGGCAGCTGATTACTGTTGCATGAAGAAGAGCTGGTCTTAAAGCCGGGGACTCTGGTTGTGCTGACTAGATCTCAGTGGATGAACTTGCATTGAAGAATGTCCATGAACAGTAATTTGGCACTGTAAGCCTCAATACAAAGCAGTGTATGAATTCTAGTGGGGGGTGTGGGAGGGTACCAGCGGAGAAGGGGGTATAGACGTGATTAAGATTGATTGACAATTTCTATATTAATTCACAAAAATTAAATTAAAAATTGAAAAAAATTGTCATCAAAATTTAAAGGATTTTTTTTAAGAACAAGACTTTTTTTTGTATTTTTGAGACAGGGTCTCCCTTTAGTCCCAGCTGTCCGGAGCTCACTATGTAGACCACGCTGGCCTTGAACTCACAGAGATCCACCCACCTCTGCATCTTGAGTGCTGGGATTAAAGGTGTGCAAGAACAAGACATTTTTAAAGTACTTTATGTATACATTATCTCCCTTGCCGAGTAGGACATAGAATGAAAGGAGAAAACACCTGCTTACTCCCTCAATAGTCTACCTCATTGCAGAATTATTTCTTCATTAGTTTTTGGTGAGTGAGTCTATTAGATACTTTTCTGCTTGCTGGTGATAAAATACCATGACCAGAAGCAACTTCCAAAAGTAAGAGGGTTGTTGTTGGCTTATGACTCCAGAGCATGTGTCCATAATGGTGGGAAAAGTAGGGCTGCAGGAAGCTGACTGATCACATTTCCATCTAGGTGTGGGAACCAGAGAGAGCAAATTGGAAGAAGAGCAAGCCCATCAACCCTTAAGCCCCACCCCCAGGGTTGCACTTCTGTCAGCAAGGCTACATCTCCTAAAGTTTCTGTAACCTCCCCAGGCCATGCCAACTGGAGACCAAGTGTTTAAATGGACATTTAAATGTCCTATGAAGGACATTTCTCATTCAAATGGCTATCTATGATGAGTAAGTACATACTTTCCTGAAAATTTGCAAAAAAGCTATACTCTCCATTCTGCAGTGATGTTCACAGATATTATACTGTGAAAAAAATTGGCAATTTTTGCTAAACTGAAGTGATCAGGGAGCCCGTTTCCCTCTTCACCTTTCAATATCATGCCACTGTGTTTGGCCGAACCTTGGGAATAAACCTTACTTGATTCTATAATTTCAAACTTGAAATCTTTGATAAACGTTTTCAAAAGAAAATTTTTGTCTTAAAAAATGTCAAGTAGAGTAGTTACCAGCAGCTCCAGCAGGGAGCTACATTACCAGGGAGAGCTACTGTGCTTCATAAGATGGTGTAGAAATGTTCAAGAGCTTTGTGTATTGTCACAACAGTCACCGAGACTGATTGACATTTAGTGAGCATGAACCTCAAACGAGTGCACAATAATCGATAGTTGCTGTGCCCTGCACAACACTCCCCTAGGTGAAAAACGACTCTAACTGGCTTCAGTTTGAGACCTGCATCCAAGCCCCTTGTAAAAGACTGCTTCTGTGATATACTTTTAGTGTACATTGACTTATCTAGGATTGTGATTCCCATGCCAATTGAGGAAACCCTTAAATTTTATATAACTTTTAAACCCTTAAATTTTATAGTAACCATTTTGGAAAATCAAGTCATAGAAGGAAAAAGTTCTTATGGCATTTAGCACTCGGTACTGACTAAAGCTGTCAGAGCTTCAGTTAATCAGCATAGAGAAGCAAGCATCTAATATCTAAACCACGAAATCTCAATTTTTATGTTGAAATCCAGAGCAAGCTTATTAATAGTAATTGTATCTAATGTTGTCATTATATTAGAATTCAGGAAAATATGTTGGATTTTAGAAGACATGCTTGTAAAAAAAGTAGGCTATATTACTTATGATATGAAAGAGGGTATTTTCAAATAAGTTTTGAGAAGCAGTAGTGCAGAACAATGGAATGTAATTCTCTTTTTATTGAACCAGAGTGTAGAGGAGAAAGATTCAGAGTACCAGTACCAGTTGGTGTGTTTTGGAGGAAGAAATGCACATGCAAGAAATCAGTCTCCTTTGGTATTCATTTTCCTGTTGATGTCCCTTATTGCTGACATACCTCGGGAAAACACAGAGAATATTCTGTGAGGCATGGGGAACAAATGGGAGGAGCTACTAAGCAAACTTGTATAAAACATGTTGCTTTATACAGATGAGTGTGTTCAGGATTGGAGAGAAATGGCAAAGCACTCACAGGGGAAGCAACCTACTTTGAGCTCATTTGTGCCATTTTTAGCAGGGCTGATACAGATTACATTCTGTGGAGGAAGGATCCCAACACAAACAGCCATGGTAGCAACCCTGGATGGTAAACTTGGTGGAAGAAAAAACTTTGAATTTTTCTACACATTGTTTTCTTGATTTCCTAGGACATGTTTTTGATATGGTAGCCAGTAAATATCACTTGTTCATGTATGCTGGAAAACACCAACCTGGGATCTTAGTTTTCTGAACTTCCTTCAATCATTAGTACCAATTATTTTTGTAAGCCTAAGCTTATGTGCAGTGTTGAACAGACCATTTCATGATGGAGGCAGCATCTTAAAATATATTATGGACAAGTGTGAGCAGAAAACTACAATAGGGTTTTTAATGCATAAAAAAATTATTTATCTACCCAGCAATGTTAACTGACAAGCATGGGGGCCAAGCTGACCTCTTCAGAGTCATCTTCGGTATCTCTGATTCTTTGCAAGAAAAGCTCCACTAGCCAAAAGCCTGCCTCAGTGGATTTCCGCAGGAAGTTTATTCAGAATCTATTTATTATTCAAATAGAAGGATTCAGCCAAATCATGAATCAGTATCATTAATTATTCCCTGGGATTAAAGAATCAGTTATAATGGAGTCTCCTTTTAATCCTGTTTTATTAATTTATATTCTTGGCAAACCCTTCTACTAAACGGATTCTAGCTTACTACAGGGACCTGAAGGAAGAATGGAAGGTCCCTGGGGTCAAAGAGTAGCATTTGCTTTAATTTGATAAAATAAATTAGCATGGGATTATGGGTGCTATTAGCATAAAATCTCCACTGCTGTTGCTCTGGGCTTCTGGAGGATGCTGAGTGATTATGTTGACTCTTGTCTGAATTTCAATCAAAGAGGAACTTCCAGAACAGCTGTCCTAAATGACCAGGCAATGAAGGAAATGGTTCTTCTTTGGGAATGTGTATATGTGTTTAAAGAGCAGTTGTATTCCCTGGCATGCAGAGAAAAAGTTAAGGAGGATTTCAAGCTCAGAGAACACCCCCAGGTCCACTCTACATCACGTTTCATCATTGGATATTGACTAAGTCTCCTTACAATGTGGTCACAGTGACCATACTTTCAAAGGTTGGAATGAGCAGAGATGTCTTTAGTAATATAGCTAGCATCTTTTCTCTAGAGTCTAGTTTGGAATTCTAGCAAGTCAACCAACATTACAATTTAGATTTGCTCTCCGCAGACAACAACAACAAAACCCCATACATCTTATATTGGTTATCTTTTTATTGCTGTAATATAACACTCTGAGCCAAACCAACTTTGGGAGGAAAGGGTTCATTTCATTTTACTCATCCAGGGCACTGTCCATCTTTGAGGGAAGCCAAGGCAAAAAGTCAAGTAGGTCAAGAACTTGGAAGCAAGATCTGAAGCAGAAATAATGAAGGAGTACTAGCTACTGGCTTGTTCCTATGTCTGTGCTCATCCTGCTTTCTTATGCAACCCAGGACCACCTGCTCATGGAAGCCCACCTATAGTGGGCTGGAATCTCCCCTATTATTCAAAAATCAATCCAATACCATAGAAAAAATTCCCAAATTGAAGTTCCCTCTTCCCAAGTGTGTCAAGTTGACACTTGAAGTAATCCAGCATAACGGATGCCTTGGCATATAAACATGCCGTTATTAAACCATAACCTTTTCATTCTTTGTCCCCAAGACCTCACGTTAGTATTAATATCACAATATCAAATATACAGTACAACTTTAAAAATCACAGTCCTTAAAAATCCCAATACTTTAAAAGTCAATGTATTTTAAAAATAATCCAAAGTCTCTTCAACGTGGGCTCTTGTAAAATAGAAAACAAGTAAATACTTTCTTATATCAAAAAGCATACTTGAGCAAAACCAAAGTCCAGCAATGAAATTCAGTGTCAGACATCTGGGACATACTTGTCCTCTGGGCTCTGAATGGATTGGGTAGCTCAATTTTTTCCAGCTCTTCCATTCACAAAATGTTCAACTCAACTCATCTCATAGACTCAGGCCACCTCCCCTTTGCCACCGCCTTTGATGGTCATCTCATGATCCTAGCATCTCCAGTACACTGGGGTCCACACTTTGATGGAGGCTGCATCTTCCCTCATGGCCTTTCCTGGCACCACACAGTAGAAAGCCTCAGATTCTCTGGATGACCGGATCCACAGCTCTCATACCACCAAAACCAAATTCATGTGGGAGATTCTTAGATGCTACCAAATTTATCTTACAGCTTGAGAGGACGTCTTGGCCCTCTAGGCTCAACTGCTTCTGTGTACTGACCCTAATGAAATACTTCACAGAAGATTTCAGCTCAATACTGCTGGTCTTTTATTAATCACAGTTTATTTTTCAGTTCCAGCTAATCAGCTAAGTGATTGTTCTAGAGAAGCACAAAAAGCTTCACTTTCAAAAAATATTAATTTAAACTGTATCATATAAACATCCCTGATAGAGTTTTTCCTTTTCTGGGAAACTTCAAAAACCAGGCTTCCACCACCTCCATTTCTATCACCATTGTCTTCCAAATTCCCACAGAATAGCTCCTTAAGCTCTACACTTAATGGCTTTTCCAGCCCAAAGTTCCACATGCTTCTAGGATCTTTCAAATCAACATGGTCAGGTACATCACAGCAATATCCCACTCTGGTACTAATTTCTGTATTAATGAGGATTCTCTAGAAGGACAGAAGTGACAAAATGAATCTATCATCTATCTATCTATCTATCTATCTATCTATCTATCTATCATCTGTCTATCTATCTATGTATATATAATTTAGTCAGCTTACTTCAAAACATTAAAGGCAGCTAGATCACAGTTGAGAGGCTAAGAACCTTATTTGCTATTCCTTGAGGCTGGGTAGATGCCTCAGCTGCTGTAAAAACCCCACAGTGGCTGCCACACACTGGAGAGGCCATGACTCCAGCAGTTGCTTTGTCTGTAGAGTTGAGTGTCTCAGCAGTACCCATCTGGAGGCAAAATTCTAGAGGTTTCCTGAGGAGCCACTGATCCTCAGTCAATCATAGAAGCCTAGAAACATCAGCTTTGAAATCAGCAAGGGGATCAGCACAGTAATGGGATAAATGAGCTTGCTGGGGAGACGGAAGGCAAAATAAGCAAAAGGAGAATTTCCTTGCATCTGTCATGTGTCCTTTTATCTGGGCTGCTACCAGGGGTGCTGCCCACATTTGAGACGCATCTTTCCATGTCCACCAAACAAACAGGACAGTTGACATTCCCTACTTAGGGGATAATAATGGCAAGTTTCCATGAAAACCAACGATCATAGCCTGGAGAGAAAGCTCAGCAGTTAAGAGCACTGGCTGCTCTTACAGCGGACCAGCGTTTGATTCCCAGCACCCACGTGACAGCTGACAACTGTCTGTGACTCCAGTTCCAGGAGATCCAATGCCCCCTTTTGATCTCCTCAGGCATTGTGTGTATGTGGTGCACTTACACACATGCAGGTAAAATACCTATACACATAAAGTAAGACTTTTTTTAAATTTTGTAAAAAAAAAAAAAAACCCATCATATCACAAATACATTTAAAAGATCATTCAAACCAAATCAGAACTTTGATATGCTCTGTTAGAAGTTCCATCCCTTCCTCATTTGTTTTAAAATTAGCTCATCCTTAGTTTAAATGGGATCTACATATTCTGGGTTTTATTGAACACATTTCCATTTATCTATGTTCTCTTCATTATTTTAGATTTCAGTTCTACTTGCAACTGACCTTCAATTTCTGAGTCAAAGACATTATACCAAATTTGATATTTTGAACTAAGTATTTTGGCCTTGCTGGGACTAAACTAACTAACAGAAACAACCCACAGAGCAGAGAGGTATATTTTGGCTTACTGTTTCAAGTGCTCATCCTTATCACGGTGGGAAGATATGCAAACTCAGTTGGTCCCAGCAGGAGCATGGGGAGGCAGGTGTTCACATAGGGACATGCAGGCCACTCCCAGGCCTGATTAGTAAGCCATGTTGCTGAATTTCTTGCTGCACCATCAACATGGCACCCTTCTTGGCAACAGTTGCATGCAGCCCCTTTGTCATGATTAGTTGCCCCATATGTTGGGCTTGTAAACAACTTGTGATCATTTATAGAAGCATGTGTAGGCTGAGAACTAGGTAACTGCATGATAAGTTGAGCCCCTATGATTGGATATGCTCAGATGTTCTCTGTGCTGATGGTAGAAGCCTCCTATATACCCTGTACTGGAAAAAAAAAAGTTTTGAGTTTGCCCTCTGACTCACTCCCAGAATGGTTTTTGCTCAGTCACGTTTATCCTTGGTAGAGACGGGGCCAACAACTGGTTGAATGAAGGCCCACAGGTGCAGACATGGAAACAGAGTTGCTAGAACTGGGACCCAAGCTATAACCAGCCATGCTAGCTTCTGCTGAATCTGCCAGCCATGCCCCACTTATTTAAATGATGGCCTGGGAAAATATGCACAGAGGATGAAGCTTCTCACAGAGTGGAGTCTATTACTTATCCTGAGTGCACGCTGGCCTCTGTAACTCTGAATCTACCAACAGGATCCTTTGTATCATTATCTTTTATGCATAGAATTCAGGTCTAGGAGACTTCACATAGCTATCCAAGGACAAAATGTAGGTCCACTTTACTTTTTCTTCTTTTTTTATTTATTATTTTTGTTTGCATGAATTTGTGTGGTACAGGAACAGTTCCTGTATGTTTGTGTGTATGCCAATGGATATGTGTTATATCTCATGTATGAACATGAGCATGGAAGCTAGATATCAACCTTGGGTCCCATTCTTCAGGTGTAGTTTGCCTTGTTTTAAGACAAGATGTCTCAATGAGACTATGGGGTCACTCATTAGGCAAGGCTTGCTGGCCAGGAAACCTCAGGGACCCTCCTATCTCTGCCTCCCTAGTGCTGAAATTTTAAGTAGATACCATGATGTGTGGCTTTTTACATGGTACTGGGGCTCAAAGTCACGGTTGTGAAGCAAGCAGTTTATTGACTCCCCAGCTACTTTTCTGAGATATGTTCTTCTGGATGTGTGCATCAGTTCGGTGTTAAATGAATTGAACTGTGTTAGAAGAATTGATGATGACTCAAAGTATTTTATGTTGTAACGAATACCTTTGGATTTCTTTTTCCATTCTGGTTTATAGATGCTAGTCCATAATTATTGATTTTGCTTTTCTACAAAAATGAATGGTAATGTTTAGATTGACTTTTCTGAATGTTCTGTTTATATAACCTAGATGTTCCAGGGAATTTAAAGAGGTCTGACACCTAGGCCCACCCTCAGAAAGTTCACAGTTAAGTGGAAAGGAGTGTGAAGGACTCTGCCAAATGCCCGCACGCGATAACTGCTTGCTTGTGGTTAGTGCATGGTCAGTAAAATCTGGAAAAATTGGGTAGAAACCAAATTTCTTTTTTACTGAATTTTTGCAATTTTCTTTAAACATTTTATTTATTTATTTATTTTCTATGTGTATGAATGTACTGTCTGCATGCAGGTCTGCGCACCCGTGTCATGCAATGCCGCGGGGGTCAGAAGAGGGTGTCGGATTCTCCTGGAACTGGAGTTCTCCTGGAATTAGAGTTACAGATGGTTCTCAGCTGCCATGTGGGTGCTGGGGATTGAACCCAGGACCTCTGCAAGAGCAGTCGGTGCTCTTAACCGCTAGGCTATCTCTCCAGCCCCAGAATTTTTGCAATTTTCACACAATGTAATTGATAGTATTTAGATCTCACCTATCCACACCTCCCCTATTACCACCTGCCCCATTTAATGTCTTTTATTATATAATAAGGACTAGAGAGTCTAATTTGTCTCTCCAAATGTCCTTTGGTCTATGGAGCTTGGCTAGCCTACCAAGAGTCCCACCCCTGAAGAAGATTGTCTCCCCAGTCCCAGCAGCCATTGGGTGCCCACATTTTATCAGGTTGGGTCAGGGTTTCTTACCCATTTCCCCACGTCTATGTTGGGATATTGTCTGGGCTGAGCTTGGATGGGAGCTGTGCATGCTGTCACTATTGCTGTGAGTAACTGACCACCTGCCTAGAAAACTGCTTCCTTATGGTCATCCATCCCTCAGGCTTTTACAATCATTCTGCCCCCTCTTTGGCAATGATCAGAGGTGTCCTATTCATGGACAAGCACTCTACAGCCACTTGCTCTCTGAACATTGGCCAGACGTAGTGTTTTTCTGCATTAATCGCAATCTGTTGCATAAGAAAACATCTCTGCTGAGAGTGAGGGATGGGTTAGTCTATGTGTATAAGAATAAGAGAGATGGCCTAGCGGTTAAGAGCACCGACTGCTCTTGCAGAGGAACCAGGTTCGATCTCCAGCACCCACATGGCGGCTAAGAACCGTCTGTAACTCCAATTCCAGGAGAACTCCAGCTCCAGGGGAATCTGAGACCCTCTTCTGACCTCCGCGGCATTGCACGACATGGGTGCACAAACCTACATGCAGACAGTACATTCATACACATACAAAAATAAATAAAATTTAAAAAAAAAGAAGCAGAATTCTCATTTAAAAAGAAAAAGAATAAGTCATTAGGAATTAGTTAATACAATAATTATTTAGTAGAAAACTAGTATAATATTCTTCCCCTTTGTCTTGACCCATCTAGTCTCAGGTTCCTAAGGCTGATATGCTAATGATGGTCTCCATCCTATGAAGCAGACTTTAAATCCAATTAGAGAGTGGTTGGTATTCCATAATAGTTATGTCACTATTTCACTAGTGGACATTTCTTGCCAGTCCAATTTTTATTATAGTCCACAGGGTTCACATTGGGTGAAGTTGGTGATTATTCTTTCTTCTGGTAGCATGCATAACACCTTTCAGCTCTATGAATTCTAACCTTAGAGCTGAGGCTCTGAAATCAGCTTGATTTCCCCTTGTGTGTTCTACAGCTCATGTGTAGTGTCTTTAGGAATAGGGACTCACTGATAAGTTATGATGGTAACCAAGAGAAGGGAAAATGGTCAGTATGGTCAAGTTAATTTCCTGTTTTGTAACAAGGTGGAGAATTTGAGCACAAAGAGAGTTAAACTTCTAGTATGTCACATGGCTCTGTTAATGCAAGTATCATCTTGTATGCCCAAAATAGTTGGTAGAGACTGCCTGAAAATTTGTGTGTAAATTTCCTGAAAACAGAGATGGAGGCACGTAGGACAAAAGATATGTAGCTGTCATCCTCAGCCCTGCCATTCTACCCCGGGTAGCCATTTTATTTGAGCAGAAAACTGAGTTACTGTGCTTAACTCCTCAAGGTACCAAGACTATGTATAGTTACAGTGGTCCATGCCATCTGCACACAATAAACACTAGAAAACTGAAGTTTTATCATGAACACATGAGCCCCCACTAAGGGACATTGGGAGCTCTGGAAATAAGTATGTCAGCATGTCAGCCCTAAGAACTATAGAAATCTATGGTCTAGGGTTCTAGATACTAACACATGGATATTTGGGGATTGCAATTTTCTTCCAGTGTCCCTAAAACAGATATTCAATTGTGAAAATGAAGTCACCAGACATTAGGCTATTGCTCAAAATACACTGAATGGGACATCATTAAAGAATATTTTATATCTGAAATCAGAAAGTAAAGTTCCTTAATACTGAAAAAGAAATGCAACTACTAAAAGGAGAATAGTGATATTTTTTCGAGACAGAGTCTCCCTGTAGCCCCAGCTGGCCCAGAACTCACCATATAGACAGGGTTGGGCTCCCACCTACCTGTGCCTCCTGAGTGCTGGGATTAAAGCCTAGAAATAGGTATTTTAAAAATTGGAGGCATAATTCAGTTATTTTTATTGTGATACGAAAACAAATTTAAGTTTTTGTCTTTTTTTTAATTTTTATAGATGCTTTGTGTATTTCATACATCATTTTCCAATTCAGTTCAGGCATGTATCCCCTTCCCATCCCCCCGCCCCAGCCCTACCCATCCCAGATCATGCATTCTGCCATAACTTTTCCGCATCTTTCTCTGTTTTGTTTTGTTTTGTTTGCATTTTTTTAACAATAAGTGATAATTTGTGAGTACAAGCATCCTTCATGTTAAACTAATTTGTGAGCAGTTGTGCCCAAACCCACACAGCTCATGGGTCCCACCATCCAGCAGGGGGGGATTGTATGTTCAATCAAGTTGATCAAATGAGTGTCCAGTCTATATTGTTGTACTTTCACCATTCAGCCCAATTGCAGCCCTTACATTCTACCACGCCCCCTCTTCTGCAGATTGTACCCTAGGCTTAGAAAAGGGGCACAGGTGGATGAGAAGCAAAACAGTCTACTTTCTCTGGAGCTGTTGTCTTGGTCTCTAGTCAATTCTGGCTGTTTTCTTTCATGGGCTGCCAGCTTGTCCAGGCATAACCTTTCGATCCTACTAATGAAGCACATGCAATTAGATATATAGGTATTTAAACAGTATAATATATAGCCTTTCGATCCTACTAATGAAGCACACGCAATTAGATATATAGGTATTTAAACAGTACTAATTGTTATGGTAGGTTACTTTGGTATAGACACAGATGTTTGGATGGTATGTTAATTCATGAATTACATTTTCTTCTGTTAAGTATGGCAGGGTCTTCGTGTGGTTTATAACATCTCCTAACCATTAGAGGATGTAAGCTTGTGGCATCAGCCGTGGGTTATTCCTCCAAGGAGAGAGCTAATAGCCAATTAGATTTGGGATATACAGACATATGGCTGCCACTGCTGCACAGTATTTCCAGGCAGATGAGGTGTAGCTGGTGCTGACGGAGGAGTCTTGCTTGACTCAAGGAGACCTATATTTGCTTTATTGGTTTAGTGGCCTTTGGTAACACTCTCTGGCATTCCAGAGACCATCTGTATACTTGCAAGTGCGGTCTCCATACATCTTTCCCATGTTTATATCAGGTCTTCAACAGCAGGGCCTTATCGCCTCTCTTCCTGCAGATATCCCAGTTTGGAGGCAAGGAGCCTTTACCTTTTGTGGGGGCTTGGATCCCCTGGCCAACATCTCCTTGGTAGAATAATCCATTGTTGATGTCAGAGCTCCTGTATTAATATATTTTGTTTAAGTGCATAGCTTAAGGAGACTTTAGCATTATATTTGGTTCTGAATAGAGAATAATCCTTTTCACAGTTTCTATGTCCATTAGTCAATTAAAGAAGGCAGTTTTACTGATTTTACAAGAGAATACCTCTATAACAGCTGGCTCCAATCTACAGCTGGAGAACGACCTCATCATCATCTTATTTCTCCTTATTCTATGGGGGGGAGTTAAGAAAGTCTCTTGTATTAAAACCTTTGCGGCACCTAGAAGGTAAGCTTCGTTAGGAATCATTAAAAATAGTTGTTACTAGTAGGATCCACAGAGGGGCCTGATGTCTGCAGCAATCTGAGGCATTTCTTCCCTTCAATGCCCAGAGGAGTCAATCCTTCTGCTGGCACTTTCTGGTACATCCTACTCACTGCAAAGCTGCATTTTCTTTCTCAGCCATTAAGTTGGTGATACTCTGGCCTGTTGGAACATACAAATCCTTTCCCATAGTTAGTTTTAAGATTTGGATTGCAAGGTTTTTTGACAAAAAGTTTTCATATCTATCTATATCCCCCTTTTTTATTTTAGGTTTTTATTTTTGACCCATGAGTCTCAAAAAAGCAGTTGTATTATACATACCTATAGGGTGGAATCAAGGCACAGATTTCATCAAGTTCACCCATGCTGTTTTGGGTTACTGTATGTGATTAACTTGGGAAACAAACTTTATTTTTAAATTAAATCATCCTATAGGTGAAAGAGATTGCTACCAGGTGATGCTATATGACAGCAAAATTATAGAGAACATTTGTTTATACCAATCCCAAGGTAATTGTTATACAGTTTTTAATTAAAGCTAATGTGGACAACAGCAATTTATATCACCAATTAACTCAGATGTGTTACCATTTTTATCAGCCTTCAAACCAATGTTGTCCAATATGCACATATTTACTTTTACTAAGTCCTAAAACACCATGTATCCTGTAGACAGAGTTTGTCTTGTTTTAATAACATCTGTAGGTCTTGGGCATGTTCCTTTCCAAATCTCATTGTACTAAAAATTGTGTGTGTGTGTGTGTGTGTGTGTGTGTAGACATTTGCGTGTCATGGCATGTGTGTGATGGTCAAAGGATAACCTTGGTGTGGATCTTTGTCTTCCATCTTGCTGGAAGCAAAGCTTCTTGTTCACCACTTCAGATGCAGGCCTATAGACTTACAGCCATTCTTCTGTCTCCACCTCTCATCTCCCCATAGGTACACTGGAAATAGAGTCGTGTGCTACTGCATCCAGATTTGTGTGGTCTCTGGGGATGCAAACTCTTATCCTCATGTACAGCAAGTGTTTTTTTGACTGAGGCACCTCCCAAGCTTGCAAAGATGACATCTTTGACAGGACCTCAAATATTTAAAGATGTTCTTTTCTTCCCCTTTCCCTTTGTTGTTTCTTTTCTCTCCCGACCCAGGGTATATGTACTAAGTCCTTGAATTGTGTTACACTTAATCTTTTCATGAGATCTCCTTCTACCTACCAGCAACCTGAGAGCAACCCTGGGCAGGGAGTGAGGCTCTCACCAACGCCTCATTACCCCAGAGCTGCTGCTATCAGTTAGCAAATGAAAACCCTGAGATTGCTCTGCAAAAGCGAGTTATTTCATTTCATGAAATTTGTATATGGGCTGTTCAAAGTTATTTGATATTAAAAATGTGAGAGGAAAACTGCACTGGGAGTCACAGAGCAGCAATAACATTTAAATAAATTACTAAACCTGACATCCCAATAGTTTATTTTCCAATACCCCACCACTCTTCATGATAATTCTCAGCCATAACCATAATGCTTTAGGTACCAGCCTGTTTATCACACCTTGGGCATGCTACCTGTTTTGCCTTTAATCCAATTCACAGTGTTTTATCTTAAGAACTTGAGAATAAAGGTAAAGAAATGCGTCTGCACAGGTCTGCTTGTGCTTGCCTCCTGCTCAGTGGGAAGCTGCTGAAATATTAGCTGTTCTGCCAACTTCTCTAAAGCCAGATATACTTTCAAGCATCCACTCTATAGCATGGAAAATTCACTTCCTTCCTCCCTCCTTCCAGTCCTTCTTCCCTCCCTCCCTCCCAACCTCCCCGATTCTTCCTTCCTTCCTTCCTTCCTTCCTTCCTTCCTTCCTTCCTTCCTTCCTTCCTTCCTTCCTTCCTTCCTCTCTTTCAGACAAGGTCATGTTATATAGCCCAGGATGTCCTCAAACTCACAGTCCTCTTGTCTCAGTCTCTCAAAGATAGAGATTATAGATACTCACCTTTATCCCGTTTCCTTCCCCCTATTTGAAACTTGACTTTCTCTCCCCTGAATGTGTATTCTTTAATACACATTCAGAGTGGGCATTTTTTAATGTCTAGCGTTTCTGTCAGCAGTAGATACCAATTTCTTAGATTTTTGTCTGATAAATTCAGAATTAAGTGGTAAACTGCATCTGAATTTCTGGTCTGTACATTATCTTCATGAAATTTTCCTTTTCTGCCAGTCTATATGTGAAAATCAGATGGGAAATGAGTAGTTCATTGTGTATGCCAGGAAAGGGCTAAGGAGCTCCGGGTCATGTCCTACCCACTCAGACTTGCCCATCTCTTTGGGCTTTGGAAAACATAATAGAATTAGGGAATAATTCTAGCCTAAGAACTCAAAGCTTTAGGCTGTGAAACACAAACTTTTCATGGTGATATGACTCCCAGAAGCTTAAAACTTTACAAAGCTGCCTTGGTCATTTCAGGGCCCAATGTTTTCTTTCCACTGTTAGAAAATGGATATATGGGGCTGGAGAGATGGCCTAGCAGTTAAGAGCTCTGACTGCTCTTGCAGAGGACCCAGGTTCAATCCCTAGCACCCACATAGTGGCTAAGAGCTCTCTTTAACTCCACTTCCAGGGGAATCTGACACCCTCTTTTGACCTCCACATCATTGCAGGACACTGGTGCACAGACCTACATGCAGACAGTACATTCATACACATAATAAAATAAATAAAAATTTACAAAAAGAAAATGGGTATATGAATTAGAAGATACTAGTTTCAGTTTTGCAATCTTCACATTCTTTAATGCTTTACGCTTTTCTCCTTTAATTCTTCTTTGCACAAAGGTAGCACCATTTTTTTAACTGAACCAAAAGGTTGCTAGGATGGCTGCATGTTAGGAAAAGGGTGTACCCATTAAGAATGGGTTCAGATTTCTCACCTTGGAGCTTCTGTTTCTTCATATGAGTTCCATCTTAGAAATATGATATCAGTGTTATGTTTCATTATGAGAGGATCATTGTAGAATGTGCACATTATAGGGGATTCTTTAATGATGGCAATGGTTATTAAATATCTTATATTTGCTTTAGTTGCACTAATTTTGGTTGTAACAGTAAGAAAATTATCTCTGGCTCATTTTGGTTATCTATAGGATTTTCTTAGTCTGATACTCACCAATAAAATGCACTTTCAGTCTCATCCCTTAATCAAAAGCACTTTGCATTGTTTAAAAACTCTTCAGGGTTCTTTACATTTTAAACCTCCTAAATTAGAGGATGTCTCATGAGCCCTCTCCCTTTTCTTAGAATAATACAACAGAAGCTATTTAAAGTAAAAAGACTGATTAATCTATAGTTCTCACAAGGAAATTTCAAGTATTGTTCAAACACAAGATAAAACCTGGAAGAAGAATGGCACTCTGGATAGCCTGTGAATTTGATTCTCCCTTTTCAGCAATACAGAATTCCCCACCACTTGTGGAAGTAGCTCTCTGGTCTTCTGACCATTGCTTTCCATCATCTGAAAGCTAAAAAGATCGCTTTCCATGGAGCTCTTACTTGGTTCCCATCAGTGATATTCAGCATTTTCTCCCCACTTGGCACTATTGCTTTAAGACAGCTACACATCTACATGAGATTTGCTACCATGCTTAATGCCCTATGAAAAAACTAGGCATTTTATAAGACTAATTGCCATGGTGGGCAGCTGGTGGGGAGATGCAACAGCAGGGTTGATCAACTACTAGTACACCCCATCCTTGGGTGGCACACCCCATCCTTGGGCAGAATGTATGTGTGTGTGGGGGGGTGCTCTGACTTCTGAAGTCAGTGGTTTATAATTTTTAATATATCCAGGCCAGCTTAAAATTCACTTTCTGAGTCAAATATGGTGGGTCTTTTTGTCTCAATATCGGCCCATACTCTGATGCTTTGTGAAATGATGGACTGGCTTTGTACATCTCTTGGTCTCAAATTTTCATACTTGATGTTTCTATCACCATTGTCAAAGGAAAAGGATCTGATCTATGATCCCTGAAGGTGACTTAATTAGTCAGATAATTCTTAAGTTATGAAAAGATTTCTCCTTGTTCTTCTGATATTAGAAGAATAAGCACTCATGCACAGAAGCAGTTTGCAGGAATGGAAGAAGCTTAAGATTTTTATCCACTTAATTATTTGAATGAGAAAGAAGCCAGGATGCAGAAATGGCCAGGCAAAGAGCTCTGATGCTTGATGCCAGGTTTGGGGTGCTGACATCCTAAGTGATATTTTCTCCATAGCTTTATTTTCTGCCTAGGTGAAGGGAGTATATCATTGAGTTATGGAAGGGATTCCCAGTTTCCTTCATAAATAAAAGACTCAACCCTATTTGAAAGGCTGTCAATAAACTCCAGGTGGATTTTCTACACAATGGGTGACTCTTTTATTTATGCAGAGAATGGCACTTAATAAATGCCATTACATTGAGTTTAAGTCTAGCCTGGGTGTTTCTCAACATCTAATTGAGCCATCTGCTTATAAACCGGACCGGTATAAATGACCTGTAATTGCATTCCATGTGAATGTTTAGGATGATCTCAGCTCCTAGCGTATATCATACATTCCAGAGGGACTTAGTTTTCATGTGTGTGCAAAAGAATACAACTCAGCTAACAGTTAGATTTTAATAAACATGCAGTCTTTAATTAAAATTAAAATAAGCATTAAATAATTTTATAATGGATTTGAATTGTAGAAGGGGGTGTGGCTAGTGACTGAGTAAAGACTCTTTATGTTCCTTCCATAGTGACAAATGGTGAGTAAGATAAGGCTGCCCCTACTGTAACACTATTTCCAAAATTCCTTCTATGTCCCTGAGGTCATGTGACTTGTTCCAGTGACAGAGAAGGGAAGTGATGTGTGTCACATCAGGGCAGGGACCTTTGAGAAGCAGTTCCATCCTTTTCGGTCATCTATCTAAATACAGAACCTTCAGCCCCTGGAGAATGACAGAGATGAAAGTCAGGAGACTCCGGAACTCCTGGATCTCTTCCTGGAAGAGATCCACTTGCTAACTGAAGACATCTTCTGGACTATTATCTGAGTAGAAATAAAATTTAATTTTGTAAAGTCCCTGATATGGAAGGGTCCACACTTGATAGCAACTAGAGATATCCTTATACCAGAATCAATACAAACATGAGCGAATTCAGTCCTAACAAAATGTATTTTAAAAGGAAGATACAGATTCTATAAGAAACACCCTATTGTACCAAGCCTTGTGGGTACCAAATAAAGAGTTGTGTGCCTCATACTCCATCTCTGAGTTCTGTATACATAGAGTCATGAACTGAAAATCATAATTGAAAGGTCAGATTGATGAGACCAGCACCAGAGATAAGATTTCTATGACAGATTGATGGATTCTCCAGTATCAGGGTGTACTTTTAATCATAATCTCATTACTTTACTTCTGATGGTTGGACTCACCTTGCAAGAAGAATATGGTTCTGAGAATGGCCTTTGAGCCCAGGGGGGGGGAGGAGAGAGAGAGAGAGAGAGAGAGAGAGGGAGAGAGAGAGAGAGAGACTGTTGGAGGTGGTAGAGAGGATGAGGGAATGGATGACAGGTTACATACTCGACACATGTCTGCAGAAGTCTCCATGGGACCAGGAGGAAGCCATCCCAAGCCAATAAAAGGATGTCATAAGAAGAAACGAGAATTTAAACTTAATAGCAAATAGATGCAGCAGTGCAGCTTTGCAGAGCTGTGGGGGAGTTTGGTTCTTCGCCCAGAGAGAGCTTAATAGAAGTCAATAATGAAATCATCAAGATGCAAGCATTAAATGCTTAAATGTGCTGTCTTTGCCTTTGATTATAAAGGTTTTGTTTCTTTCCAAGCACAGACTCTTTGTTTCTCTCTAAGCACAACCTCTCCAAGCAGCACCACAATCTTCACTCAAAAGGAAATAGTACACTTTACATTAAAAAGTCCTATTGTCTTCGGTTATTATCTCTTTCTGGAAGGAAAATCAAAAATGAGGAAACAGATATAGTTAAGGGATGGAGGCAAGTGCGACACTGAATGAAAATTTAAATGCATTTTTAAGTAGCTTTTTCTCAAATCGCCATCTAGTTGGGAATATTGTTTGTCTTGTTGTGATCTTTTCTTTTGAAACTTATCAGCAGGTAGATCCAGTTGTCCAGCACTTTCAATGTAAGAGCCTAAATATCTCCCCTGCATTTATTTATTAAATATAAGTGTACCTAAGAAAGAAAGGAGCATGTCTTTCATTCACACAGTTAATTCCCAGGGTATTTATTCAGTTACACGGCACCTCACACTGGTAGATGCACTAATATCAAGTATGGTAGTAATTTCTTGAGGATAATTATGAGAAAAAATTCCCTATAAAATTAAAAAGTCTAACATCCTAACCCTGATGATCCAGAACTGCATTAATAATTTTGAATAATAAATAGGAAAAGGCGTACCACCCATACATCTATTTATTCAATTTCACGATATTTGGCACCTCTTCTGGAGATAAAATTCTTTCTGAAATGGTTGTAGAAATGAACCTAATGCACATTCTTCCATTCAGAAGATCAAACAGAATTATTTTTCTCTGTTCTGGAATTGAATTTCTTTTTTAAAAAAAATGTGTTAAGTTTATTTTATGTATATGAGTTTATTGCCTGCATGTATGGGAGTGTATCCATGTTGAGAAATGCCTGGGGAGGCTGGAAGAGAGCATCAGAGATTCTGGAACTGGGCTTATAGGCGGTTGTTAGCCACCACATGAATGCTGGGAATTGAACCTGACTCCTCTGCAAGAGCAGACGATGCTCTTAATGGCTGAACCACCTCTGTGAGAGGCCTGGAACTGAATTGCTAAGTAATAAAGGAAGACACAAGGATTACACAATTATATAGAAAATTTTATGGTATTTTGCCAGTATAGAAGTGACCATATATTTTTATTTATTTTTATTTTTATTTTTTATTTTTACTTAGGGTCTCTCATAATGTATCCCTGGGTGGCCTGTAAATCACTCTACTGACCAGGCTGGCCTTGAACTCACAGAGATCTGCCTGCCTCTTCTTCTTAGGTGGTAGGAATGTACTGTACCACACCTGGAGACTATATATTTTTCCTTAAACATTTTCATCTTCTCTACTATTTAGATCTTCCTCAGTATTAAGAAACAATAAATAAAGTGAAGATCTTCACTTTTCACTTTTTGAAAATAAGATTCTTTCTGACAGGCCGGGAAGTGGGCTCAGCGGCTAGGAGAACTTCTTGGAGAGGATGCAGGTTCTGTTCCCAGCACCCAAATGGCAGCTCATAATTGCCCGTAACTCCAGTCCCATCAGATCTGATTCGCCCTTCTGGGCTCTGCAGGCATGTACATGCATGCACATGGTGCACATATACACACTCAAGCATGCACATACATATGCAATAAATAAATATGTATATGTTTAAAGATTCTTTCTGATTCAGCAAATGAAATGTCCACAGATCCATCCTTTCCCTGGGTTTCTTCTCCTGCCAACCTCATGCAGGAAGTACCCTGGAAATGAAAACTGTGCTTCAACACATAAACAGCAGTGTCCCAGATGTTGAAAGTCAACTACGGGAATTAAGCCCATTCTACTGCTTTTCCTGAGGTTCTCAGACAGACATTTCAAAATGAACACGAGGGCTCAAAAATTATGGCCCCTTACACAAGTTAAGCCATTGGTCAAAGAAAACAATAACGAATTTATTCCTGCTTACTATAGATGGATTTACACATTCTCTGTGGTTCAAAAGTTCTGTCTGGGGACAACGCCGAGCAAGGAATCCAGACCACTGAGCAGATGTCTATAAACAAATATAAGCTTTTTAAAGTTAAAGACATGTTTTATTCATTTCTTTTTATATGAAAATAGTGATAGAATCTACATAGAGGAAAATGCACAGATTTTATGTGTAAGTTTGATGAGTCTGGTCAAAATGTCTGGGCTCATGTAATTACATCCCCAACAAAACAGACAAATATTTTCCTAATCCCTGAGAGTCCTCTTTCTTATCATTTCCTCTACTTTATTTTTTAATATATTTAATTTATTTTTATTTTATGTGTATGAGTGTATTGCCTGTATGGGTGTAAGCGCACCTGTGCTGGACAATGCTGCAGAATCAGAAGAAGACATCAGATTCTCCTGGAACTGGAGTTATGGACAGTTGTCAGCTGTCATGCTGGGAATCAAACCCAGGTCCTCTGCAAGAACAGCCAGTGCACTTAAGTCCTGAGCCATCTCCTCATCCCTCCTGTAATTCCAGATCCATTATTGCTCTGATTCCTGTCAGTCTAGCCTACTGTTGCCCATCCTAGCATTTAGTATCAATGGAGCCATGAAGTCTGTATTGAAGTTTGTATTGCTTTGTAGCTGGCTTCAGTCACTCAGCACGTGTTTGAGATTCATCAATACTATTAAGTATATCACTTATTCAATTAGAAAAATACAATAGTCCACAGTAGAGGAAATTTGGCCTGCATTAATGTTTTTTATTATAATGAAATTTGGAATGAAAACTCCTAGTTAAGTCACTTTGTGTATGTATATTATAACTCTACATGTGAGTGCAATTTCTGAGTCATAGGCTGGATCTATGTCCAACCGCCCATTTTGTAAATGGACAGCTAGTTAATACGACTATCGGCATATTAAAACTTCCAGTTTTCACATTCCTGCCAACATTTAGACTTGCTCATCATTCTAATTGTAGTCTTCTGCTTTTAAGGGGAGGACTATAGTTGAGACACAGTCTCTCTCTGTGTCCGCTAAGCAGACTGGCCTGGAACTCATGATGTATGGCAGTTTAACCTCAAATTTATGGTAATCCTGGCTCAATCTTCCAAGTGCTGAGATTATAGGAATAAGCCATCATGACTGGCTAATTTTATCAATGTTTCACAGATGTAAAAGGCTGTGCCATTGAGGTATTGCTAACTTATATTTCTTAGGTGTCTAGTAATGCTGACAAACATTTCATATGCTTCTTAAACTAGCTCTGTGCTATTTTTTTTTTTTGGTCTTTTTGAGACAGGGTCTCCCTGTAGCCCCAGCTGTCCTGGAACTCACTCTGTAGACCAGGCTGGCCTTGAACTCACAAAGATCCGCCTGCCTCTGCCTCCTGAGTGCTAGGATTAAAGGTGAGAGCCACCACCTCCGGCAGCTCTGTGCTCTTTTATGAAGTATATGTTCTCTTTTATGAAGTATATGTTTGAACTTTTTATCAATAATAGGCTGTCTTTTAATTATTGATTGTAACAGATATTTTCTAGTTAATTAATTAATTAATTAATGTGTATGAATGTACTGTCTGCATGTAGGTTTGTGCAGCCGTGTCGTGCAATGCCGCAGAGGTCAGAAGAGGTTCTCGGATTCCCCTGGAACTGGAGTTCTCCTGGAATTGGAGTTACATACGGTTCTTAGCCGCCATGTGGGTGCTGGGGATCGAACCCGGGTCTTCTGCAAGAGCAGTCGGTGCTCTTAACTGCTAGGCCCTCTCTCCAGCCCAATTGTAACAGATTTTTATGTATGTGCTCTTTGTCAGGAATGTTACAAATATTTATTTCCCAAGTTTGTAGCTTGTTTATTTATTTTCTTAATTGAGGTGCCTTGATGGGTACAATAGTTTAAATTCAGTGAAGTCAGTGTTATGCGTATTTTTCTGCATCTGTATGACAAATTTTATGCACTGTCTAAGGAATATTGGCCTCTTTTAAGATTATTTATTTCGAAGATATTCATTTAACTTTTCTCCTTAAAAGTTGATATGGTTTATCTCTAATATTTATATGCAGTGTGAGGGGATAATATCAGGCTTAAAGGAAATGAAATTTTCCATTTCCATTATTCAATTGCATACTTCTTTGTATATATGTATTTATTTCCATGTATTTAATATACTTACATATGTGCTCACATGCATTTAATATATGTGTATATGTAACATCTTATCATATGTTGCTATCTTTAGCTATATAAAATGTTACCTATAACTCATCTTAATAGACAGACAAAGTTTTAGGAACATAGACATGATTGGTGCATGGCTCCTTCCTTCAAAGATAAGAGGATAAGAGGTCAGAGCCTGCAATCAATCTGGAAAATTTTTTCCACACTTATAAAATAAATGTATACAAATCAATAGTTTGAGAAATGATGGGAATTCAAGTCATATGAGAAAGTTTCAGCATACGTATAGTAAAAGGGTTTGGCTGTTATCTCAAGAAGGTTCCAATAAGTTAGTTGATGGAATTTGTTAGGAAGAATTGATTAAATTTTTATCTACCCTTGGAAGAAAACAGTGTTATATATAGATAAACCAGAAGATGGTTCTAGACATGGAAATGAAGCCAGAAGAAACCAACAAGGTATTTGATCTTGGTTCAGTGTCTTATAGAAATTATACATAGGCATACTTGAAAACCTTTGACATAAACTTTTTAAAATATGTGTAGAGATATGTATATATAAATATATATACATATACCTATATCTGTATCTGTATATGCTGTTAGCACTGAATATCTTAATTCTTCCCAGATTCGTATGATATGAAGGTAACTCTAATTTCATCAAGAAACAAATTTTACACTTCATTTGTTAATTCCCCTTAAACTATCCCAGAAGGTATGTTTCCCTTTACATTATTACTTAATCTATACCAACTTTATCATTATTATAGGCCCTTTGGTTGTTTCCTCCTTCTACATTTTCTTGCAGTAGGAAAAAGCAAGACAGAAGAAGTTGGCGGGAAATTCTTCACTCTGTTAAGCCATCTTCACAAAAGAAGAATTTGAAGGACCTGAGAAGTTTCTGAGAATGAGATCTTTGTAATTATTATTTGTCAGGGTATTCGTTTTTAACTCAGGCAGAGATGCCTAAGAAATACAGAGAAATGTGTTGGCTTTAGAACTCTTCAATCCATGAACCCGATAATACATGATTGAGTATAGCACATTATGTTTCTCAGATATATTTGGCTTCAGATCATTGTGTTAATATCTCACACAGTATTCATTTACATTTTCAGAAACAAAAGTCAGCAGCACAGTTTGAGAGATGGACTTGAACTTGGGACCAACCTGTCCTGTTATTTATGAGCTACTGACCCTTGCTAGTCTTCATCCCCATGGAAATTCGAACGTTCCTCAATGTCCCTTTTTTATCTTCATGCAACCCTAATGAGGTAAGACCTAATGACAAAGACATTGATTTTATGGTTTTGTTCTAAAATTTGATTGGCCTCACACAGTAGACTTTTCTACTCGCTCAAACCTCATCCACAGCCCCTCACCTAATATCTTGTCAAATCACAAAGTAATTCATTCCTTCCCCCCCTTGTACCTGCTGGAAGAGTTAGTATGTAAATTTCAACCTATTTTTAAGGGTTATTTTCACTCAAGTGAAATCTATCAAGGAAGGAGGGTTATTTTTACAGCATACAGCAACTGCTGATCTCCATGGCAACCGGCCTGGTGAAATGCAATAAAGCATCCCTCTGTTATCGTAAACACAAAAGGGAAACACTGAAATCTAAAAGAAAGGCAATTATTGTAGGGTGAAGAAACAGCACAGCAATGGGGCTATTGCAATATCATTCCCTATGCCCACAACATGCTGGACAGTGTTGTAAAGCCAGCCCTGATCAGCCTCCGAGCTCAGCCACTTTGGAATAAACAAAGGTTGGATTATGAGTTCTTGAAGAACCAGAGTTGCTGTCATTTCTAACTGACAAAATCAGACATTTTTTTTCAAACCAATATAAACTTTTTTTTCTTTTTCTCATTTCTTAATCATGAAATGGGCTTAGAAAAGAGAGGCGTTAGGGAGAAGGGAACAAAAACCCCATCACTCTAGTTTCCTTAAGGGGAACATTTTTTTGATGATTGTGGAATTGAGGATAAAAAGAAAAAAAAAAAGGAAAAGAGCAATCTGTATAAATTGTAGTTTTTAAAAAGTATTTCTTCTCCCTTTTTAATTGTGTTTTACTAGGATTGCTAGTGAATTCCAACTAGATGAAAGGGCTTCTCTTGATGATTTCTAAACTTTAGAATTATATGCTCTACAGTTGTGCAATATGGAGTTCAAGAGTACTTGGAACAAAAATATAAACAGATAATTTGTAGAGTAAATTTTTGTTCCCCTACTGTCAATTAAGGAGTTGGTGCCCATAAATATTCAAGTCAAAGATGAGCTAAAACATAAAACTAACCAGTAATTATAGAAGAGACACTAGATCCAGAATTTAAAACACTAAAGAAACTGTACAAGTCATATTAATTTCAGAGGTTTTGTTTCCTGAACATCCAGCTGAAGAATCAGGTTTCTCCTTCCACATCTGAATCCCCTCCAGACAGTATATTTCAGATGAGAGTGGATTGTGCATGTCTGCTGTTCCCCACCTGACCTTGGTCATGGTCCTCTGCTGCAGCTCCTGGTCTGGAAATCATCACTCCTTCCCTGACATGAGTCTGCCTCTTCTATGCAGAGTTCTGTAGAGGTGGGCAAAGTATTTGCCTTCAGCCTACCAGGCTAAAGTTGGGCTTATTGACTTCACCATGTTTGCGTAAAACGTAAGGGAATTACATCATATGAAACAAGACAGTAAAACTGTCAGGTCATATATAACATTTATAGTCCAAGGGGATAGTGCCCAAGGTTAAACACTTCATGTGTACAGTTCAGTTACAAAACTGGCTTTCTGTAATTCTCTCTGAAAAAATACCCTTCTCTCTTTGTATCCTGAATTTCATCATGCACCTCTCCAGACCTTTGGAGAGTTTTGTCTCCTGCTTAGAGTTTGGCCTCACTCCAAGATCTATCCTCCTGCACCCATCAATACATTTCATTACTCATTCAACAAATATTTATTAAGGACGTAGTCTATGCCAAACATGATCCATATGCTGGTAAGGCAGCAAGTGGGGGAGCAAGATGTCCCTGTGACTCATGGAGTCTGTATCAGACTAAGAAAGAAGGAAGATCAATTGATAAGCTAAGTAAGATGAAAATAAGTTCTAGAGTAAAGCAAATTCAGAAAAAAAGCTAGTTGGTATAGGTGTACAGGGGAGGACATCATTTTATTAGGATGTTTAATGATGGCTATTCTGAGAAGGTGACATCTGGCTTAAGATCCAATGTAGGTGAAGAAGTGTAGCAATCCATGTAGGGCATGACAGGTCATTTAAGTGACACGAATGAAACTTCAGTGCAGTAGTGGCAGGGGAGTTCCTGGAATGTTCTGGAAGGCTGATGTGGCTACAGCTTACTGGACAGGGAGAACAATGTGTGCAAAGAGGGAAGATCAAGAGAGCAACTCTGATGGGTTCATAACGCCCCTGGAGGGGCCTTGGCTTTAAGGAGACAAGCCACAAGCTCTGGTGATAATTTACTGGAATAGCTCTGACTTCTGATTAGAAGATATATTATAGGGATGCAAGAGTACAGAGCCCTATTTGGAAGGTGTTACAATAATCCAAATGGGACTAGTCAAAGAGGATACTGGATGTGAATGGTTCATCTACATATACATCTATGTGTATGTGTACATGCACATATTCAAATGATGTCACTGATGGCTTTCTAATCCTGCTATTGTACCTAAAATATTATGTCAGTGGCTCAACAAGTCAGTATTTTGGATCATCTATGCTGAAAATAATTTTAAGTTTGAAATAGCACTTCAAATCTAACCACCTTTGAAATTTTCCTCAGGACCAGTGAAAGTTACGCACATCTTTTAGCTCTTATGGTTCAACCAGTAAGCATCATATTTACTCTTTCTCCCTCTGTCTTTCTATATATACCACATATTATGCACACACACGCACACACACACACACACACACACACACACACACACACACACCTCAAAGACAAAATACAAAATAACACAATACTTTAAAAAACAGAATATGACCGAAACGGTGAATTTCTGCTCAAAACAGTCAACTTCCACATGGAGAATTTTGAGAAAGACTGAGGAAGAGATGAAAAGCATGTTTGGCAGAATGCATGAGCTCTGGTGGGGTGGGGGGATGGGGGGACACGGGTCTAGATTTGATAATTAAAAAAAGAGAAATAAATTCACTAAACAAATTTAAAAAAATAAGGAATATGGGTGCTGAAGACATACCTCAGTTGGTGGAATACCTACCTAGCATGGATGTAGTCCTTGATTGGGTACTCAGCTAGGAATATCATCAGTCCAAGGTCTTCCTTGGCTACAGAGGGAACTTGAGCCCACTGAGGGCTCATGAGATGCTGTCTTCAAAAATCACATTGCACTGATCTACAAAGTTTTTTGTTTTTGTTTTTGTTTTTTTTTTTTTTTTGGTCTTTTCGAGACAGGGTCTCCCTGTAGCCCCAGCTGTCCTGGAACTCACCTTGTAGACCAGGCTGGCCTTGAACTCACAAAGATCCACCTGTCTCTGCCTCCCGAGAGCTGGGATTAAAGGCGTGCACCACCGAGCCCGGCTCTGATCTACAAAGTATATCTCAACTGACCATTGATGGTCTCCAGAAAGTGTCCTGGGATTAAGAGACGTAAAAGAGAAAGTTCTTAAGCAATGTTGACTTTTGTTTCAAAATATGAGAACTTAACACATGATTTCCAAAGACCTCTTGCAAAGACCTCTATTGTTTTTTTATTCTTTATTTTTTCATTTTTTAACAATAAGTAATAATTTATGAGTACAAGCACCCTTCATGTAAAACCAATTTGCAAGCAGTTTTGCCCAAACCCACACAGCCCATGGGTCCCACCATCCAGTTGGGGGGAGGGGCTTGTATGTTCAATCAAGTTGATCAGATGAGTGTCCAGACTATATTGCTGTAGTTTCACCATTCAACACAATCACAGCCCTTACATTCTACCACACCCCCTCTTCCTCAGATTGTTCCCTAGGCTTAGAAAAGGGGCACAGGTGGATGAGAAGCAATACAGTCTACTTTATCTGGAGCTGTTGTCTTGGACTCTGGTCAATTCTGGCTGTTTCCTTTCATGGGCTGACAATTTGTCCAGGAATAACCTTTCAATCCTACTAATGAAGCACAATTAATTAGATATATAGGTATTTAAACAGTACTAATTGTTATAGTATGTTACTTTGGTATAGACACAGATGTTTGGATGGTATGTTAATCCATGAATTATGTTTCTTCTGTAAAATATGAAGACCTCTATTCTTAAATAGACACATTATAAAAAAAAGTTTGACCGTGGATTCAGGGACTGCATTGGTGACCTCACTCCCAAAGACAATGAAAAAAAATGTGTGAATGTGACCCAGCTCCTTATATTTCAACCTAAACATTCTCCATATCTCCATGTTAATGTTTATTTCTGTCATGCTTGCAATTTGTAGTGTGCTGAGTACAAAATACTCAAAAAGGATCAGTATCTCAAGAGTGGTTTCGAGGAACATAACTAAAAAGAGTGACAAACCTAATAGCAAAACCTACAAGAGTGACAAACCTAATAGCAAAACCTACAAGTCATAATCAGATGAACTGTTCCCAGGGCTTTGCCACTGCTAGATCAGTGCATCTGTGAATGTAGTGTTAACACTGAAGCAGGTTCCCAATAAGAAGCCAAGGTAATCCTTGGAGCCAAGTGTCTGAAATCGGATCTTCCTTTACCGCAAACACATCACCACTAATCTTTCATCGCTGTGCAATTTCTCAAAGCACAGCACTCTGGCACAGGCATTTTTCTATCATCATAGGCTATACCAGAGTAATCCCTACAATACAGTCCTTGACTAATTTCTCCCAATTGGAGTACAGCCTCACAGAAAAAGGAATGATTTTTTTTAAACAATTATTATCAAAAGTAGGATGAAGAAAAATTCCAAAGGAGTGATTAAAAGTCACCTTTGGTGTATACCAGTTAACATCCAGTGTGGCATATGGGCTCTTACCATAAAACTAGTGCACTCTAAATGACAGAGGGGTCCTTAGCAACAACTCACAATGAGCCATTATCCATGTGAATGCAAGTTACTTCATGTGAACATTACTTCCTGAGTATTTCTTTTTTTTTTTTTTTCTTTTTGGTTTTACAATTTTTTTGGTATTTTTGAGACAGGGTCTCCCTTTTAGTACCAGGTGTCCTGGAGCTCTCTCTGTAGACCAAGCCGGCCTTGAACCCACAGAGATCCACCTATCTCTGCCTCCCGAGTGCTGGGATTAAAGGCGTGTGCCACCACGCCTGGCCTTCCTGAGTATTTCTTATCAACAGTGCTGAAGCCCAGAAATCAAAAAGTCAAGCTAACCCTCAAAAATTTTCAATTTATGAGCATTTCAGGTTTCAGAATTTACATTTACTACACTTATCTTTTAAAATCTGTAAATGTAACAAAATACCTAAAAAGGGGGAAAAAAACCCTCCTTCAAACCCTGAAATACAGGTATTTTTCTTTAGGTTAAGAAGAGACAGATGCAAAGAGCATGAAATAATTCCTTATGTGCGCCTCTGTGTCTCCAGACCAAAAAATATGTTCCTGTGTGCACCTCTGCATCCTCAGATGGGGGAAGTGCTAGGAGATAAATTTTTTGGTTACTTTGTCTAATATAGCAAAATTTTATTTTTTCAATTTTATTTATTTTTGTATGTGTATGAGTGTACTGTCTGCATGTAGGTTTGTGCACCCGTGTCGTGCAATGTCGTGGAGGTCAGAAGAGGGTGTCAGATTTCCCTAGAACTGGAGTTCTCCTGGAATTGGAGTTACAGACGGTTCTTAGCCGCCATGTGGGTGCTGGGGATCGAACCTGGGTCCTCTGCAAGAGCAGTTGGTGTTCTTAACCGCTAGGCTATCTCTTCAGCCCCAATATAGCAAAATTTTAAGTGATATATTGTAGATAATGCAAGCAGAAAGAAAAAAAGAAAGAGGAAGAAGAGTTGAGAAGAGGGAGGAGAAGAGAACATGGAGGAGGAGAAGGAGGAGGAAAAGGAGAAGGAAGAGGAAGAGAGGAGGAGGAAGAGAAGGAGGAGGAAGAGGAGGAGGAGGAGGAAAAGGAGAAGGAAGAGGAAGAGAGGAGGAGGAAGAGAAGGAGGAGGAAGAGGAGGAGGAGGAGGAGGAAAAGGAGAAGGAAGAGGAAGAGAGGAGGAGGAAGAGAAGGAGGAGGAAGAGGAGGAGGAGGAGGAGGAGGAAAAGGAGAAGGAAGAGGAAGAGAGGAGGAGGAGGAGGAGGAGGAGGAGGAGGAGGAGGAGGAGGAAGAGGAGCCCAGTTCCACCAGCACTTGAAGGCCAGTGCCCACAAATCCACTCAGAATAAATATTTGTTGGCCAGGATTTGACTTGTTGTCCCGATTTCCTCCTGCAGGGAAGAGTGAGTTGTAAGTTCATTGAATTTACACAGGATTTCTGCAGCACACTAATGCAGATGGTTTGAAGATTGCCCTAGTGGTCTACCTGCATTCCAGGCTTGCAATAGTGGTTTGATCTACTGATCAAACTGGATTAACTAGATACACTACCAACACTGTGCCAAAATATTCAAAGTTTTTAAACGTTGACACTGTTATTAGTTGCTGGGGGTGGGGTGGGGTGTCTTGTTTTCAGAAACCCAAACTACTGTGCCAACATCTCCATGAATCAAAACTTCAGTTTTTGTTATCACTTTGTCACTTACAGAAGATAATATGATTATGTTATTTTAAGGCTATATTAAAATACTACAGCATTAATGTGCAGGAATACTTTCTAGAAGAAAAACAGAATACTCAAACATTAGGCAACCCAAACCTTTCCCAGAGTTAACTTCTCATGATCACATATCCTTGGAGCACTGACTGGGTCTCTTACCTTCACCACATTGCTAATGGGGTGCTTTGAGAAAATGCCATTTCTGGGTTGTGGTTTGAATATCCAGAATGTACTGAAAGAACTACCATGCTTTTTTTTCACAATAACCTATAGGAACAAACTCACATCTCTTTTTTTCATTAAGTGAAAAGTAAGAAAAGTTAAGATGTGAAATTCTATATTAGCAAGGCATTGAACAAGATGCTAATTAGGTTTGATCTTTCTCTGACTTTAAAATTAATTCAACAGAGAAGAGATTTTCTTGACTCTAAGAGAAAAAAACAAGAGGAAGGAGTATTAATTCTATTATTATTACACTTCTCATTAAATGTACAGAGTTCAAAGATTAGTTTTAGCAAGCAAATAAGTTCCAGCATTTAATTCTTAGTTTCCCTTTGTTATTAATGAAATACCCAAGACTGGATATTTTATAAAGAAGAGAGGTTTATAAGTATTGGAGGCTGAAATTCCAAACACCGTGGCATCAGCTCTGGGGAAGAATTCCTTCTTGTGCCATGTCATTGTGGCTTCGTGTTAGGAACACAAAGAAGAATGGCAGACCTCATGATGGGACCGAAAGCTAGAGTCCACTCTGGTGCTTCTACAGCAATTCCAAAACTAACCAGAGTCCTATGAGAACTTTCTTAATCCATTCCAAGAGCAGCACCTCCAATTATCCAACCACATTCCACATCTTAAATGTCCCATTACCTCTAACCCTTGACAAACTGGACACAATGTCTCATACAAACCTCTGGGGAATAAACCACATTTAATCACATTGATGACAAATTTCCTTTCTCTAATAGGCCCCTTAATGCTGGCTACCTATAGAGACAGGGGAGTGAGTTGGACATTCATTTTTTTTTCCTTTCCTTGGCTTGCACCTCCTCTCCTCTACAAGTTTGATGACTGCTGGTTTCAGCAACTTTTGGGAAGATAAGTTCATAGGCAAAACCTCCCTTGTGCTGGATAGCTTTAGTGTCAACTTGACACACCTGGGTTGAGAGAGCCTCAGTTGGGGAATTGGCTCCATTGGATTGGCCTGTGGCCACATCTGTGGAGTATTGTCTTGATGATCCAGCAGTGTGGGAGGGCCCAGCCCACAATGAGTGGTGCCACCCTGGGCAGGTTGTTGTGTACGGTATAAGAAGGAAGGCTGGGCATGAGCCAGGGGAGCAAGCCAGTGAACAGCATTCCTCCATGGCCTGTACTTCAGCTCCTGCCTCCAGGTTACTGCCCTCAGTTCCTGCTTTGGGCTCCCTAAGTGATGAACTGTGACCCAGGAGATGTAGGCTGAATAAACCCTTTCCTCCCCAAGTTGGTGTCGGTCAGAGTGTTTTGTCACAGAAATGGAGGACAAACTAGAACACTCCCTCATACATGTACAATACAGCTGATTGCCGGCGGTTTTGAGGTATTGGGGGGCAGGTAAAGCAGGCTTTCTTTTGAATTCACTCACTTCTCTGTACATACCCTTCAAGCTTCAACTCCCGTGGCTTAGGCAAGACTTTCTTGGAGAAGACATTTATTCCCACCACCCTGGTACACTGGTGATATATTCCACTCCCAGAATCTCTGTGGAAACTCCCTTAATGTAAGAAATGTCTCATAGAGGGCTGGAGATATGGCTCAGTGGCTAAGAGCATTGGTTCCTCCTGTGGAGCCTGGGGATTCAGTTCCCAGCACCCACATGGAGGCTAAGAAGCATCAGGAACCCCAATTCCAAGAGATCTGATGCCTTCTTCGGGCATCCATGGTCATTGCATGCACATGGTGTACACACACACACACACACACACACACACATATATATATATATATATGTATATATATATATATGTATGTATATATATATATGCATATATATATGTGTGTGTATGCAAGAAAATTGCTAATACACATTAAAATAATAATAAGTAAAATGCCACAAAGCTTCTGGGTTGTTTGATTTTACTTTATTTTTCTCCTACAGTGTGTCATTGTTTTTCATTGAAAATATGGAAAATACTCATACGTTAAACCACTATTGTTCAGTGTTCTATTTTGCTCTAGCCTCAGATTCTGGCTTTGTACATCCAGGTTTGCTAGCAAAGCTTCATGTCTCGCACCTACAATTTCAGTGGCGCCATCCCTTTTGTCCATGACCACTAACTGCAACCAAACTGCCAACACTGCCAGACCCTCCTCTACTTTTCTAGTTACTTCACTTTTCACTTTTCTAAATTGCTATTCTTTACACTCTTCAAACCACTGCAATTTCTCTCCATTTTCTTCAATTACTCGCAATTCATGACATTGCCTCTTATGTTACTGAGGAAAAGCAGCAACGGAGTAGGAAATTTCACACCATCAAGTGTAAGCTGCCAGTGTACATAGTACTCAGAAACTGAGCATTAAATACAGAAGATTTATTAACAACTATCTAAAACCAATTCTTCTATTCATTCCCTGGACTTCAAGTTGTCTGTCTGAAAGGACACTGCTCTGAAATTTTGTGGCCTTTTCCTTGGGTCAGAAAACTTCCTTCCCAGTTTATTCATCCTCCTCAGACTTGCCATTTCCACCCTTCATGGATGTTTAGTCCTTTTAAGTAAACCTTAAAATTATTTTTCTACCTTTTCTTTTTTTTTATAACAGTCAACTTTATTTATTTATTTTAATATAATATATAATACTTTATAATAATATATAAATAATACTTTATTTATTTATTTTAAACTTTTAATTTATTTATTTTTATTTTATTTTTTATTGATGCTTTGTGTATTTCATACACCATTTTCCAATTCAGTTCAGGCATATTTCCCCTTCCC
>VZQC01004878.1:1953214-2043762 GCA_009823505.1 Rhizomys pruinosus | reverse complement strand
CAGCAGGGCCTTATTGCCTCTCTTCTTGCAGGTATCCCAGTTTAGAGGCAAGGAGCCTTTACCTTTTGTGGGGGCTTGGATCCCCTGGCCAACATCTCCTTGGTAGAATAATCCATTGCTGATGTCAGAGCTCCTGTATTAATATATTTTGCTTAAGTGCATAGCTTAAGGAGACTTTAGTATTATATTTGGTTCTGAATAGAGAATAACCCTTTTCACAGTTCCTATGTCTATTAGTCAATTAAAGAACGCAGTTTTACCGGTTTTATAAGAGATTACCTCTATAATAGTTGTCTCCAATTTACAGTTGGAGAACGACTATGTTTACCTTTGTCCCTCTAATTCTTTCTTGAATCAATACCAATTGCCTGTTTGGTATTCTACTCCAATGAAACTCATCTTAGGACTGTCACCATATGGCCCTATCTCTAAACCATCTTGACCTGATCTGAACATATATGTCATTAGATTCTGTACTCATCATGAATTCATCTTCACTGAGCCCCATGATATCACCCTGTGTGGGCTCTAATTCTAACCCACCAGCTGCTCTTTCTCTCTTATCTGTCCTAATGTTAACTCATCTTATCAGTTATGATCCTGTGCAAGTTGCTTAGCCTTTCACAATGCCTTCATTCATAAAATTACACCAATGTTTCTGCTATTCACGGTTGTTGTGAAAATAAAATAAACTGTTTAAAGTAGTAAAAAGACTGTTCAGAATAAAATAAACATGGTGTAGATGCTACATTTTTTTTTTTTTGGTGTTTTTGAGACAGGGTCTCCCTGTAGCCCCAGCTGTCCTGGAACTCACTCTGTAGACCAGGCTGGCCTTGAACTCATACAGATCCACCAGCCTCTGCCTCCAAGCACTGGGATTAAAGGTGTGCACTCCCACACCTGGCAGAGATGCTATTTTTTAACAGTCATCTTCACCATTACCATCAAAATCACCACCACCATTATTACTGCCACAGCCATCACCTCAACATCATCAGCATCATTATCATTCTGTTAACTTAATAAATGCTTATGGGACCCCTTCTTTTTGTCCAGTTATATCATTCCTTGAGTAGCTTCATCATCTTATGACAACTATCATGAAGAGCTTGATAACTCCTAATATTCCATCCAAGTCTTATTCATTATATGATCCGAAGATTCATATTAGCTTCCTATTTAGTATCTTTACTTGATGCTCCAGAGCTATTTCAGTTTTTCCCTAAAGATATATGCTTCCCATAATGTAAAATCTTGGTAAAAGACTTAAAACTCCATTCCACTGCTTTGGCCACTCCTTATTGTCTTTAGTGGCCTCTCCATGAACTGTTTTTGATATTTTTGAATGCTACTCATAGTGAATATAACAGCTTAAACATCCAGACTATATTAAGCTTTGATCTTGGAGGCAGTGAGCAAACAATCTGTCAGAAAATCCCAGTCCTGGCCTAATAGGCCAGCATTTCATCAGTTAGTCAAATCCTCACTCCAGAAGTGGCCACTGTAAAGCCTTCTGTTATTCTTGTCTCATCAGACAACCAGCATTTGCTGATTAGCATGCTGGATGTCCAATTTGATTTTTATTGGTGAAACTAGCAACCTATTAATTAGCATGATGGATGTGAGAAATAGGCTGTCTTTTATGAAATTAAAGCATTTAAGATGCAAGGATAGGCTCAAGTAGCTTAGAGATTCTCCTCACCTCTACATTCAAATATTCCCTTGAGGCCCATATTCTTTGGCTCTCAGGGATGGGTCCTATGAGTTTGGACCCCCTAATCAGTCTCTGTCCAGCCAATGACTCAGGACTTCTGGTTATGGGATTCTGACAGTTAGGCAAAGCTTTTTTTTCTCTTGCCTTGTAAAGCTGCTACATGTGTACCTGTAGCTTATTTTTCTTACTTCATGTGAAAATCTGACTTCACTGACCATGCTTCTTGACAAAGAATGCATGTGGAAGAAATGATTCTGTGTGTTGCAGGCTTAGTTTAAGACCCTTGTTTATGGTAATCAGATACTCTTTGTGAGGATTAGCTGTTGGTCATGACTTGAGACTTCTTCAGTGAGTAGAATGTCCTACTGAGAATAATCTAAATGCTGCATGAGACCAAATACACTTACCTCAGACTGCCAGTAAAATCCCCTCCTAAATTCCAAGAAGTAAGAAGCATTTGGTTCACAGTTACCATCCCGGTGCTGAGGACTAAGGTATAGAGTAAGTAAATAAAATACAATTTGGTTGTTAGAATATTTCTTATTCATAGAGAATAAGATATTTCAAGTATTGTTTTCTTTTCATTAATTTTTAAATGTTTTTGAGTCAATTTTTGAAATGTTGTCAGATATTCTGTTCTAAGTGTATGTCAAACCTCTTTGACAGTCCTTTGAACTCTTGAGCTTTGGAAGCATTTGTCTAGTACTCAAAGTGTGAGAGAAATAGTTTTCAAATTAGCCTGCAATTTGCAAGCCTGCACCTCCTTTCATGGCTATGCTGGTGAGTTTCCATTCAGGACCAATGCAATGCTGATTATATTCATTTATACCTGGGCCCACATGCACTGTTTCCTTGGGCCTCACAGAATGGCGGTCTGGATTCTGCCAAGCAGTGAGCCATATAATAATAAATAGTCTCATAGATAACAAAGACCCTTCATGGATATTTGTAGATTATTCGTAAAGAACCAATTATTTCCTTTTACATGGTCTCTGTGTAGATTGCAAGTGGAAGGGGAGAAAAATCATCAGGTGTACAGGGATAGTTTTTCCATCTATTATGTTAAAGAGAAGCAGATGAGCTGGAGATCTAACAGGTCAGTTTCTCTCTCTCTCTCTCTCTCTCTCTCTCTCTCTCTCTCTCTCTCATCAAGATCCAGTCATCTAAGAATCAGTGTTAATACGGTGTTAGTGGGGTGGAAGGACTGGGGTTTTGACAAATCTGAGAGATGCAAAAAAAATGGACATGAAGGTTAATGAAAAATAATAAATGAAGAAATCAAGATGTGGGGTGGGGTGGGGTGGGGGGATTTTGAATAAAACAGGTACGTGAAGTAGATGAGGAATGGGAATATATATGAGGAATCCAGGCTTTCATTTAACTACAACTTTCTCCTCAAATTCTGAGCAAGTTCTCAAGTCTATCATGTCTATCATTTTCTTCTTTATATTTCTTTTTTTTTATTTTTAACATTTTTTTAAATTTTTATTTATTTCGGTATGTGTATCAATGTACTGTCTGCATGCAGGTGTGTGCACCCGTGTCGTGCAATGCCGCGGAGATCAGAAGAGGGTCTCGGATTCCCCTGGAACTGGAGTTCTCCTGGAATTGGAGTTTCAGACGGTTCTCGGCCACCATGTGGGTGCTGGGGATCGAACCCGGGTCCTCTGTAAGAGCGGTCGGCGCTCTTAACCGCTAGGCCATCTCTCCAGCCCCTCTTCTTTATATTTCTATGATTTATTTGTTCTTTAAATTTTTTTTCCCAAATACAAAGCAATTAGGAAGAGAGCGAGGGAAAGAGAGAGAGAGAGAGAGAGAGAGAGAGAGAGAGAGAGAGAATAATGCCATGAGGAGAATAAAGTTCTGTGGTCTGGAAGGGAAATTGGGTAAGAGATATTGCCTTCCATACTGAATATTATCTGCTCTAGTTTCATTTCTGTTGCTTTGATCATAAAAAACTGGAAAATATTTATTTATCTTACAATTCATTTTATAATTCCAGGTTTGGTCCATCTTTATGGGGAAGCCAAGAAAGGATCTTGACACACCTAATCACATTCATAGTCAAAAGTAGAGAGAAATAAATCAGTAATTATTCCAGGGCATCTAAACCCAGGGAAGAGTGTTGGCCTGGGTCTTCCTATGCCAAGTAGGGTTATTAATATAAGCCCCTACAGAATGCCCATAGGCCAACCTGATCCAGATAAGCTCTTATCTATGCTGTCTTTCCAGGTCATTCTACAATGTGTCAACTTGAGAATTAAAAATAACCATTCCAGTATCTGCCACCTTTATAAGTCATCCTCTGGAAATTGACAGGTGTTGGCCACCTGTGGGTCCTATGAACAAAACCCTGGTCCTCATAAGCACAGCCTGTATTCTTAACCACTGAGCCATCTCTCCAGCCCCTCACCTCTTTATATCTCATATGAATACATATATCTGGTTTTGCTTTACTTCATAATTTAGTCTCAGACCCTATCTTGAAAGAGAAATGTTTCCAAGATAGAATTTCAAAAGTGAAGACCTTGACCTGAGCCCAGGTACCTCCCCCTCACTCACACTAGTCACATGTCTTTGGTGTATGTTGCTTGCCTTAAATCGCTTTTACTGCCATAGACTTTCATAGACTTTCTACTTTAATCTCCAATTTCTTTCATTATAAGAGAATATTCAATGCAACTGTGTGTCTGTACCTGGAAATCTCTCTCTCTCTCTCTCTCTCTCACACACACACACACACACACACTCTCACACAGGATAACCCCTTTATAACATTTTATTCAAATTCTATATAAAAATATGTGATCTATACTATGAAAACTACAGGACACTATGTAAATTTAATTAACCATTCAGCCCTTCCCTCTCCCTCCTTTCCGTTCTCTCTCATCCTCCTTTCACAGGCATATTCTAAGGATGTGACTTCACTGATCATATCTAAGTTCCTCTCCAGAAATGCTTCTGTAAGTGGTAGTTATAATGTCAAATTTCAGCAGCTGGCTCTCCAATTCAGACTTCTTTAACCCAATTGTCATTCAGCTGGTAATCACCTTCCTTTCCTGGAAAAACCACAGGAGTGATGCTCCCTCAGCAGCAGGAGAGATAATGAAAGAGAGCCACTTGGAGAGGAACGGGGGGGGGGGGTTAGACAAGTCTTGCACATTAATAGACAATGAAAGGGAATTTGGCTAATAGTAAGGTTATAGGCTGTCTCCCTTTTCTTTTGCATTCTTAACTGAGGGAATGCAGAAAACAAACTACAGATCAAGCAAACATGTCTTGAGGGTGCCCTATTTATTATTGGCTAAATAGGTGATTATTCAATCAAATTATAAAATGAACTGTTGATTCCAAGCTAGTGGCATCTAACCTGGTTTTTAGAGGACAATATTTATAATGCTCTCAAGATCATTAGGACTTGTGAAAGAATTAAGGGTGATTCTATATATCGGTGATTTTGAAGATCAAGCCTTTCTGTGACCTAAGTTTGAAATATTCAGTCTGAGCTTCATTACTTGTTTACCCCAGTCCATTAAGCCAGTAAAAATCAAATGGCATCAGTCTTGTCTGCCAACTCTATGCTTAGTAAGCAAATATTAAGTTGGTCCCATGAAAAGCCCAGAAAAAATTTAAATTATTTTGAAGAAGAAACTTTTCCTCAAAATGTAATTTACTTTAAAATATTTCTTTCAATGTAGTAGGAAGAATAAATCTGCTCAGAGATTTCCAGAGAATTCCAGCTGCCTTTAGCTGCCCAGTGTATCTCTGCAGTGCTTAAGTTAGAAAGACATCATTTTGCTGTCACTTTAATGCTGAAGTTTTGTATCTTCATCACATGCAACTCGATATTTCCATTATGTGTTTACTTTTACAAGAAAGCCAGTAGGCAAAAAAATAGTTCAAGAACTGAAAATATACTTCCTGTCAACAAAATGTTATCTTTGTATCATACTTATTTGTGGTTTGAAAATTACTGACCATAGCTGGCCCATAATTTTTTGTAGTGCATATATGTGTGTGAGAGTACATGTGTGTGTGTGTGTATGTGTGTGTGCAGATGTACATGTATGTGTGCAGAAGGCATTAGTGTGTGTGTATGTGCATGTGGAGGTCAGAGGGTAACCTTGGGTGTTCTTTCTCAGGCATTATCCTCCTTGTTTTATGAAAAAGGGTCTTCAACATGCCCAGGAATTACCAAATAGGCTAGGTGGCTGGCCAGTGGGCCCCAAGGATCCTTATGTCTCCACCTCCACATTGCTGGGACTATAAGTATGGGCCATTAAAGAAAATATTTTTATGTGTGTTCTGTTGTTTGAACCCAGGCCTTCACATTTGCAAGGTATGTCTTTTACCAATTGAACTATCTCCTCAGACTCACCACTGTCCTTAGAAAGCATTCATGCTCACTTGTGAATAGTCTATAATTACTTTTACTCTATAGTTGTAGATTTGAATAGCTGCAGCAGAAACAATCTGCTTGGCAAGTCTAAAATAATGTGTATCCTGTTCTTTAGAGAAAGTCTGTTAACCATCAGTCCATATAAACAGTGACGTCATGATGTAGTAATGACTTTCACAATATGTACATACATGGGATAGTTGACGTTTCCTTAACCTTGAAACCAAAAAGGCAATCTTAAGTTTGTTGATAATGTAGACAAACTCGCCCAGCCCTGTGCTCTTCTCCTGAGCCAACTGTATGGGCTTAATCTTTCATGATCCTTCCTTGCCCTCCACTTTAAAAAAATATACAAATGTATATGTTTTTGTTCAGATAGCACATTGAAAGCAATGATAGAAACTGACAATATTTGTTTATGAGTGCATGTGCTTTGGTGTTGTTCTAGGAATCAGAAGGGCAAATTTTTCTAAGATAGGGATCTGACTTTTAATCGTCAGTTTCATTTGGCTGGTGATACTTTTTCATACATATATAATTTTGGGCATTTTATGCAATACATCCTAATCATATTTAGAACCCCTCCCCTATCTGCAAACCCCGTAGCCCCACCTGGATTTCATGTATTCTATCATATATGTCAATGCCAATTAAGTTAACGTTGTGTCCTGAGATCTCCCTTTGGTGTGAGTTTAGCCACTAGAGCCTGATCAGCTAAGGTTGAGGCTTCTTACCCTTTTCCCTACTCCTATGCTGAGGTTTATCTGTATTGGGTTTACATGAGTCTTATTCATGCTGTCACCATTGATGTAAATTCATATGAGCAAACTCCCAGAAGCATTCCATCCCGAAGTGTTCCATTATAGATGCGTCACTTAGGGCTAGGCATCTCACAGATACTTATTCGTTGTGTTTGACCAGTTGTAGAACTCTGTGATAGTCTCCATGTGTTACAAAAAGGAAGCTTCTTTGATGAGTGGTGACAGATATACGTGTATGTAAATATAAGGATTCATATTTAGCATACAGTTAGAAATGACATTTTTGTCTAGGGATGTGACAAATGTAGGGTTTCTCTAAGATCTATGAGCTCTCCAGCCTTGTGTATTTAGCTACGTTTACAATACTACACATTGAGTTCTCTCCCATTGAACAGACTTTAAGTCCAATTAAATAGCTGTGATTACCCCCAAGGTAAAAGCACCACTAATGGAGCAATGGAGTTTGCTGTGACATTCACTGTTATGTGGAGATCGTTTTTCAATGAAACAAAGAGCTAGCCCTTGTTAGAGAGCACAGTTCCAAGAGAAATCTGAAAGTATAGGTTCTCAGCATGGATGCTGTCAGGGTAATTTTTATTAAGGCATAGCTGTAATATGGCGTCACTAAATGCCATATCATAATAAAAAGGAATTATTATTATAACAGTCATTCTATTCTAGTGTTCACAATATAGCCTTTCTGGAGCTTCCTTTTCATGGTGGAGTCAGGAAATGAACCCAGGGGCCAAAATAAGCCCATAGTAAAAAATATTAAGAATCAAATAAATAAAAGGGTGGTTTAGAAGTAAAGTGCAAGGGACATGTGAAATTTTAATTATTCTAGTAGAGTCATAAAAAACACTTAAAAATAAGATCAATCTTAATGTTCTCCTTTGCACGTGATAGTAAGGACATACTTATTAATATTTCCATAGTTTTCCTGAACTCACATGTACATGTTACACTTGCAGGTCATATTAATTTAGCCATGTACCTACCTCACGTGCTCAATAATGTAACATGTGACTGGTGGCTGACTTCTACATTGGATAGTCCAGGTGGAGAAGAAGTGAGAAGCTTCTAGAAGATAGCATTTTATCTAACACTGAACTGGGAGGAAAAGGCAGTGTAAGAAGACTGAGGTCCTGTTGAGAGGCTCAGGAAACACAGTGGCTGAAGCTTACAAAGAAGTGGAGAGGATGAAGCAAAGAGGGAGACAGGGACTTGGGAACAAACCATGGCTCCTCTGCCAGCCTTAATTTAATTCTATATGGAATGAGGACTCATGGGAGGTTTGAACAAAAGAGAAGTACAATTTTATTAGTCTTTAAATGAAATTATTCTGGTTGATGCATCACCTAGCATATTAGATTGGGACAGAGACAGAGGCCTATCAGTAGGCTGTTCCATGGTGGGGGTCTAATTAAACTGACTTGGATATTTATGTAACAATTTATGTGTTTGAGCAAACTTACATGTACATATCTCCCAGTGCCAAATAAAATCATGTCTAAAGTGATTGACATGGTGCCTGACATATAGCAAGTACTTGATAATTCTTGTGTATGAACATTAAGAAATTTAACTCTAGAAGATTCTTTATATTCTGCCTAATGCAAAGTAGAATTTTGATAATCAGAATATGATATGTAGCCAGGTAATTTTAGGTTGCTTTATTTCACCAGAGAATACAGACTTTCCGACGTCTTCACTCTGTGGGAAGGTGACATTTTGCCAGCATGGAAATAGTGAGACTCTCATCTTTCATCCAGATTCCTCCTTCAGTAGCAAGTGCTTGTTGTCCTCCATTCTTGGGAATTGATATTCTGGGGAACTGGCTATATATGTTTTTTGTCTGTTAGAATACTTTCTCACCTCCATTGATTAGCTCTTCCCTTAATTTGATCTTAATTTTTTTCATTTTTTTATTTTAATTTTTTATTTATTATTTTTTATGTGTATGAGTATGTCTGCATGTAGGTTGGTGCACCCATGTCATGCAGTGCTGCAGAGGTCAGGAGACGGCATTGGATTCCCCTGGAACTGGAGTTAAAGCCAGTTCTCAGCTGCCATGTGGGTGCTGGGAATCGAACCCAGGTCCTCTGCAAGAGCAGTATGTGCTCTTAACTACTGAGCCATCTCTCCAGCCCCTTGATAGTAATTTCTATAGAAGACATTCCATTCTACCTAGCTAATAGTGCTGCCATTCCTGCTGGGTTACAGCCTTTTCATCCATACCACCATCCATCCATTGATTGTTCTTGGAGCAAATATCCACCCTCAATTCAATCAACCCTGGTAGAAAGAGAGAAGGCTGAAATCAGTTATGTAATACAAATCATGGCCATTTTTGTAGGAGAAACAAAGGTATCTCAGTAAAGATGGTAGGTAAGACTTTTTCCCCATATAGTAGGCATTTGTTTAATCTCACCAATATCTTGTGTTCATGAAAAAATGTTACCTTCATTGTCAAGCTAGCACTAGAGATAAGATACGATAAATAATTATGTCCTCTTAGAACAGGAATACTATGGAAAAAGTTAGATAATAAAGTAACAAATCCCTGAGACATGCATGCCAGCTACCACAATGCACTACAAATGGCAGGAGGAGCAGCCATCATTAGCATGGGGAAGAAGCTTCGGTTTCATGAAACATGGAGTCTTGATCAAGTAAAGAGGTAGGTATGCCTAAAGAGGGACAGAAGAAAACTTCAGAAAAGAAAATCTCCAGGACAAAGAAGAACTTAAGGCAGGAATTTCGAGGAATATTTGAGAATAAACAGGGAGGCCGCCATGAACGTAACAGAGAGGGAGGGGTAGAATAACAGGAAGTGAGGTCAGAGAGGGGCTAAGCTACCTGAGGCTTGGCCAGTCTATAAAGACTCACATATATTCCTAAGGCAAGCTGTTGGAAGATTTTGTTCTGTGCAGTGATCTGAGCTGACTTCTGTGAATTCCGACATGAAAATAAAATAATTTTGTCATGGGGAAGTAAGAGAAACAATGGTGGAAGTTAAGACATTAGTCTCTAGGCCTCTTCGATACCCAGTAGGAAATGCTACTGGATATCGACTAATGAGTAAGAAAACTCAGATGTAGCAGAAAGCTCTCCAGATTAGAAAGAGCTTGCTCAGAGCTCCTGGGAGTTCTCAGTTGGACGAAGATGCCCATCTCCCTCCTTTGTTTACCTGTAATTGCCCATCTGGACAGAGCCTGGCATTATAAACCTCCACCACCTAAGGAGAATTTGGTAGCACTCCAGATACCTTGCTCAGTAAGGCATTGTGGTTCTTGATGACTTATTTCTCAAGCTGGATATGGAATTATAGGGAAGTGGATCCAAGGAAGGAGCAGGCCTTCAGGCAGCGATCACAGGAATGACCTACATAGGGACGGGTCAGTTATTTCAAGGTCAACAACATCCTCTAGCCTGAGGTCAATGTTGGAATTACAACCACGGCAATTATTCCTGTTTGCTGTCTTTACCTCAGTGAGCCACCCATTTGGCTTCTGGTTGCAGCCATCCTGACAGAGGGCACCTGCCCACCCATGGTGAGTGCAATCAGATGGAAGGTGCATTCCCCACCCAGCTGCCCAAGGCCCATGGCAACCATCTGGAGTCACTAGAGCATGACTGCTCCAGCTGGGGTGGGTGAGCAAGTGTTCTGCGAAAGAGCTGGAGAGTTAAGGAATTCGTGCAGTTCAATAATGAGAATTGGACTCCAGTTTTAACCAGGAGGTCTGAAATCTGTTTCCTACTCTCTTGCAGGAAATGCAAGTGTATACATGAATTTGTTTCAATGAGGGCACATTTCCCATGTGTCAGGCACAGACCAGGACCACGAAGATAAATAACATACACTCTCCATTTAAATAACTCATTCTATTCAAGAAAATGAATACATCAATGTAGATCTTAAGATGATATGGCAAGACCCGTAAAAAAAATGTGCATATGAAATGCTATGGTGGCATAGATTACAGTACAAGGAAGTAAATAATGGCTTGTAAGAAGAATAGGTGCCAGTGGCCAACAGAGACAAAGATATTCTAGGGCTGACTATGCAGTTGCCAGAGCACACGGGAAAAGACGAAATGGTTGGCATATTTGGCAAATGACGAATAAAGAGATTTAAACCAGATAGCTGTATTCAGGGAGGACTAGAAATTTAGAAAGGTGTGCAGTTAACAGTTTGCAAATACTTTATTGGGGAGAAAATATAAAGCTATAAAATATGTCTTTTTTCCCTTTTTTATCAAGAGAATGATGTGATGGTTTTATAAGACAGGACACAAATGTCCTCATAAACTCTACTTGAGCCTTCTTTGTGGACTCATATAGCCTCACTGTATATGTTCTGATTTCAGCTCAATGCCCCACCCCTAGTTTTTCTTCTATATTTCTCGCCATAATTTCCTCCAAAATCTCCCACCAAGATACAGATAATGGACATCAGTGACACTAGCAAAATACTGAAAAGTTTTCTGCATGGTCAATAAATTGTAAAAGTTAAGTTTTCACGAACATGCAGAATACCTCTAAAATTCTCTTCTGATTTAGATGCAAGCCATACATGACAACGTGTGTTGATGTTTAGCCCAATCACATACAAATATTAATTTTTTTTCTAAAATTAAGGACTGTGGAACTATGCTTCCCCTTCACAGCCTACATGCATGTATTGCTTTTAAAATACATTTTTTTCTTCATTGAGTCAGTTCTCTGCGTGAAGAAATCCTTTTCTTTCAATTTTTTCATTGTTTCAATTTGTACCATTAAGAGACCATGTATATGTGAACCATTAATTTCTTAGTGTTAGAAAAAAAATTTGGAAGACTTGACCAAACTACATTTAACCTGAACAGACTAGAGTCCAAAATGACAACTCCAAAGAAATTAGACTGTTTTCTTCTCACCCACTTGTGCCCCTTTCCTAAAGCCCAGGGAACTGCGGAAGAGGAGGCGTGGTAGAATGTAAGGGCTGCGGAGAGATAGGGGTGAATCATGAGACTACAGGAATATAGTCTGGACTCCTAACTGATCAACATGCCTGTGCATACAAGCTTCTCCAACTGGACTAGGGGAACCTTGGGTTGTTCAAAATTTGGACATAGATACTTGCAAAATGCACCAATTACCTAATTGTATGACAAACTGAGTAACATCAATGCTATCTGCAAACAACTGTGTCATTATATTGTAGAATCCCTTAAAAATAAACAAATAAAAAATATCTGAAAAAAAAGTAAAATAAAACCTTTTTGAAGATTTCACATGTCACCACTGAGACCTTTGGGCTGCTACTAACTACTTTTGAGACAATCAATATATGCTTCAGGCTTCTGGGTACCTCAGAGTGAATGAAAATTGGGTATCTGAATTTACAACTGCCAGCTCTTTAAGCATTCAATGACAACCTTCAATGATCCTCTGTTTTTACAATAACTCTCCACACAGTGCACTTCACAGAAACTTTGAGTTAGTTAAGTGGATTCCAGAGGTGCACCTGCCCACCACATTTTCCAAACCTTCTCACTATTCACAAGTCTGGCCATGTTAACAGACAAGTAATTTTTGAGTCATTTATCACCTTATATAAGCAAACCTGATAAATCACCAAGCATGAATTTCCATTCACTGTGATTATGGTTTTGAAAAGCTAATGAAGGGAGAGAACAGAGTAGAAAGATAAGTGATAGAGAATTAAAGATCCAAAAAAGAGATAATCTGCACTTCACTACTGAGATTTGCTTTTTCATAATTTGCCCTAATGGTCTCATCCAAGCATTGAAAAAGGTCAGAGATTCTTATCTCTCAGCTAAGTGACACATCCATTTATAACACACAGGATAATGGAAATGCTTTGGATAAAACTCCAGAAAGGACTGGCAAAAAAATGTGTGTTTTATTCTAGCTTCTATTTTCCTTCTTTTTTTCAATGATACTATTTAATTAATAAATTCCTCCCAAATGGAGAAGTGTATAGCCATGTCACTTGGAATTGTGAGCAGTTAAAAAAGATTGCTAATGATTGCTTTCATATTGATATATTATAGGGCGAGCTGGCAAACAGAGAACCAGTCGCCGAATCACAAGACGATTTTGCAAGAAGATGAGACTGACTGAACTGTATAAGTCAGAGGAGTTCAGGTGCTCAATATTAGAAAAAAAAATCATATGATTATTGTTTCAAATAACTTTCCCTAGCTATTCCTAGGTAATTTCTTTAGCCAGGCTTTATGTTCTCCTTTCAGACTGTGCTCTTATATGCCCAAATTGTGCCAGTTCTCAGATTAAAGGTTTTGCTTACAAGTACCTAGGAATCTTAACGATTACTTTAGAAATCACTCAGCACTTTAATTAAGAGAAATTTCAAAGAAAATGGCTGCCTTGAAAGGTTAAATAATAAATTCTTTGATGATTATGTACTATATTTTTCTTGTTTTAAATTCTTTTAAAAAATCAGAAGTTTGCATCATATTTTTCATGTTGTTATGACATGGAAAAGAAAAATGGTTTCAAATATTTCTGTGCATATGAAGTGTATTTTAGCACCTTTGGCCAGACTAATACTCATGTACTCTGACCAAAGAGACCTGGGTTAAGAATCAACCTGATCAGATCACTCCCATGCATTGAGTACTTATTTAAGATTTAAGCTCTCAACCAACCACTATAATAAAGTCAAAAGAATAACATTACTACTTCATCAGTCGCCACATAGAAAGTGTTTTCTATGTACCAGGACTGTGCTGAGAACTTCATAGATAATATCATATCGCAGAGTGAAAACTGTTATGTGAAATGGATACTATCATTTCAATTTCCTTTGTGAGAAAACTAAGACTCATAAAATTTAAGTAATCTGCCAAGACCACAAAGCCTATCAACAGTAGAGATGGAAATTTAATTCTGGTCTTTCTGACTCCAGAGTCTATGTTCATTTATTATTATGCCAGAGTTTTTAAACACTGGGTTTGCAGGCCTATTTGTGACTCATAAAATTCTGAAATATGCAACAGAAAGAATTCTGCATAGTAAGAGTAGAAATTGTCTTATGAGCTTCTCATTATATTCTTTCTGTATAAGTGTATGTGTGTATGTGTACTTGTGTGTATGTGTATGTTTGTGTATGTGTCTATATGTCTGTGTATGTAGTAAAATGTGGGGCAAGCTATCTCACGGAGAAACGATTATGAAAGGCACTGTGTTGTATTGTTTGGGCTTCACGTGAAATCCTTGAGGGAAGATACTGTCTTTCACTATTATGTCCCATTTATATAGTCAATGTGTAGAAATTCTTGTTGAAATTGATAACATAACTATTTTGAAATTTTTACCTCATTCTATTATGAAATCTGCAGGCAGGGTCTGGGTTCACTTGAGTAGTGAGGTAGCCTCTATGAAACATGTCTTCTGGTCAGGAGGTGGATGTGAAGAAGCCTCTGGGTGCTGAGTACTGTCGATTTCTTCTCAAGGTCTTACCTTTGAAGGAAATTAGGGTTTCCCAGCTGGGGTCCTAGATTAGGCAATTCACATGCTTCTGCTCTTCACCTGGAGGCAAATTTGTAGCTAGGAAGTATAAAATCAAGGTAGGAAAATGTGAAGTGTTGCTGGCCATATGGGGCTAGAACATAAATATCTCCAAAGAGTAGTGAGTAAGACAGAGCTTGACAGCCTAGGAGCTCAACTTCTATACTTTATTAAGAGGCCTGTATTTCTGTGATTCTTTTATTTTCTAAGTTCACTGTTATTTTCCCATCACACTCTGTCCACCACTGGAAATTTCCAGTGTGTCAAATCTTCTCTAGGAGACAAGGAAGGGGAAGGAAGAAATTATGATTCCTATTGTATGTTTTCAAAATAGTATCAATTGTTTCTTTTCCTACTTTTAAGCATATTTTGTAAATTTGGAAACTGCATAAAAAAGTGAAAAAGGTATTAATGTTACTAGAATCTCCATATCCATGGGACAGTATTGTTGGCTTACTACCATTGCCATTACAGGATTTATTTTTCTGATCAGATTTTAATTCTTCCTTTTCCCATTTCTTTTTGCTTTGCATTTTAAGTATTTTCTTTTGACTTTTGACAATTTAACATTATGATGTAAAAATATACATATATTATTTTATGCAGTTTTATCATCTTTTTTTTCCCCAAAAGTCCAAAGCTAAGTACATTGCTTTGGGTATAAGAGAATTCTGAAACTAATTCTATTCTACACACTCTAACATTTTTCTCCGATAGATATTTATTACTTTCTTCTCTCTTCTGAAACTGTCCACCTGTCTCATTCTATTTTTACTTGCTGATTTTTCCCATATTTCATCAAAAATATAGACACCATTAGAAAAATCTTCCATAAGATTCCTCTAACCATATGTTTTGTATCTATGCATGGGAATCTTCCAATCTATTGCCTACTATTATAGAACTGTGTGTGTGTGTGTGTGTGTGTGTGTGCGTGCGCGTGCACGCACCAGTGTGCTCACCCTTACAGTTGTGTATAGAAACTGGGCCGAATTTGTGGTTTCTTTCTCAGTTGCTATCCACCTGACTTTGGAGTGGAGAGACTCCCTAAACCTGGTACTCACCATTTCAGCTATGCTGGCTGGCCAGCAAGGCCCTGTCTGGACTTGTCTCTGTCACTAGCACCAGGGTTATAGGTAGGTTAAAGGGCATGTTGTTATGGATCCTGGGGCTCTGAATTCAGGCACACATTCTTGTGCAGCCAGAATTTCACTCATTTAGCTACTTCCCTGGCCTTATTTATGCAGATTTATTTTTATTTTAAACTCCTCTTCCCTTTTGTGTATAAGATCACATCTCCTCTTGCCTATACCAGGATATTATTCTAAAAACTCTCCTTTGACTCTTTTGCATTATACACTCCTAAGCTACCTTGAATCATTCCCTTCTTTTCTAATAACAAATCCGTAAAATGCAATTAGTTACATTCTATACACTTAGAAATGGAAGTTAAATCAATTCTAATTTTGACCTGATCATAACTTCACTCTTGCCTCTTTCCCTGTGTTAATTTTTGCTGCATGATAAGCATTTCTGAAATCTAGAGGCTTAAAACCATATTACGATATTCTTTTTTTTAATTTTTTTATTATTAATTTTATTTATTTCTATGTGTGTATGAATGTACTGTCTGCATGTAGGTTTGTGCACCCGTGTCGTGCAATGCCGAGGAGGTCAGAAGAGGGTATCAGATTCCCCTGGAACTGGAGTTCTCCTGGAATTGGAGTTTCAGATGGTTCTCGGCCGCCATGTGGGTGCTGGGGATAGAACCCGGGTCCTCTGTAAGAGCGGTCGGCGCTCTTAACCGCTAGGCCATCTCTCCAGCCCACGATATTCATTTATATAGGTCTTATTTCAGCTGAATTGACTAAATATGGCTTTTCCCTAAGTCAGAGCAGTTCTAGGTTCTTTCATGTACATACTATCAACTGGCTGGGCAGATGACGGCTGGATGACTGAGAAAGACTGAAACCATAGGTCTGCCTCCTTTACAGACTTGAATCCTAGGTATAGAAGGAGAAGAAATCCATCTCAAAACTTAGAAAATACTTTTAACAAAATAACAGAAGAAAACTTCCCAAATCTTTTATTTTTATTTATTCTTGTATGTGTATGAATGTACTGTCTGCATGCAGGTCTGTGCACCCGTGTCGTGCAATGCCACGGAGGTCAGAAGAGGGTGTCGGATTCCCCTGGAACTGGAGTTCTCCTGGAACTGGAGTTTCAGATGGTTCTCGGACGCCATGTGAGTGCCGGGGATCGAACCCGGGTCCTCTGCAAGAGCGGTCGGTGCTCTTAACCGCTAGGCCATCTCTCCAGCCCCAACTTCCCAAATCTAAGGAAGATATGTATCGAAGTACACGAGGCATACAAGACACCACAAAGACAGGGCCAGCCAAAATTCTTCATGTCATATAAGAGTTAAAGCAGTAAATTTACAAGAATAATTAAAGGTATTTAGAGTTGTGGGAGAGGAAGATCAATCACATACAAAGGCACAGTGATCAGAATAACAGAATAAATTTTCAATAGAAAATATGAAAGCCAGAGGGGCTTGGACTAATGTCCTACAAGTCATGACAGAAAACGTATAACAGCCAAGACAACTATACCCTGAAAAACTACCAGCTTTAATCAGATGATAATGAAAATTTTTCCATGACAAAAACAGATTTAAGGAATTAATGGTCAGGAAAACATCTCCACAGAGAATACCCAAGGGAATATTTAAAGAGATTAAACACTCTCAAGGGGGCAGAAGGAATAAATAAACAATTCCAGAACACTTAGCCAATAGAGGCCTAAGCAAACAATACCACAACACCAACATGACAAGAATTAATAAATGGTGGCCAGTAATAACTTTCAATATTAATGACCTCAATTCCACAATAAAAACACATAGACTAAATGACTGGATTAGAAAATAAGATCCGTTGCCTCCAATAAAAGTATGTCATCAATGATGGACCCCACCTTAGGATAAAAGGATGGAAAAAGGTATTCCCACCATATGAATGGAACTAAAAAAACAAGAAGGGTGAGCCATTATAATATCTGATAAAACAGACTTCAAATAAAACTAGTCATAATAAATAGGGCAGATCACATCATACTCGTTAAAGAAGATATATGCCAAAAAAACTATTACAATCCTAAACATATATTCACCAAGTACATGGCACCTAATTTCAGAAAAGAAACTCTATTAGATTTTTTTTTTAAATCAAAGGATTCCAACACTATGATAGTGGATAACTTCAATACCCCATAGTCACCAATAGACAGGTCATCAGACAAAAACTAAATAAAGAAATCTTGTGGCTAAATGATATCACAAATCAAACGGACCTAAGAGATGTTTGCAGAACATTCCACCCAACCACAGAAGAAGACACTTTCTTCTCAATAGCATGGAACTATTTACAAAATCAACCATGTAGGACACAAAAAAGTCCAAAAATTTAGGAAAATTGAAATAACACCCTATTTTACTACAAAGAAATAAAGCTAAATATCAACAACAAAAGAAATGGTAAAAATACACCAACTCATGGAAACTAAACAACACACTACTGAATGAAAATTAGCTCAGGGGAGAAATCAAAAAGGACATGAAAAATTCCTAAAATCAAATGAAAAGAAAAACACAGCATACAAAATCTTTGGGACACAATGAAGGTGGTTCTAACAAGAAAATTTATATCACCAAGTGCCTGGATCAGAAAACTAGAGACATCTCCTATTTATAACTTAGTGATTCACCTGAAGGCCTTGAAAGATAAAAAATAACACCATACAAAGTGGACAGAAAAAGGTAAAAAGTCAAGACCAAAATTCATGAAATAGAAATGAAGTAAACAATTCAGAAAAATCAATGAAACAGTGTCGTGTTTTTAAAAAGACTAAGAAGATTGACAAACTTTTAGCCAAATGAACCAAAAGGCAGAGAAAACACCCAAATTAATAATCTCAGGATGAAGAGAGAAACATTATAATAGAAACAGGAAATTCATAAAACAACCATGGCATACTTTAAAATCTATTAGCCAGGCATGGTGGTGCATGCCTGTAATCCTAGCACTCGGGAGGCAGAGGCAGGCGGATCTTTATGAGTTCAAGGCCAGCCTGGTCTACAGAGTGAGTTCCAGGACAGCTGGGGCTATAGGGAGACCCTGTTTCAAAAAGACAAAAAAAAAAAAAATCTATATTCCAGCATACTGGAAAATACAAGAGAAAAGGATAAATTTCTAGCTATGTACAGCCTACTAAGTTAACCAAAAATGACAAAAACAAGTTAAATCAATCCATAACAAGCACCTAGGTAGTTGCAGTTATTGAAAATTTCCCAACTCAAAGAAATCAAGTACTAGATGGATTCAGCACAGAATTTGGTAAGCCAAATCTTCGAAGAACTATTACCAATACTCCTTAAATTATTCCATAAAATGTAAAAGCAAGGAAAACTCCAAAATTTTTTCTATTAAGCCAGTATTACCCTGATATCAAAACCATAAAAGACCCAGCAAATAAGAAAATCAGAGGCCATTTTTACAGATGATCATAGATGCAAAAATTCTCAACTAAATAATCAGATAACTAATGTAAAAGGAAATGAAAAAGATTATCCACCATGATCAAGTCAACTTCATTGCAGAAGTGCAGGGACCACTTAACATACATAGGTCAAAAAATGTGATCCACCACATAAACAGACTAAAGGACAGAAGGCATGTGATCATCTCACTAGATACAGGAAAGGCCTTTCGTAAAATGCAACATCTATTCATGATAAAAGTCACAGAAATCCCTAAAGAAGGAGTTTGAAAAAGACAACAGAATATGGAAAGACCTCCCATGCTCATGGACAGGAAGAATTAATATAGGAAAAATGACCATCCTATCCAAAGTAATATACAAAATCAATGCAATTCCAATTAAAATCCCCACGAGCTTCTTCACATATCTAAGTAAAATCATCCTAAAGTTCATATGGAGAAACAAAAGACCCCAGATAGCCAAAGCAACCCTGAGGAAAAAGAATAATACAGAGGGGTTTACTATACCAGACTTCAAACTATATTACAGGGCCATAGTCATAAAAACAGCTTGGTATTGGCACAAAAAGAGACCCAGAGATCAATGGAACAAAATTGAAGATCTAGACTTGAGCACATGCAATTTCAGCCACTTCATATTTGACAAAGGGGACAAGAAGACTCAATGGAGGAAAGACAGAATCTTCAGCAAATGGTGTTGGCATAACTGGATCACCACTTATAGAAGAATAAAATAAAATCCCTCCCTCTCACCCTGTACAAAAATCAACTCCAAATGGATCAAAGACCTCAATGTGAAATCTGAAACTCTGAAAATGATGGAAGAAAACGTTGGCAGTAACCTACAAGACATAGGCATGGGAAAAGACTTTCTAAATCAGACAGCAGCTGCACAGAAAATAAGGTCAACAGTTGACAAGTGGGACCTTATTAAACTCAAAAGTTTCTGTACAGTGAAAGAAACAATCAAAGAAGTGAAGAGAAAACCCAGAGTGGGAGGAAACCTTCACCAGTGATACATCTAACAGATCATTAACATCCAGAGTATATAAACTACTCAAAAAACAAAGGAGCAAGAAAGCAAATGACCCACTCAAAAGATGGAGTAAACAGCTAAACGGCTGGGTGTGGTGGCACACACCTTTAATCCCAGCACTCTGGAGGCAGAGGCAGGTGGATCTCTGTGATTTGAAGGCCAGCCTGGTCTACAGAGTGAGTTCCAGGGAGTCCCTGTCTCAAAAAGAACAACAACAAAAAAGAGCTAAACAGAGACTTCACAAATGAATAAGTAAAGATGGCTGAGAAACATCTTAAAAAGTGTTCATCATTCAACATTGCTAATAATTAAGGAAATGCAAATTAAAACCTCTCTAAGATTTTATCTTACTCTGGTAAGACTGGCTATGATCAAGAAAAGAAAGTAGGGCTGGAGAGATGGCTCAGTGTTTAAGAGCACCCACTGCTCTTGCAGAGGACACAGGTTTGATTTCCAGCTCCTACAGGGCAGCTAAAAGCCATCTTTAAGTCAGGGCGTTGTGGTGGCCATGTTTAATCCTAGCACTCGGGAGGCAGATAGCAGGTGGATCTTGGAGTTCAAGACCGACCTGTAGTCTACCAAACTAAGTTTCTGGACGAGCGGCGGGCTCACACCGGAGACCCTGTCTTAAAAGAACAAAAAAAAAAAAAAGACAAAAAAGAAAACAATGTACCCTACCTACTTGAGTTGACAGGCTTAGAGTCAGGGGATTGTCCCCAGAGACCCCTGAAGCACAGGTAGGGGCCAGAATTATCCGGCTTGTATTGTTGGATTTTGATCATTGACAATTGGCTTGTGTGGCATGTGGGGGCTGATTTGCCCTGTAGCTGGTATAAAGGTGAGGCACCATGCCCCCATCCCCAACTGACATTGCTGAAAAGAGTGTCATCAAGTGGAAACCACAATAGTGCTTCTGGTGTGCAAGGCAAGAGCAATAAATGAAACAAGCCACACCCTTGAGACAACTCTAGCCCTCATTTCCACCCCTAGAAACATCAAAAGCTTCAGAGACCATTCCAGAACAGATGACCACAAGGTGCGCATGGTACAGACGGTTTGGTCCATTACCCAGTTTGGATGAACTTCAGGACCAAGAAAGGGAGAGATCGTTGTTAGACCTTCCCAATTAATAATCAAAATATGAAAAGTTGAACCTGTAGAAAGTCAACAGTCCACTAAACAGAGCAAGAAACAACAAACAAAAAATGAAGGCATCTGAAGGAGGCAAGAAAGAAGCCTTCAACAACAGTGAAAAAATTTGAGTTTGCATCAGAATACAACAAACAGAAACCCCATATCCACAAGTAGTAAACCCTAGAAAAGATAGAAATTAACTAAAAGATAATTGGAGAAGGGAACCCCTAGGACCAAAAATGTAATTGATAATAAGGTTGAAAGAAAGCAACACACATCTCTATCAATTTTAGCGCTACATATTAATGGACTAAAATTCCCAAATCAAAAGACATAGACTATAGAATGGATTAGGAAACAGAACTCATCAATAAGCTGTCTACAAGAAACCCAGTTCAATTTCAAGGATAGGCATCAATTTTAAGTGAAAGGATGGAAAAAATATTCCAAGCAAATGGTACCAAAAGGAAAGCAGAAGTTGCTATTTTAATATCAGACAAAATCAACATCAAAGTAAAGCACAGAATAATTCCACACCAAACTCTACCAAACCCTATGAAGTTCCTGACAATGAGATCTCCCTAGAGGTAATTCAGGACAGCAGATTACGAGAACAAGCTGTATACATATTGCAAAGAAATCAAGAATATAAAGAACAAGGTCGTGAGAACTAAGGAGAAGAATGAAAAAATCAAGAAGGACTAAAATGGAAGAGGAAGACAACTTTGGAAAAAATATAGAAGAAAAAAAAAAAAACAAAAAAAAAAAAGCTCAAAAAAAATAAAGATATGAATAATGTGTATAAAATAAGCACGAATAGGGAACAATCCAGAAGATGTGTACACTTATGTAAAAGAATCAAACCTCACATTCATAGAAGGAAGGAGAAGAATACAAGAGGAATGGTATGTGTCAGATTTTGACAGAGCAATAGATGAAAATTTCCCAAACTACAACAAGACAAACCAATACAATATAAGAAGCAGCTAGAACTCACAAACGAACAAGACAAAAAGAAACTTCCCCACCATACATAGTTAAAACAATAGATGCCCAAAACAAAGACGAAAATTCTGAAAGCCACAAAGAAAAGCAACAAGTACAGCTTAAGGGGAAACCCATCAGAACTACCGAACTGACTTGTGAGTGCAACGGTGAGAGAGAAGGGTGCGCAGCTAGTGGAAGAGGGCAGAGGTTGGTACAACTCCCAGTGTTAACATGACTATAGATTGCCAACCCAGGTTTACTATAACCAGCAAAAATGTTTGATTATAGTTAAGGAGAAGAGAAATCTCTTCCAGACATAAACAAGATGAATAGAATAATGTCCAGAAAACCAACCCCTGTCAGAAATACTTGAAGCATTCAAAGGACAGAAGAGAGGAGCAAGTACCCCCAGGTCACCTAGAAAGAGATAATGGAAAAGAAGCATAATTGGAGAAGGAGAAACCTAGACCAAAAATCGCTAGGGATATAGTAAGTTTAAATGAAGCACACACATCTTTCCAACTCTTTAGCCTAATATTAATGCTAAACTCCCAATCAAAAAATAGCTAGGAGGATTTGGGTTAGGAAACAGAATCCATCAATAACTGTCTACAAGAAACCCATCTCAATCTCAAGGATAGGCACCAATTTAACGTGAAAGGATGAGAAAATATTCCAGCAAATGGTAACCAAAAGAAAGCAGAAGTTCCTATTTTAAATCAGACAAAGATCAACATCAAATGTAAAGAAATCAGAAAAGGTACAAAGAAGCCATTACATCTTTAATCAAAGAAACAATTAACCATGAATATTTCCAATCGATGAATTATGATGCAACCAAATTGTGGTGCACCAAACTTTATAAGACAATTCTCTAGGATCTCAGGGCACATATAACCCCAGCACATCTCATAGTAGGGGACTTCAATACTCAGCAGAGCCCTTTTGGACAGGCCACTGGACAGAAGAATAAACAGCAGAAACACTGAACTGAATAGATATGATACAGCAATATGGAGCTCACAGACATTTACCAAATATCCATCCAGAATACCAGAGCATTACACTTTATTACTCAGCATCCCCATGGGACATCTCTCACAAATTGATCAACTACTGAACAACAGAAAAACTTCAAAAAATACAAGAATTTGATAATATATTCATGCATTCCTATCAGACACAGTGCAAAAAGTCAATATCAGCACCAGGATAAACCCTACTTATACAGAACACATGGAGACTAAACAACACCCTCACTGAATAATGACTGTAGGTCAGGAATAATAAAGACAGAAATAAAACCAGTCCTTGACTAAACACACCATGACAATACAACACAGAAAAACTATGGGAGACTTTAAAAGCAATCCTAATAGGGGAGTTTATGTAGGCACCCTGGAGGCCTACATTAAAAAAAAAAAAAAAACATAAAGAGGTTACATAAACAAACAATTCTACAACTGGCAAAGCTAAAAACATTTGAGAGAGCAAACAACAAATGAAATATAAAAATGCAAGAGACAGGAATAATAACAAAAAATCAGAGCAGAAATCAAATGAAATGAGAAACAAAGAAAAAATACAAAGAGAAAAAATCATGAATCCAAATGTTTGTTCTTTGGAAGAATAAACAAGATAACAAACCTCTGCCCAGTTAACCAAAAGAAAGTGCAAAACTCCAAATCAATAGAATTCTGATGAAAAGGGAAACATCAAACAGACAATGAAAAGAATCCAATCATAGAGAATACTTCAAAAACTTACATTCTACTAAGTTTGAAAACCAAGAGAAATGATGAATATCTTAAATCCTGGAATCACCAAGGCTTACCCAGAAGGGTTGTGACAGGCTTTAAACAGACCCCTAATCGCTAGAAAAATTGAAAACTGTAATAAGAAACCGCCGCAACTAAAAAGCCAGGCCCCGATAGTTTCCATGCCGGAATGCTATAAAACAATTTCAAAAAAATTTCAACCATCAATACTCAAACGGTGTTCAGAAGTATACAAAGAGGGAATTCTCCCAATTACCTTCTATGAAGGGCAAATCTAATACCAAACCAGCAAAGAGACAACCCAAAAGAGACTATAGAAGACCCAATCTCATTGATGAAAACCAGTGCAAAGAAGTTTCTCAACAAAATACTTTCAAACCACATACAGGCACACATGAAAAAGGTCATCCACCATGTTCAAAATGGATTTTTTTCCAGTGATGCAGGGATGGTTCAACATATGAAAATCAATAAATATCATAAAACACATAAATGGACTGAAAGACAAAAACCATAGGATCATCTCAATTGACACAGAAGAAGCCTTTGGCAAAATCCAGCATCCCTTCATGCTTAAAGTCCTAGAGGGAATTGGATTCGAGGGATCATTCCTCAATGTAATCAAAGCCATATACAGGAAACCCACAGCCAACATCATCCTAAATGGAGAAAAGACAGAATCATTCCCCTTAAATGTAGGAACTCTGCAAGGCTGCCCCCTGTCACCACTCCTCCTCAACAGAGTGCTTGAAACACTTGCTAGGGCAATAGGGCAAGAAAAGGAAATTAAAGGAGTACTAATTGGAAAAGAGGAAGTCAAGCTATCCCCTTTTGCAAACGATATGATCATTTACCTAAGGGATGCTAAAAAAATCCACCAGAAAACTCCTAGAAATGATTAAGACTTTCAGTACAGTGGCAGGATACAAAATAAACCTAGAAAAATCAGTAGCCTTTCTTTACACCAACAACAAGAAACTGAAGAAGGAATACAAGAACACCTTCCCACTCACAATAGCCTCAAAAACAATAAAATACCTAGGAACAAACCTAACCAAAGACACCAAAGATCTCTACAAAAAAAATTTTAAGCCCCTGAAGAAAGAAATTGAAGAAGACATCAGAATATGGAAAGACCTCCCATGATCATGGCTTGGAAAAATTAATATAGTAAAATGTTCATTCTACCCAAATTAATATACAGATTCAATGTTATCCCAATTAAAATCCCCAAGAATTTCTTCACAGGTTTGAAAAAAATCCCTAATTTCATATGGAAAAACAAAAGACCCTGAATAGCCAGTCACACCACTCCTTGGTATATACCTACAAGACTCATTTTACTGCAGAGATACATGCATAGCCATGTTTATTGCAGCTCTCTTCACAACAGGGAAGAGCTGAAATCAATGCAAGTGCCCCTGAACTGATGAGTGGATAGAGAAAAGGTGAAACATCTACACAATGGAATTCTATGCAGTGGTAAAAGAAAGATGACATCATGAATTTCTAAGGTAGATGGATGGAACTAAAAGATATTATGTTAAATGAAGTAAGCCAGTCCCAGAAAAACAAATGACAAATGGTATCCCTCATCTATGGATGCTAACACCAAGTACCTAGTTGTAAGGCAAACTGAGCAATGTTAATGTCATATTCCTAGTGATCTGAAAACAACTGTGCTCTTATTTTGTGAATCCCTTAACAGGTTGTAGAACTAAGCTACCATTTATTTTCAGACTTGGGAATTTTTGGTATATGGATGGAGGTTATACATGCATATTTTAGAGTAATATAAGATCAAAAGAATGAGGGAAAACAAGTTTGTCATGACATTATGTCTAACCGCAGTATTTATTTTATGGGAGTGCTGCTTAGTATTTCTTGTACAAGGCTGCTTGAGCTTTTGTCCAAGCCTTTTCTTTCTTTCTTTTTTTTTAAACAAAGATTTTTTTAAATTTTATTTATTTCTTTTTTTATGTGTATGAATGTACTGTCTGCATGTAGGTTTGTGCACCCGTGTCGTGCAATGCTGCGGAGGTCAGAAGAGGGTGTTGGATTCCCCTGGAACTGGGGTTCTCCTGGAATTGGAGTTGCAGACGGTTCTCAGCTGCCATGTGGGTGCTGGGGATAGAACCTGAGTCCTCTATAAGAGCGGTTGGTGCTCTTAACCACTAGGCCATCTCTCCAGCCCCCCCAAGCCTTTCTTAAATATTATACAGTAGTTAAAAGTATCAGGCTGGGGGCTGGAGAGATGGCCTAGTGGTTAAGAGCGCCGACTGCTCTTACAGAGGACCCAGGTTTGATCCCCAGCACCCACATGGCGGCTGAGAACCGTCTGCAACTCCAATTCCAGGAGAGTTCCAGTTCCAGGGGAATCCAACACCCTCTTCTGACCTCTGCGGCATTGCACAACATGGGTGCACAGACCTACATGCAGACAGTACATTCATACACATAAATAAATAAATAAAATATTTTTAAAAATTAAAATAAAAGTATCAGGCTGGTGTAACTTAGCCTTTCTGGATTCTTAACAACCATACTTAATGCCCATACCAAATTGGTTGAGGGTCTTAAGGGATAACTTTGTTTCTTGCCCTCAGAGGTCAACTAAGTCCCAGGGGGCTATGCATGGGGGCATCTCTTGAAATGTCCTGCAAATGTGAGTCACCAGTCTTCTGGTGTACTTGGAGGGAGGTCTTGGAGATCCACTAATGGGACTTCAGGCAATGTCTAGTCTATAAAGAGGAAAGTCTGCTCATGCTTCAAAAGTGAAGCCTGGTCTACGCAAGACGTGACTTTGTCCGTCGATCGGATGAACGGCAAAGAAAAGCCAAAAGAGTCAGGGGCTCCCTCCGTCACCACATAAAAACACCGTGAGTGACCCTAAGACCAGTCCTCAACTGGACCGTAGAAAACAAAATCCTTGTTTATCTGGCTAACATGTGTGGGACCATTAAACATCCAAAAGGAAGTTTAACCAGAAATTAAATAATAGTAAGACCCTGAGAATTTGTACTTCAGGTATAAAATTTGATGATCTTAGTAAAAAGACAAAGGTAAAAAAATATTGTTTTGCTGCCTTACGGCAAGTGCCAGCTACCCTTTTGGCTGTCACTCTGGCTCTCTTGCCACCTCAAAGACATGAGACACAACATTTTAACCTTCCAATATGGAATAAGACTCATGACTCTCCAAGAACCTCCCAACCTTCAGTGCCGATGTGACTGCTAAGGCATCTAGTGTGTGGACTGGCTATACTGGGGTTTCACGTCTCTAGAGTATTAGACCGCCATTGTGGGACGGCCCAGCTATACAGAGACCCAGTACAAGGAAGAGTTACGACAGGACCGGTGCTTACTGGACCCATCTGGTGACCATGGGAAGGGAAAAGCCAGTGTGGAGCACAAGGGCAGGACTATGAGTTGTTTGGGCTTGCATAAGAGGAGCCTTCCAACATGATATCTTTCACCTAATTAAAGAGAAAGAAAATCTTAAGCTGAACGATGCTTAAACACCTATGATATAGTGCATGCAATTTGTGTATGTTAAGCATCATATGTGATTAATCTGGAGTGAAATCAATGAAGAATAAAAAAAAAAATGACAACAACAACAAACAACAAGAACTGAGTCCAAGAACTGGACTGAAACAGTGAATTCTGCTAAAACGTAAACTTCTGCAATCAAAAAATTTCAAAAACGATTGAAAAAAGATGAAAAAAGTATGGCAGAATGCATAAGCTCGGGGTGGGGGGATGGGGGGCAAGGAAGGGGCAACGGTCTATTTGATTGGAATTATTGTATGAAATGCCACCAAACTTCAACAAAAATTGGCTTTGAAGAGAAAAGAAAGCATAGTATACCAAGTCTGGAGAGGTTGTGCGAGAAAGGGAACACTCATCCACCTGCTGGTGTGGAATGAAACTCATCAATCACCCTATGGAAAGCCATATGGCGGAACTTTTTAAAGACTCATACTTTGCGAAAGATACCTGCACATCTTCTGTTGATTGCAGCATCTCTTCATAAACAGTGAAGGAGCTGTAACCAATGCAAGTTGTCCCATCAACCAGATGAGTAATAAAGGAATATGTGGTACATCTGTGCCTTGAATTTCCCACCCTTAGGTATGATAATACAACTAATGCCCTCTGGAGTGGACTCAGATCAAAAACAACACCAAAAAAAAAAAAAAGGGGGGGATACAGATAGATATTGAAACCTTTCCCATCACAACTTGCAATTTCAAATCTTAAAACTTAACTTGGGAAGATTTGTATGTTCAACAGAAAATTGTCACCAACTTAAACAGTCTGAGGAAAGAAAAGATACAGTTTGCATTGAGTAGGATGAACAGAAAGTGCCCAACAGAAGGTTGACCCATCTGAACATTGAAAGGAAAAAACCCTCAAACTTCTACATACGATCAAACCCCTCTGTGGTCCTACTTGTAACAACTATTTATGAATGAGTCCTAATGAAAACTTCCTTCTAGGTGCCGCCAAAGGTTTTAATACAAGGACGTTCTTTACCTCCTCCCATAGAACAAAGAGAAATAGATGATGTGAAGAATCGTTCTCCAACTGTAAATTGGAGACAAGTATTATGGAGGTAATCTCTTATAAAATGGTAAAAACTGCCTTCTCTTAATTTGACTAATGACATAGGAACGGGGAAAAGGATTATTTTCTATTCAGAACAATAAGTACTAAGAGTCCTTAGACTATGCACTTAAGCAAAAATATATTAATACAGGAACTCTGACATCAGCATGGATTATTTAACAAGGAGATTGGCCAGAGATCCAGCCCCCACAAAGGTAAAGGCTCCTTGCCTCTAAAAGCTGGGATACCGCCAAGAAGAGAGTAAAGGCCTCTGCTAGGAAGGACCTGAACGTTAAACATGGGGAAGATGATATGAGACCTACAATGCCAAGTGTACATTGGTTCTGGAATCACCAGAGAGTGGGTTACCAAAGGCCACTAAACCAATAAAGCAAGTATGGGTTCCTTTGAGTCAAGCAAGACTCCTCTGTCAGCACCGCTACAACTCACCTGCCGGGAAATACAGGAGCAGAGAGGAGCCATATGCCTGTAATCCCACAAATCTAATTGGCTATTGGATTTCTCTTTGGAGGAATAACCCGCAGCTGATGCCACAAGCTTACATCCTCTAATGGTTAGGAGATGTTATACGCCACAGTAAGACCCTGGTCATGATTTAACAGAAAAAATTTAATTCACGGATTTAACATACCATACAAACATCTGTGTTCTATCCTAAAGTAACCTACCATAACTATTAGTACTGTTTAAATACCTAAAATCTATTGCTCTGTGCTTCATTAGTAGGGATCGAAGGTTATTCCTGGAAAAAATGTGCAGCAACCATGAAGGAACCAGCCAGAATGACATAAGTCCAAAACGACACTCCAGGGAAAGTAGACTGTTTTGCCTTTCATCCACCTATGAACCTTTTCTAAGGCCAGGGAAACAATCTGCGAAGAGGGGGCAAGGTAAATGTAAGGGGCGTGATTGGGGTGAATGGTGAAACTACAGTCAAATATAGTCTTGAACACTCATTTATCAACTTGATTGAACTTATAGCCCCACCCCTCGCTGGATGGGGACAAATGGGCTGTGTGGTTTGGTCAAAACATCTGCCCTGCAGATTGTGGTTATACATGAAGGATGCTTGTCTCATAANGCAAACGATGAAGGCAAGAAGAACCTGGAGCAAAGCATTCCCAGTGTTGAGGGACAATGGATGCCAGCCCAGGTTACTATACCCAGCAAAAATGTCAATCATAGTGGAAGGAGAGAGGAAAATCTTCCATGACATAAACAACTTGAAAGAATACATGTCCGGAAAACCAACCCTTCAGAGAATACTTGAAGCAATCCAAAGAACAGAAGAAAGGAGCAACCAACCCCAGGCAACTAGAAGGAGAAATCAATAAAAGCATAACTGCAGAAGTAGAAACCTAAATCAAAACCGCAGATGGATAATAAGGCAAAAGGAAGCAACACAAACCTATCAGTCATAACCTTAAATATTAATGGACTAAATTCCCCAATCAAAAGACATAGACTGGGAGACTGGATTAGGAAACAGAATCCATCGATATGCTGTCTACAAGAAACACATCTTACCTTCAAGGACAGGCACCACCTTAAAGTGAAGGGATGGAAAAAAATATTCCAAGCAAATGGTACCAAAAAGAAAGCAGGTGTTGCTATTTTAATATCAGACAAAATCAACATCAAAGTAAAAGAAATCAGAAGAGACAAAGAAGGCCATTACATCTTTATCAAAGAAACAATTAACCATGAAGATTTCACAATCATGAATATATATGCACCAAATTGTGGTGCACCAAACTTTATAAAGACAATTCTCTAGGATCTCAGGGCACAGATTAACCCCAGCACACTCATAGTAGGGGACTTCAATACTCCACTGAGCCTTTTGGACAGGCCAACTGGACAAAGAATAAACACAGAAACATCTGAACTGAATGATATGATACACAAAATGGAGCTCACAGACATTTACCAAATATTCCATCCAAATACCAGAGAATACACTTTCTACTCAGCACCCCATGGGACAGTCTCCAAAACTGACAACATACTGGAACACAGAAAAACTTCAAAAAATACAAAAGATTGAAATAATTTCATGCATTCTATCAGACCACAGTGCAATAAAGCTCAATATCAACACCAGGATAAGCCCTACTATCTACAAGAACACATGGAGACTAAACAACACCCTCCTGAATAATGACTGGGTCAAGGAATAAATAAAGAAAGAAATAAAACCATTCCTGGAACTAAACAACCATGACAATACAACACAACAAAACCTATGGGATACTTTAAAAGCAGTCCTAAGAGGGAAGTTTAATGTAGGCACCCTGGATGCCTACATTAAAAAAAAAAAACAGAAAGAGCACAAATAAACAAACAATCTAACACTGCAGCTAAAAACATTTGAGAGACAACAACAAATGAACTCTAAATGCAAGAGACAGGAAGTAATAACAAAAATCAGAGCATAAATCAATGAAATAGAAACAAAGAAAAAAATACAAAAAAAAAATCAATGAATCCAAATGTTGGTTCTTTGGAAGAATAAACAAGATAGACAAACCTCTAGCCCAGTTAACCAAAAGAAAGTGCAACTCCAAATCAATAGAATTCGTGATGAAAGGGGAAATATCACAACAGACAATAAAAAGATCCAATCATATGAGAATACTTCAAAAACTTATACTCTACTAAGTTTGAAAACCAAGAGAAATGATGAATATCTTAAATCCTGGGAATCACCAAAGCTTAACCAAGAAGGGTTTGACAGCTTAAACAGACCCATAATATATATAGAAATTGAAAATGTAATAAGAAACCTCCCAACTAAAAAAAGCCCAGGCCCAGATAGTTTCATGGCAGAATTCTATAAAACATTTCAAAAAGAATTTCAACCATCATTACTCAAACTGTTCAGAAGGATACAAACAGAGGGAATTCTCCCCAATTCTTTCTATGAAGGCAGAATCTAATACCAAAACCAGGCAAAGATACAACCAAAAAGAGAACTATAGACCCATCTCATTAATGAAAACCAGTGCAAAAATTCTCAACAAAATACTTGCAAACCACGTACAGACCCACATCAAAAAGATGAGCAAGTTGGGTTCATACCAGAGATGCAGGGATGGTTCAACATATGAAAATCAATAAATATCATAAAACACATAAATGGACTGAAAGACAAAAACCATAGGATCATCTCAATTGACACAGAAGAAGCCTTTGGCAAAATCCAGCATCCCTTCATGCTTAAAGTCCTAGAGGGAATTGGATTCGAGGGATCATTCCTCAATGTAATCAAAGCCATATACAGGAAACCCACAGCCAACATCATCCTAAATGGAGAAAAGACAGAATCATTCCCCTTAAATGTAGGAACTCTGCAAGGCTGCCCCCTGTCACCACTCCTCCTCAACAGAGTGCTTGAAACACTTGCTAGGGCAATAGGGCAAGAAAAGGAAATTAAAGGAGTACTAATTGGAAAAGAGGAAGTCAAGCTATCCCCTTTTGCAAACGATATGATCATTTACCTAAGGGATGCTAAAAAAATCCACCAGAAAACTCCTAGAAATGATTAAGACTTTCAGTACAGTGGCAGGATACAAAATAAACCTAGAAAAATCAGTAGCCTTTCTTTACACCAACAACAAGAAACTGAAGAAGGAATACAAGAACACCTTCCCACTCACAATAGCCTCAAAAACAATAAGATACCTAGGAACAAACCTAACCAAAGACACCAAAGACCTCTACAACAAAAATTTTAAACCCTTAAAGAAAGAAATTGAAGAAGACCTCAGAAGATGGAAAAACCTCCCATGCTCATGGATTGGGAAAATTAACATTGTAAAAATGTCCATTTTACCAAAACTCTTGTATAGATTTAATGCAATCCCAATCAAAATCCCCAAGAGTTTCTTCACAGGCTTGGAAACAAAAGTTCTTAAATTCATTTGGAGAAACAAAAGACCCCGAATAGCCAAATCAATCCTGAGTGAAAAGAGCTACACAGGAGGGATCTCTATACCAGATTTTAAACTATACTACAGGGCTATAGTCATAAAAACAGCCTGGTACTGGCACAAAAACAGACCTGTTGACCAATGGAACAAAACCGAAGATCCAAATCTGAGCACATACAATTTCAGCCATCTCATATTTGACAAGGGGGCCAAGAAACCACAATGGAGAAAAGACAGCATCTTCAGCAAGTGGTGTTGGCAAAACTGGATCACCACTTGTAGAAGAATGAAATTAAACCCCTACCTCTCGCCCTGTACAAAAGTCAACTCCAGATGGATTAAAGACCTCAACGTGAAACCCCAAACTCTGAAGGTGATAGAAGAAAAAGTTGGCAGCAGACTACAAGACATAGGCGTAGGAAAAGACTTCCTAAATCAGACAGCAGCTGCACAAGAATTAAGGTCGACAATTGACAAATGGGACCTCATCAAACTCAAAAGCTTCTGTACATCAAAAGAAACAATCAAGGAAGTGAAGAGAAATCCCACAGAGTGGGAGGAAACCTTCACNGAAGAGGGGGCATGGTAGAATGTAAGGGCTGTGATTGGGGTGAATGGTGAAACTACAGCAATATAGTCTGAACACTCATTTGATCAACTTGATTGAACATATAAGCCCCCCCCCTCGCTGGATGGTGGGACAAATGGGCTGTGTGGGTTTGGGCACATCTGCCTGCAGATTGGTTATACATGAAGGATGCTTGTACTCATAAGTTAGCACTTATTGCTAAAAAATGAAAAAAAAAACTGAGAGAAAGATGCAGGACGGTTATGGCAGAATGCATGATCTGGGATGGGGTGGGGTGGGGTGGGGAGAAGGGAAAGAGAAATATGTCTGAACTAAATTGGAAAATGATGTATGAAATACACAAAGCATCAATAAAAAATAAATTAAAAAAAAGAATATGTGCTACATCTACACAATGGAATTCTATGCAGTTGTAAAGAAAGATGACATCATGAACTTTGCAGGTAAATGGATGAACTAGAAGCCATTATGCTAAGTGAAGTAATGCCATCCCAGAAAAACAAATGACATATGCTATCCTTCATTTGTGGATCCTAGGACAAAATCTCTATTTGTAAGGCAAACCAAATAATTATTTTCTATCATCTGTAGCAAATATAATGCCTGATGTTACTTATCAAAATCTATGCTGATATGTAATGTAGGAATGCAAAGTAGTATTTTTCATTACCTGCATATAACTCTATTATCAAACTGTGAGTCCCTAAACATGTTTTGGAATCAACCTAATGTTTATCTTCATGCCCTAATCTTGTTATATGTGTGATATGTATATATGCATATTTTGGAGGGATGTAAATTGGAAGAAACAAAAACAACAAAAAACTGGGTTAAAGTTCTGACTGAAATAGCAAACTTCTGCCCAAAACAGTAAACTTCTACATCAAAAATTTTAAAATAAGATTAAGAAAAAAATGAAAGATACATATAGCAGAATGCATGAGCTCTGGTGGGGCAGGGGCAAGAAAAAGGAAATGGATCTAAATTTGAGTAAGAAATGCTGTATGAAATATATAAAACAATAAAAATTGGTATAAAAAAGTCACAGAGAATCTAAGCAGACAGGGGACATAGATCATCATAATAAAAGTGATATATCACAAGCCCACAGGCAACATTTTACTAAACAGAGAAAAACTCAAAGAATTCCTATTAAAATCAGGAACAAAATAAGGATATCCAATCTCTTCATTTCTGTTCAATATAGTGTATAGTCTTTGTTATAGCAATAAAACAAATTATGGAGTTAAAGGAGATATGAATTGGATGGGAAGCAATCAATGTATCCTTATTTGTAAACAATATGAGTCTATACATAAAGGATCATAAAGACTCCACCAAAAATTTTTGAGGCTGATAAATACATTCAGAAAACTAGCAAGACACATAAAATTCAATGCTACCAACAGAAAACATACTGAGAAAGAAATCAGGGAAATGAGCCTATTTATGACATCCTCAAAGAACATAAAATACCTTGGAATAAATCTAACTGAGGAAGTGAAGGACTTGTATAATAAAAACTTTAAGACACTGAAGAAAGAAACTGATGAAGATACCAGAAGATAGAAAGAATGTCCATGCTCCTTGATCCTTAGAATTAATACTGTGAAAATAAACATTCTGTCAAAAGCAAGCTGTAGATCCATGTCAATCACTAATAAAATTCCAACACAATGCTTCAGAGAAGTTGAAAAATTAATTTCAAAGTTCATATAGAAACACAGAAAACCAAGAACAATCTGGAACAATAAAGAACCATTGCAGGCATCACAGTTCTTGATTTCAAATTATACTACAAAGGCATAGCAATAAAGTCAGCTGTCACCAGCATAAAAACAAGACACAGTGATTAATGGAATAGAATTAAGAATCTAGATTTGTTTCTCCTTCAACTATGATTGACATTTTTGCTGGGTATAGTAATCTGGGTTGATGTGTATATATGCATATTTTGGAGTAATATAAAATTAAAGGGAACAAAAAAGAAAGAAAAACCTATTCAAAGAACTGACCAAAACAGTAAACTTCTGCATCCAAAGGAAAAAAAAAGACTGAGAAAAAGATGAAAGACATGCATGGCAGAATCCATGGGCTCTGGTGGGGGGGGGGCATGTGTGGGGGTGTATGGATGGGGGAATGAGTCTAAATTTGATTAAGAAATGTTGTATAAAATGTGCTCAATAAAAATCAACTTTAATAAAAAAAAAAAGAATCTAGATTTGAGCCCACACACTTAGAGCCACCTGATATTTGACAAAGGTGGGAAATTAATATTGGAGAAAGGATAGCATCAACAAATGGTGCTGGATAGCTACATGTAGAGGAATGAAACTAGATCCCCACCCCCCATGCCACACAATCCTCAGTTCCTGACTATGTGATTCTGACAGAGAAAAAAGTAGGGAACAAATTGGAAAGGACTTTCTGAACAGAACCATAATTATACAGACCTTAAGACCAACAATTGATAAATAGGACTCCACGAAACTAAAAAGATTCTGTCCAACCAATAACTCCATCATTCAATTGAAGAGGCAACCTACAGAATGGGAAAAATATTTGCCAGCTATCCATAAAACAGAGGACTGGTGTCTAGAATATAGAAAGATGTCAAAAAAACTAAACATCAAAAGATTGAAGCAAGAAACCGAACAGAGTTCTCAAATGATGAAATATAAATGGCTGAGAACTATGTTTTTAAATGTCCAATATCTTTAGCAACCAGGGAAGTACAAATTAAATGACTTTGAGATTTCATTTTACTCCATGCAAAATAGCTAAGACCTAAAAACCAAATGACAAATAATGGGTGAAGATATGGGGAAGGGAACATTTATTCACAAACTGGTGCAGACATTATGGAAACCAATGTGGAGGTTCCTCAAAACGCTAATAAAAATGCCACATGATGATCCAGCTGTACCACTCTTGGGTATAGACACAAAAGACTCTGTATCCTACTACAGAGATAACTGTTCATCCATGCTCATTGCAACCCTAGTCTCAAAAAACCAGGACATGCAAACAACTTAGAGGTCCATCAACTGATGGATGGATAATGAAAGTATGATATATATTATATATAATGAAATATTATTTAGCTGTTAAGAAAATTATGAAATTCACAGGTAATTGTATAGAACTGGTAAGTCGATGCTAGATTTCAGTCTCTATATAGGTGTGTTTGGATTGGATGCTAAGAGGCCTCTGGTGAAAGGGTACTAGGGCTGGTTCATGGGAGTGGAGGTGGAATTCAGGGATATAAAAGGCAATAATGGATAGGATGAGATAATGGAGTGGAGAATGAGAAGGTAGGGAAGACGAAGAAGAAGAAAAAGAAGAAGTAAAAGGAGGGAAAACTAAAGCTAAAGGCGTTTTGACAGAGCCACATGGAAACCTACAAAACCTTCTTTTAGTATACTCATGTACAATAAAAAGGCGTTTAAATGTTGCTACCATATAACAGAGTTCAATGGCCACCAAAAGGTAGCAAATGAAAAGCCCAGTACCAGGAATGGATTCCTGCTTTTGGAGTTATTGACCAGAGAGGTCCATAGATCCCCAAACAATACAGGCTATTGTCATTGCACTTGGCTAACCAACAGAATTTGACAATAATATCCTATCACTAAATACACTACAAATCACAGAACAAACGTGGATAAATCAAGCTGTTACTGACCTTGAAACTTCATCTCTGCTTGTTAGTGTTCATAGCAGTAGAATGTGGTATGCATGCCACTCCCAGAGAAATGCAATAATCACCCTTACCCATTGAGAACCAAGCAGACAACAATAACAATTGACTTGGCAACATATTCCCAGTGGTCCAAGAGCGGCATGAATATGACGAGAGTGATCAGCCACCTTCTAATTTGATTTAAGGTCCACTTTACAATAGAATCTATAACTAGCACTTATCCGGGACAAGAACCTATAGCTAGACAGGTAACAGGCCATAGGAAACTACCCATCTCTCAACTCTCTTCAGAAAAGGTTCTTGTGGCAATTAACAGAGAAATCCACAGATAGTTAGCATGCAGAGAGTAAGAGACAGCAGAGTGTTCAGCCCTAAATGAGACACTTATATTGTACCTTTTCCTCTCAGGGCTCATGGATCACTCTAGAAGAAGGGGTGGGAAGACTGTAAGAAGCTGAACTGGTAGATGAATACAAGAAAACTGTGTTTCTGAACACCTCAGAATGGTCATACATATGAACCTAGAATGTTTATGACAGTATGCCCAAGACCTGTGCAAACCCATGACAGACAAGGATCTGGCATGGATAGAGGACATGGGCAGGATGGTCTGGCTCTTCCTGGGGATCTCCTGGCAATTGATAGATCCTGGGAAAGGGAGGGTCAGTTTTTCCTGTTTCCCTGGTAGGCTGAGCAGACTCTAAGGGATAGACACACCCCAGAGCACCCTGGAAACACAGATTAGAATTCATAGGCCCTTAAAAAATTGGGACAGGGGTTCTGAAGTGTTCTAAATAAATTGTATGAAGTTCTCAAATCAATAAAAAATAAAATCAGAGTCTCTCACTTTCTGACATGGTCTTTTAAGTCTCCGCTCATTCACATTTCTCAATGTACCATGTTACAATATACGAGGTGCATAGAGAAGTGTAACTATAATTATGACAAGTAGAATGGGGAGAGGAAGAGAGTCTGACACTCCTTCTATTGCCTGAAGTGTAGCTGTACCACTCATAAGTGCTTTGAAATTAATTTTTAAATACTTTATTTGCTATTTTTATTTTATGTGTATGAGTGTATTGCCTGCATGTAAGTGCGCCCATGTTGTGCAATGCCCACAGAGGTCAGAAGAGGGTATCAGATTCCCTAGAACTGGAGTTACTGATGGTTCTCAGCTGCCATGTGGGTACTAGAAATATAACCCACGTCATCTGCCAGAGCATTTGGTGCTCTTAACTGCTGAGCCAAGTTATTTTTAAGATAATGTCTTTCTACATAGCACAGTTGAGCCACAAACCCAGAGTCCTATTGCCTCACTCTCTTAAGTGTCTCTCAGCAGTCCTTAGATCTTATATATGCTTGGAGAAGGAGGAACCTAGGTAACTTGGTCGATTTCAGGGCCTTCCTGAAGCTACCAAATTATTTCCTTCGTACTTATGACTTCCCTTTAGGATGGAATGCTTAACCTCCCCTCAAAACACCCTGCTGGGTTCCTCCCTTTAGGATACCCTGTTCTTCATCCTCCTTTAAACAGTCTGTTGTTTGCCCATCTTCCCTCACAGATGGAGGGAAATTACTATACAACACATTTAAGAAGAGTCAGGCATAGGGAGAGAGTATTGGCTTGAAAGACAGAATAAAACCTTATTTCTGGTAATCCTTCAACTAGGGCTGAAGACACGGGAAGCTGGGCCTGCAAGGTAACATTAAATGCTTGTATATATAATCTGCCTTTGTCTTCTCACCAAACTGCATATCTGACCATCTAGGACCATTCATATCATCATATAAAACTCACCCAGAATCTGGAGCAGCACCAGATAATAGTGATAACACTTAAATCTGAGAGTAAGATGAGCTAGGCTCTAATTCCAGTTACTATAATTTACTGTTTGTGTGAAGTTGCACATTAAATTTTACTTCTTTGTGCTTCTTCCATTTTCTTTTTTTTAAATTTCTTTTTTAAAAATTTTCTTTATTAATTTTATTTATTTCTGTATGTGTATGAATGTACTGTCTGCATGCAAGTTTGTGCACCCTTGTCGTGCAATGCCGCGGAGATCAGAAGAGGGTGTCGGATTCCCCTGGAACTGGAGTTCTCCTGGAATTGGAGATTCAGACGGTTCTCGGCCGCCATGTGGGTGCTGGGGATCGAACCCGGGTCCTCTGTAAGAGCGGTCGGCGCTCTTAACCGCTAGGCCATCTCTCCAGCCCAGCTTCTTCCATTTTCTATCAAATAGAAATTCTAATGCATAATTTCCTAGCTAACTTTCTAGGATTCTATCTATATATCTATAGCTATAGCTTTATTAGTAGTAAAATTAGCAGTTAAGTAATATGCATCCAGTTGCTGTCTGTTACCTATTCTGTGATTTAGCTAAGTTGTTAATATCTTTGAACTTCAGTTTTCTTTCTTATAAAATAAGGATATTGCCAGTGTGCAAGATTCAGGGAGTTCTCCAAATCTTTTTCAATTGTTTCTAGCTATTATAATTAAGGTAGCAGTGCATCTTTTTCCTATGCCTGCGAGAAGCCTGGAAATTGGTTATTAATGAATCTGCATTTCCTTAAATGATAGTGAATAATTCTACTTGAGTCTAGTTGGGGCTTTTGAACTGGGGTGAAGAAGGAGAGATGTGTACAGCTGGAATCCATTCCTCATGCACAGCATCTGCCCCTTGCGAATATGTCAGCGTACCTTGCACAGATGTCTCTTTGTTTCCAAACGGGAAACTAATTGCCTTTCTTGTTTCAGTCTAAGTTTTCCTATATTGCTCAGCAAATAACAGGAGACATTTCTCAAACTTTGCAAAGCTCTTATCCAATGGTGTTTCTAACCAGATGCCTCCCAAGTGTCCTGCATCACAAGAGGAAACCTTCATCTCTTAAGCTGAAAAATCACCTTAGTTCAGTTATTTTATGATTATTGTTGGCCAATTATTTACACAAACACACATTCCACTTGGTTGTATGTGACTGAGGAGAAAATGTGTTTGGAGTGTCATGCTAACCTCAGAACTTTTTCTTTTTTCTTCTTTTTCTTCCTTCCTTTATTTCTTATTCCTTCTTTTATTTCTTTCTCATCCTTTCCTTTCTTTCCTCTCTTTCCTTTCTTGCTTTCTTGCTTTCTTCCTTCTTCCTTTCTTCGTTTGTTTGCAACTTCTAATTACCAGAAAGAAGAATTATACCTTAACCAAAGCCTAGGATTCATAAATGTTCTTCGTTGATGACAAAGTGAGAGTACCTCACAAACATCAGCTACTCCTGAAGCCCAGCTTCCTTGGTGCCCTCAGTTACTGTTTCCCTAGCAACCAACAGGAGCCTGTAGTATTCCTGAAAGTCCTGCACAGTTGCTACGGAAACCCCAGGGCTTTCCTAATTAGAGCCAGGTGGAGCTGTAGCTGGTAGGTATAAGCAGACTTGTTTCCATTGGGAAAACCCTCCTTGAAAGGCAGACCACAGCATCGCTGATCCATTCATACTTTACCTGTTACCCTGGTGAATTTATGCACACTTGATTTGCCTCATTCTGTGGATGAACAGCATCAGGCCTTGGGGCATTAGCTTAGTCTTCAAAATCCTTGGTGTAACACTGAGTCTTACAAACAGAAAATGTAGCTACCCAGATGTTCTGGGACAGGCCTCATCTCAAATACTCTGTCCCTTGGTTCTATGGGTATGGATATATTTGACAGTTTATTGTGTGACCTGATTTTCATTTATTATTAGGGTGACAACAACATACATTTTTTCAGAAAGCAACTTGGGTGAAGGCAAGAGAGTTTGGTTTAAAAGTATGTGTAAGATGTGTAAGCTATACACACTGACTTATAGCCAGAGTGCACTGAAACAAAATAATTTTAAAATGCTAAAACCCCCTCTACTAGTGAAGCAGTGTTTTAACAGGATAGTCTTAACTTTACCCAATCGGATTCTCTCTCTCTCTCTCTCTCTCTCTCTCTCTCTCTCTCTCTCTCCTGCCTATTTCTTTAGTTCTGCCTTTTTGTCCCTACACATAAAATTATAAGCCCCCCCCCATGCACCATGTAGTCTTTTGCTCTTTAGTTTCACAGCTGCTATCACCAAGGAAAATGATCGCCTAGTGTGGCTCAGTGACCGCCTCCCCATCAATGCAATCTCAATTGACCGGAAGCCATTCCTATTTTCTTCAATGACGTTTCCTAGCCTTCAAATATTTGCCGTGACTCCCTACCCATCTTTACTTTCCTCTTTCGGTAGAAAAGATCACACATAACTTCATGCAGAGATTTAAGCCACGGGAAATTAACATCTGTGGCTTCTGAGTAGCAATTTAGTGTTTAATAACAATGTGAGCATACCACACCAGTTTATCATAACACATCTCAAATTTATGAACTGCTTCTTCCACAACACACAGGGATCTAAACATCTTTGACTTGTCCTTCAATACTGGATCCTTTCGTGGTTTAGTTTGGGTGTTCTCCATGAATTTAGAAATTTATCCACTCTTTTTAGATTTTCAAACATAATAGACTATAAGTTTTTGAAGTATTCTCTTATAATGTTCTGGCAATTTTGGTGTCTGTTGTGATGATTTCCTTTTCATGTCTCATTTTGTTCATTTATATTTGCTCTTTATTTCTTTTTTTGTTGTTGTTTTTTGGTTAACTGGGTTAAGGGTCTATCTTGCAATCTTGTTTAACTTTCAAATAACCAGCTCTTAGATTCATGGACTCTTTGTAACATTTTCTTTGTTTCTATTTCATTAATTTCTTCTATGATTTTTGTTATTGCTTCTCATTTGCTAGGTTTGGGGTTGGTTTGTTTTTGCCTTTCCAGAGACTGGAGCTATATGGTTAAGAAATTTATATGGACTCTTTCTGATTTTTTTTTTAAATAAAGGCACTAAGAACTATAAACTCCTCTCCTAGGGTTGCTTTTTAATGTGTCCCAGAAGTTTATTTTGTGTGTGTGTTGTATTATCATTTTCATTTAGTTCCAGGAATAATTTTATTTCTTTCTTAATTTCTTCTTTGACCCATTCATAATTCAGGAGTATGTTGTTTAATCCCCATGAGTTCATGCACTTACTTGAGCTTCTTTTGCTCTTGAGTATAAGCTTTATTGAATTGTGGTCTGTTATACTATGTGATTAGCACAGACTCAGAGAAACAAGGAATGTACATTTGCCATCACTTGTGGATCTTAGCACCAATCCCTTACACGTATATATCCTGAAGCACAGTGCCAGACAGAAGAAACTTCCCTCAAAGTTCTTGGCCAAGGTAGTCCAAGGGACTCCCAAAACAATGCAGGCTATTGCCTTAGCCCTTTGATTACCTCCCAGAACTTGAGGGTAATACTCTATTGTTGAAGACATCACATACTTCAGATACAAGAGTTGGAGAAGCCTCCTCTCTAAAAACTAGCTCTCATAGTTCTAGAGGATACTATGCAAGCTGGTAAAGGACAAAATTAATCAATGGTCCAACCCAACTATAAAGCCTAATAGCCAAAATGGCTATTAGGAAATAGGAAACAGGAAAGTATCTTATTGGTGCAATAGTGGCATTTTTATCTGCGGGTAATCAACAGCAATCTAATTGGATTTAAAGCACTCTCAATGGGAGGGAACTCATGAATGGTATCGTAAACATAACCAAATACACCTGACTGGAGGGGGTCATACATCCTAGAGAAAACCTTATCTCTATCATATCTCCAGGCAAATGAAACTTCTTAGTATATGCTAAATATAGATTGTTATATTTATAGACAAGTATACTCTACAGCACTAATCAAAGAAACTTCTTTTTGCAACAGATGGAGACTATTAGAGAGTTTCACAACTGTTTACCCATAGAGACTATATGTCTGAGAGATTCCCAAACCTAAATGACACATCTACAGTGGAATGTCTACACCTAAACATATAGAACGTGGCATAAGTTGAGGTAGAGAGAATACTCACCCATCCCTCAACTCTCACCAGTGAAGCTTCCTTATACAACATGGTACACACAAAAGGGCACAACTGGGCAAATTTTAGAGAATAAGAGACTGTAGAGTGCATGTCCCTGGATAGGACTTCAATATTACACCTCATCTACCCAGGAAGCAGAAAGATTGTAAGAGCCAGGGTTGGTCCATGAACATAAGGAAACAGCGGATTTCAGGCTTCTGGGAACTTGACAGCAGGCACAAGGCTCGTGTTCAATCAGACAAGAACTGGGGAAATAGGCAGTAGACCCCAACCTTAGCTCAGGAACTGGTGGCAACTGATTACCCCTGGGTGCAGGAGAGTAGATCTTTAAGGGAATGAATCTATATAGGCTGACTAGACTCCAGTGGATGACTTTGTACCAAGGGACATTTGGTTACAAATGCTTGATCAGATAGGCCTTAATGTACATGACAGCATGCATGAAATCTAGTGCTGGGTGTTATAAGGGGTTGTGGATGGTGCAGAGAATTGAAAATGATTAAGCTCTATTATATTAAATGCATGAAAACTCAATAAAATTAAAAAGAGAAGAAAGTAGAAAGATGTATGTACATGTATAGGGAAAAATAAAATAAAAAGTTAAATTTAAGAAGAAAAATTAATTTATAATAACACTAGAAATGACAAATACATGATTATACAAAGAAATGTAAGACTTTTTACAGAGAAAGATAATGAATAATATTGATAGAAATAAACAAATGAAGGGATATACTGAATTAATCTATCAGAAATTTGACATTATATAAGAATCATTTCTTTTCAAGTTTATATATCAAGCACCATCTTAAATCCCAATTTAAAATACCAGCACCATCTTAAATCCCAATTTAAAGGAAAATTCCAAAAAAATGATCTAAGAAAACTATGGAAAACAACAGCATTTGTGGACCTAAATTAATTGAGACCATATGATATTAGCACCAGGATAAATGAATGGAATAAACAAGAAAGTCCAGATACAAATCCTCACACATAAGGCCACTTACTATGTAAGACAGATGACATGAAATATCAGAGGAGTTTGAGTATTTCAATCTTTTCTGCAAGGTATTTACCCACAAAACTCATCCTACCACAAAGTTACATGCACAGGTTTATTGTAGCTCTCTTTATAATAGTGAAGAACTGGAACCAACCCAAGTGCCCCTCAACCAATGAGTGGATAGACAAAATGTAGTACATCTACACAATGGAGTTCTAGGCATCAGTAAAGAAAGATGACATCATGAACTTTGCAGGTAAATGGATGGAACTAGAAGACATTATGCTAAGTGAAGTATCACAGTTCCAGTAAAACAAATGATGAATGATTTTAGCACCAAATACCTAATAGTAAGGCAAACTGATTTTATATAAATATATATATTATATCTATCTATATCTATCTATATATCTATTTCCCTGCCACCCCTAGTGCCATTACTGCGAATCCTTCCATGGGCTCACCGTGACATCAACCTCTAACTCCCCCTTATTTTCAGACTTTGTAATTGTGGTATATGGGGGGAAGGGTATGTCTGCATACTTTAGAGTAATATAAAATTAAAGGGGAAAAATGTGAATTCTTAAACATGTTTTAGAATTAATATATAGTTTACGTTCAGACATCATAATTTTGGTATATGTGTGAAGAGCATATATGCATATTTTGGAGCAATACAAATTGTAGGGAACAACAACAAAAGGGCTGGGTCAAAGAACTGACTGAAACAGTAAACCTTAGCCCAAAACTATAAACCTCTGCATAGAAAAACTTTTAAAAGACTGAAAAAAAAAGATGCAAGACATGTGTGGCAATATGCATGAACTCAGGTGGGATGGGGGCATGGGAATGAGTATAAAATTGAACTGAGAAATGTTGTATGAATTGCACAAAACTTCAATAAAATACGTTAAAGTATTTTTATATTTTTTATTTATTAAATTTTGTTTTATGTGTATGAGTTTTTGGCTACATGTATATATGCGTATATGTGTGTGTGTGTGTATGAATGGTGGGTGTGTGTGTATGTGTGCGTGTGTGTGTGTGTATATGTGTGTGTATACGTGTGTGTGTGTGTGTGTGTGTGTGTGTTGCTCAAGGAGGCCAAAAGAAAATGGCAGACCCCTGGACTACAGTTACACGCTATTGTGTGCATGGCTAGAAACAAACTTGGGTACTTTGAACCGCTGTCATTTCTCCAGACTCATAATTTTTTAAAAATTAAAGTTCCATGTCTTACGAGTTAGGAGTAAAAACAGCCTGCATTAAAGTTTTATGATATTTAATTGAGGGTAAATGTTAAGGTGTTCACTCATTGAAAACTGACTATATGGCAAAAAATATCGATGCAGCTTCCCGTTACTCCTTTCTGAAGGAGGGTTTCTTGTTCTACCAAGTCAAATACATAGCCCTGCTCATATGTGCTCTGCACATTTATGGCATTAGGCACAATGTATGTGAGCATATTTTAGGATTATTACATATGAGCTGATCCTATTAGGGACTCTAAGTTTGTGAAGCTGTGGCAGGTTCCCCAACATGTCTTCCAGTTTCCATCTTCTCTTCTCCTCTAACTGAACTCCTTCTGTGTACTTTCCCAGAAGTTCCTTCCCCTTGGAGCTTGATATCTGAAAACAATAACAATAATTTTATCATTGTCCCCTGTGATTTTGAAGGTGAATAGCTCAGGAGAGATTTGACGGGATGGTTTTCCTTTGTGCCTCCTGTGGCTTCAAAGAGGTGGAGATGCAGGTAGAGTCAGAGAGTGGGCACTGGACCTTTGTATAGTCTTGGGGCCTCTGTGTGTGGTCACAGCATGGTGAACTCAGAATCCCTAGATGGCTTGCAAGCTCGCTCTTGAATCAGAAAGGAATCTTCTGAGGAGAAACATCTGGAAACTAACCTCTTATGTAACAGCATCATTTTTGCCATGATACAAATTAGCCCATTGCAAAGAATAGAACATGACTCCCGTGTTTCAGTGGAAAGTGTGGCAGCATCGCAGTACAAGATGAGCACGTGAGGTAGAAAGTCTAATTGCATTCACTTTTGGAAAATACAATTTCTCTCTCTCTCTCTCTCTCTCTCTCTCTCTCTCTCTCTCTCTCTCTCTCTCTCTTTCCCCCTCCACAACAAATTCATACCTGAAGAAAGATGTGTGGAGAATCCAGACAACTGAAAAGAATGTGTGGTGAGTTGGGGTTAGGAGTGTGGCCAGAACTCTCCTTGCTATTCCTGCAGCCCTAAATGTACATGATGACAAAGTTGATCAGCTTCCCTAAATGAAAAGATGAAGTTATATATTCATAGTCACAGCAAACACCGCCATAAGAGGTGTTGAGCCACACCCTACAAACCTTACAAGGGTTAATTAATGCATATGATGAACAACTCTATACCAATTAATTCAATATTTTATATTCAATGGACTTTTAAAAAATTTTTATTTATTCTTGTATGTGTATGAATGTACTATCTGCATGTAGGTTTGTGCAACTGTGTCGTGCAATGCTGTGGAAGTTAGAAGAGGGCGTCAGATTCCCCTGGAACTGGAGTTAAAGACAGTTCTCAGCTGCCATGTGGGTGCTGGGGATCGAACCTGGGTCCTCTGCAAGAGCAGACGGCACTCTTAGCATTTTTTTACAGTAACCTAAAAAAATAACACGGTAAAAACTAGATAATTTATTTCTTCTGCAAGAAATTGAATTGTTTATGAATATCTCCATATACAGCCAGGCATATACCATATATGGTGGGCTCATGCCTGTAATCCTAGCACTCAGGGGGTAGTATTGCTGGAAGTTTGAGGGCAGCCTTGGCTACACAATGAATTCCAGGCAAGCCTGGTCTACAGAATTAGATCTTGTTGCAAGACAAAGAAACCAAAATCTTTCTCTGTATAAAGCTGTATGTTTGAATGCTTTCTACTGTTTAACTCTATCACATCATTTTCACCAAACAACATACACATTAGCTTAGAGAATAGGAAAAACATACAACACTTCTCAAAGAATATTAGAATATTAGCTTGAAAGTGAACAAGGGTATTATAAGGATAAGTCATAGACTAAGATTCTTCATAAACATGTCTATAAAGATACTGAGAAAACCATTAGCAAATAGAACAATATATGAAAAGAAAATGGTAACATGATCAAGGGTGAATTATTAATCTAACACTAGAAAATCAGGCTATTATTCAGAATTATAATATAAAATAAATAAACCCAAAGTAACTGAACACTATTTACATCAATTTAATGAATAAAACCCATTGAAAACTCACTGCTATACACTGAATATGTTCCCTCTAAAACTCACGATGGAACTTGTTCTCCATTGTGGTGGTATTAAGAGGTTGCATCTTGGGGCAGGTGATAAAATCATGGAGACTTAATTGTTTTGAATGGATTATTGTCTTATAAAATGGCTGGAGGAATTACTTAGATACACCTTTGCCTGTTGTCTTCTACTATGGAAGGATGAAACACAAGGGCTTTTTACAGACATGAACCTGCCTCCTCTAGAACTGTGACAAATATCTAGTACTTATACTATATATATATCCCAATTCATAGAATTTTTCTGTAGCAGCAAAATGTAGTAGGAGACTAATATAAAGTGTCCACAGACTTGTTAAAGAAGCCCAAACTAAAACTATACATTATAATTTGAAATACTAAACAACCTCCTCAGCATAAGATGAATTACTAAACAGGCTATTATGTTCAATATTATCTTGGAAGTGCTAGCCAATGAAACAGGAGATAGAAAATAACTAATGTGCAGAGAGATTGGGAATGAAGAAAGAAGTTTCTTTATTCGAATATTACATGGTTATACATATAGGAAATAAAGAAGCTATAGGGGAAATAAAGAAGATATAGGGAAAATTGATCACTAGAATTGATACATAAATTTATCTTAGCTGCAGGGCATTAAGGTAAATGTGAATGTGTAATTATGTTTATAAACACCAGCAATAAAATTAAGACTTTAAGTATAAGCAAAGAAATAAATATAACACCTGTCATTTATGACAGGAACCAGGAATATCAAAGCAGGAGAATAAAGTAACAACATACACATATGTAGAATGAAAAGTCCTCCAAGGATGCCTTGTCCTCCTAAGGGAGGGGTCACAGGGAAGATCTCACATGCTCTGAAAACACAGAACTATGGGAAGCTGTGAGATCATTTTAGGGAAGGGGCTAGAGACAGCATATAAGCTGCCTCGGGCGTCTGGGGCGCTCTCTCACCATCTGGACAGCCTGAAGGGAGGTTACTGAGTTCATGCCTGAGCTCAGGATTGAACTGGGGGAGGAGAGAGCTGCCATGTGATATCTAATTGACATAAACTTGTGTATGGTGTCCCTATATTTAACATTGTAGGCAAGCTTGTGTAAACTGGTTGGTTGGTTTTCCCTAGAGTCTGGTGTATCTTATATAAACAGATAAATAAAACAGTAAATACCTGGAAACGTAAGAGACACAGCAATCCACTGAGCTAAATAAAATTAAGTAGTTTTGTGTTATCAGCCAAACAATAAAATAAATAACCATAAGTCCAGAGTTACACAAATAAATGGTAGAATGAAGAGATTAATTTGAAAAAATAGACAACTGTCCCATCAGAATGGAGGCAGAACATAACTTCCCATTCTCCCTATAAAATGGCTTCTGAAGTTTATGGTATGACTCATGAGACTACAATGTGGAGCAATCTGGGAAATGCTTCATCCAGGTGATCAGGTTTAATATTGGCATTTAAATATCATATTTGGGGTCTGACCTCCATCATCCCAGCCCCTCCAGGGCATCCTGTCCCTGTGCCTCAGACTAGAGCCACCCCTTCTCATCCTGTAACTCACCGGCTTCTCTGAGATCTTTCTTCCCAGTAGTACTAGGCAGGCCCTGTCCCTCTTACCCCCATAGGCCTCTTGGCCACACACTCAGATTCCCAAGATGTCTGGTTCCAATCACTGGCTGACCAGAGATTATTCAAGGTAGAGCTCAGCCAGACATTATTCAAGGTAGAACAACCAGACTTGGTGAGCCACATAAGAAGGCCACAGAAAGAACGGCTAGCAAAACGTGCTGTCCCTTGGGTAGCACTGTGTTTTCAAGCAGGATCAGGTTCTCAAAAGAACCAGGGAAACAACCTGCTGCCTTAAATATCAGTTCCACAGAAGAAAAACGATGTCTTCACCCTCTATGCTCATAACTGAAGGGTTCGGTCTCTTCATGGTGTACCAAAGCTCTCCCGTGTCCCTTTCATGTATTATTCAGTAGCCTTTACTGAGTGATCCTATTCCTCTACTTTGTCTTCCTGGCCCTCTATTTTCCACATTCTGGTGGGGAGAATTTTCACTGAGGACTTTTATTTTTTTACAACCTAAGTGTCCCTCAACTGATAAGTGGATAATGAAAATATGGCACATTTATAAAAAGGAGTTAGTTCTACTTGGCAGTAAGAAGCGATGGGTATGGGCTGGAGAGATGGCCTAGCGGTTGAGAGCGCCGACCGCTCTTACAGAGGACCCGGGTTCGATCCCCAGCACCCACATGGCAGCCGAGAACCGTCTGAAACTCCAATTCCAGGAGAACTCCAGTTCCAGGGGAATCCGAGACCCTCTTCTGACCTCCGCGGCATTGCACGACACTGGTGCACAGACTTGCATGCAGACAGTGCATTCATACACATACAGAAATAAATAAAATTAATAATAAAAAAAATTAAAAAAAAAAAAAGAAGCGATGGGTAGGGGTGGGGTGGGGGGGAAGGGAAGGGGATATATGCCTGAACTGAATTGGAAAATGATGTATGAAATACACAAAGCATCAATAAAAATAAATTAAAAAAAATAATAAAAATAAAAAAATAAAAAATAAAAAAAGAAAAGATGACATTATGAAATTTGCTGGTAAATGGATGGAAATAGAGAGCGCTATACTAAGTGAAGTAACACAAACTCAGAAAGGCAAGCGACATATGTTCTCCCTCATTCTCGGATCATAGCACCAGTCCCTTATATATCCTGATGTAACATCAGGAGCCATGAAAATGGAAAGGATTCACTGAGAAATTCATTTGTCCTTTACATTCGTTGTGTTTTACATTTTTCAACATCATTTAAATTTAGCTTCTCTTTAGTAATTCTCTTTACTGAACTCTATTTTTCCTGTTTTGGATTGACTTCTCCACTTCTGCTCTTTGGTTTTGTTCTCTTGGAATAAATTCATATCCTGTTTGTGTTATTTGAACATAGTTATAATTAATCTTTTGAACTCTTTATCTAGAAGATCTTCTAGATAATTCTTACTGAAATTCTATAGAATGGGCTTAGTATTGGGACTGGGGATGGGGGTGCTGTAGTCTTCGTTTTTCATCTTATTATCTTCCTTTTGTTTTTGTACTGGGATTTGGGCATTGAAGTAATTTCTTAGCATTGTCTTTTTTCTTCATTCAGGGAAGGTGCTCAGTAAAGTTTAAGTTAAGTTCTCAGTAAAGATTAAGTTATAAGAGTGTAAAAATGTTGTGTGTCTCAGTTTTCCAATACATACACACGGATGAGCAGATTGGAGTCAAAAAAAGACTTATTTTGCTGTTTCCAAGAACAATACCTCATCATCAACAGTAGAGACCACTTTAGGGTAAAAGAATGAGGAAACATTTTTCAAGGAAATTGAAATAAGAAATAAGCATGTATATATATTGCATGTATGTATATTTTAACATTGGTCAAAATAAACTTCAAATCAAAACTACACAGAAGAAATTAGTATCATTCCATACTCATCCCACGGATAATCCACCAAGAAAATAATACAATTTTAAACATATTTGCAGCAAACACAGACACACCCACTTTTGTAAAAGACATATCACTAGCTCTAAAATGAGAAACTATACCCAACACAGTGATTATATGTGACTTTAATGCTCTATTCTTACAAAACCCTATTCTCTTCACTAAAACTAAACAGAGAAAATGGGGTTATGTGACATTATAAATTAAATGGAACTTAACAGACATCTAAAGAATAATATTCCACCCAGAAACTAAAGAATACACATCGTTATCAGCAACCAATAGAGATTTCTCCAAAATCAACTACATATTAGGACCCAAAGCAAATTCCAACAAATATAGGAAAATCGAAATAACATCCTGCATTCCATACCACAGCAGCATAAAGATAGATATCAACGGCAATAGAAGTTAGAGAAAGTACACAAACTCATTGACCCTAAACAACACATTACTGAATGATAATTAAGTCAAGGAAGAAAACAGAAGGAAAAGTAAAAATTCCTAGAATTTAATGAAAATGAAAATACAACATAATAAAATCTGTGGGACACAATGAGACAGTCCTAAGAGGAAAGTTTACAGCATTGTCTACATCAAACAATTTGAGAGACCACAAATAAATAACTTAATGATAGACAAAAAAGCCCTTGGAAAATCAAGAATAAGCAACACTAATAAACAGTAGACAGGAAGATGAAATCAAAACCAGGGTTGAAATTAATCAAATAGAAAAGAAAAGATGATACCAAGAATCAATAAAGCAGAGTTGGTTCTTTAAAAAAATTAGCAAGATTGATGAACCATTAGCCAAATTAACCAAGATAAAGAGAGAGAAGACCCAATTTTGTAAGATTAGAGATGAAAACAGACACAGAAAATTCAAGGAAAAAAATTACATGCTTTTAAACTTTACATTTCACTAAATTGGGAATTTTAAAGTTAATGGTTGCATTTCAAGACACATATGGCCTACCAAGGTTAAACCAAGATAATGTAAATAATTTAAATAGATACATAATAACCAATGAGGTAAAAATGGTCATTAAAAATGCCCCAACTAAAGAAATCAGGGCCAGAAGGAATTTGACACAGTTTTACCAAGCATTTACATATCTAGCACCAATACTCTTCAAATCATTCTTCAACATATCAATGGAAGCAGCACTTGAAAATTATTTCTAGGAAGTCACTGTTACTCTGATACCAAAACCAGACAAAGACCCAAAAACAACAAATGAATTAGAGGCAAGTATCCCTGGTGAACAGAAATGCTAAATTCTCAATAAAATCCTTACAAACTGAATTCAATAACACATCAAAAAGAGATCATTCACTATGATCAAGTCAGCTTCATTCGAGATTTGCAGGCAGGGATGATTTATCATTCAAGTGAAGAGACAGCCTACAGAATGAGAAAAAAATACTAGCTATATATCTGACAGAGGGGTTAGTGTCTAAAATATATGAAGAAATCAAGACACTAACTTGTAAGCAAATATAGAACCCAATGAAAAATAAACAGTTGTCAAAAGAAGAAATACAAATAGCAGAGAATGTTTTTAACTTTTCAACATCCTTATCCATCAATGAAATACAAATTAAAGCCACTTTGAGATTTCATATTACCCAGTCAAAATTGCTAAAGTAAAAAAGCATCTGACAGCAAATGCTGGAGAGAATGTAGGGAAAGCAGAGACCACCTCTTCAGTGCTGGTGGGAAGGGACATGGCTTCAGTCACTATGGAAATAAGTGTGGGGGTTCCTCAAAAAGCTAGAAACCATCTCCCATGTGATCTACTTATATTTCTTCCTGGAATATTCCCAAAGGACTCTAGATCCTACTATGGAGATACTTGTTCATCTAAGTTTATTTCTGCTTAATTCACAGAGTCCAGAAATAGAAACAGCCTAAGTTTCCATAAATTCGTGAATGGATGATTAAAATGGAGTATTATTTAGCTGTAAAGAAAAACGAAATTCTAAAATTTGTAGGTAAATGGATGCAACTGAAAATAATCATGCTCAATGAGTAAACCCAAACCCAGGAAGACAAAAGTCACATCTTTTCTCTCATTATATAGATGCTAGCTTTGAATCTTTAAATCTGTGCTTTTAAACTGAAATACTCATGAAGTCCAGAAACAAGTAAGGTCCGTGATGGATGGAATTGGAGGAAGGGGGGGGGGTAGAATGCAGGTGATATGAATGGAAAACTGGGAATAATGAAATTGGAAAGGTTAAATGTGATAGAGGATTATATGGTAAAGGAGAGGGCATGAGGAGGTATAACTGACATTAAAGACATTTGGTGAAAAAGCCATATGGAAGCCTATTCTAAAGGCTTCCTAAAATGTATTCATAGAGGGGCTGGAGAGATGGCCTAATGGTTAAGAGCGCCAACTGCTCTTGCAGAGGACCAGGTTCAATCCCCAGCACCCACAAGGTGGCTGAGAGCCATCTTTAACTCCAGTTCCAGGGGAATCCGACGCCCTCTTCTGACCTCTGCAGCACTGCATGACATGGGTGCACAAACCTACATGCAGACAGTACATTCATACACATAAAGAATAAAGAAAATAAAAAAAAAATGTATTCATAGATAAAGAGTTTACGTGGAGGCACCCTTTAAGAGGGGGACAATGCCCCTCCCAGGTACCATAGGCTAAGTAAAAGTCCAATTGTCTGCTATAGATTACCTCTTTTCAAGTTCTGGTCACTCTCTCCCCAGACATTACAAGCTATTGCTGTTGCTATTGGTTACTCTCAAAACTTGATGGTAATACCCTACTGATGAGGATACCACATGCTTGAGTTACAGGACATGGAGAAATCCAGTTGGTATAGATCTTGAAGTGTGATCCCTACTGGCTAGAATTTCTAGAAGGTTCTTTGTATCCTATCAAAGGGAAAAAGTTAACAGCAACTTTAACCAGATGTGAACTCTGTGAGTTACAGTAACAACAGGCTGGCAAGATATAGCTACTGGTGCAAATGTGAATAAATGTAGTAAGAGTAGCCAACCAGTTTCTGTTTGGATTTAAAGCCTGGTACACAAGACAGAACCCCATGACTGGCTAAGTCATAGTCCCTAAGGAGACCCTGATATTAGTATACTGTAAAATGGCATAGCTGTAAACTGCTCCCTAAGAGAACTTTTTCTGCAGTAGATGGTGATTAATACAGAGACTCATAATTGGTCTACATGCAGAGAATAAGAGATTATAGGATGCTCAGGTTTAAATGGGGCATCTATTACAATTCCTCGCCCAGGGCTCAGGGATCAACCCAGAAGAGGAGCAGAAGACTATAAGAGCCAAAGCTAGTAGACACCTGCAGCAATATAGTGATATTTTCAGACATGACAGGGCTGTTGCCCACACGAACTTGTCTCTATGACTATCTGCACAAGACCTGCATTAGATCAAACCAGACAAAATCTTGGATGGGTAAAGAATTGGTTCATGAACCTCTACTCCTAAGTGAGAGGCATCATCAGTTTTCTTCAGGGTTATAGTCCCTGAAAGTCTACCCCTGTACCACTAGATGGACCAACCCCTATGCACATTGAGCAGCAGCCAAGTGAACACAGTGGATTGAAAAAAAAAGCACATGAAGTTGGGAAGAACTTCACTGCAGGGCAATAGGAATTGGAAAGGAGGAACTGGGGTGTGGACTTCCTCAAAACTATATATATATATATATTATATATATATATATATATATGAAATTCTCAGTAAAAAAGACAAATAATCATCTTATATTCTCTAGAATATTCAAAGGTTAGAATATTTAAAAGTGTGGTTTGTCAGCACATGTATGTTATTTGTAATAAGATATATTTATTTAGAATAATTATAATAACTTTACTAAGACTATAAAAGCTTATTTTACATAAATGACTTTGTTCCATTTTAAAGAAACTTAAGAAAGATATGTGGCAAGAATATTACATGTATTCAAAAACTCTGAGATTCGTCCATAAAATGATGCATTTTGAAACCATTAAAAACAGAATCTATAAATATCTAAGCATTTTGCCCCATTCCAGCTATCATATGTGCAGAACAATGAAATAAGCCTAGGAGACTTGCATGAATTCTCCTCTCTTTTGACTCGGCTGACTTGTTCTGAGCTATTCTATTCAATGTTAACATATCCTGTAGTGAGCCCCTTTTCTGGTTCTTTTTCACTAATATTTTATTTAAGGTTTTGGTATGTTTTCAGCTACAGTATTTTATAATAAGATCCAATGGGAAATAAAGTTCTACCTTAGAGTGAAGAAAAGAGTAATGGTTCCCATGGGACAAGGCATGAGTTATTGGTCAAAGGACACAAACTTTCAGTCATAAGAGGAATATGTCATAGAGACCTGATACACAGCTTAATGACTAATGATAATATATTCTGCATATTAAGAATTGTTAAGAGGGGATTTTAAATAGTTCTACTACATAGGCAGAAAAGGAACTGTCAGATGATGTTTATTAGTTAGCTTGTGGGAATTATTTCACAGTGCATATATGCCAACAGCCATGTGATGCACATTAAATATATATAATCACAGACATAAATTTAAAAGCTAAAATACAAAGCATAAGGGAGGAAAGGTAAGATAATACATATGTAATATTTTTAGGAGCTGAAAGACTGTCAGTTGTTGAACTAGAATACCATTGAAATTGAAAACTGTCCACTCATCAAATGATGCAATTAAACCACAACAAAAAATGTTGTTTTCTCATAAATATCACCCATGTTATAAACAATTCCAGCTCTAGTTATTTACAATGAAGTCATCCACCACTCTGTAGATCTGATTTTAAATGTATTCATCAAAAGTCAACATTGAAATACACACTTGCCCTCTATGCATTTACCCATGTGTAGAAGACACATCAAGTAAAAAAATAAAAAATAAAAAGGTGACCTGCCACAAAACGTACAAGCAGCTTTTGTCTTCAATATCTCGATGTTCCATAGTAGTACTATTACATGAAAGAACATTAAGCTAATTGCTTCTCGGCCTTTTGGGTAAGATCAAGTGAAGGACGTTAAACTTGCAGATTCTTTGTCATAATCAACTAACAAGCCATGGCAGACACAGGGAAGTGCATGTCTTGTTCATCTTGCTTCCTCAAAACCTAATGTTAAGAGAGACAAAAACATATTTGTTAAACTAAAATAAGTATTTACATAGAGATGGCCTGCAAGCTGTTTCCTCAAATGATTATTGTGATGGGTTCATCTTGTTCCAGAGGCCTCAGTAGTCTAACCTGGGTCATTCACCGAGGCCATTAAAATAATCCCTGTAGTCAACACCCATTTTCTGGTACTGGTTAGCAATGCCATGCGGTGACCTTCTCATTAGAATGTCTTATGTGCACTCCCAGTTCAGTTTCTATATTTTTTCTTTGTGAGTGAAAGGAGATATTAGAAGACAATGGTCCCTCCCTTTGAGGAAATATGAAGACATCTTGCATGTGGCATCAGGAAGGGAAGCATTCAAAACATGATGTATTGTATATTGTTCAATTTGGGGAAATTTCTGAGTTCACCACCTCACCAGTTATTTCTGTACAATGACACAATCACCAGGCCATTTTTCTAGGAGGATGTTGTGCAGTAGGGCAGAATGACTGGATTTTTCCATGACATCTGCATCTTAAAAAGAGTGGAAGAGATGATTTCACATTCATTTTGAATTCTAACTACTTCCACAAATGCTAGAGCAGGAGAGTTGACAAACAGGAAACCTTGCAGAGCCAGGTGCTCTTGGAGGAGAAGAAATTCCTGTCCAACTTTTGCTTGGTGAGACCACCCCACACCATTCAGTCCTTACTTCAGTTAAGAGTTATATACTGTGGGAATGTAAACTCATGCAGTTACTATGGAAAGCAGTGTGGAGAACCCTTGGAAGACTTGGAATGAGCTTACCACCCGTCCCAGCCATACCACTCCTAGGCATGTACCCCCAAGACTCACCCCACTGCAGAGATACATGCACGGCCATGTTTATTTCAGCTCTCTTCACGATAGCAAAGAGCTGGAACCAACCCAAATGCCCCTCAACTGATGAGTGGATAGAGAAAATGTGGTACACCTACACAATGGAGTTCGATGCAGCAGTAAAGAAAGAAGACATCATGAGCTTTGCAGAAAAATGGCTGGAGATAGAGAACATCATGCTGAGTGAAGTAACACAGTCCCAGAAAAACAAGCGAAGAATGGTATCCCTCATCTGTAGATGCTAGTGCCAATTATCCAGTTGTAAGTATTTCCTGTGCATGGCCCTTTGAGCTTTTGTCCAAAGCAGTTGGGAGTGATGCATATTGGAAACAACAACAACAGACAGGACTGCATCAAAGAACTGACTAAAACAGTGAACTTCTGCTGAAAACAGTCAACTTCCCCATGGAGAATATTGAGAAAGACTGAGAGAGATGAATAGCATGTTTGGCAGAATGCATGAGCTCTGGAGGGGTGGGGGGATGGGGGTACATGGGTCTACATTTGATAAAAAAATGTATGTATAAATAAATAATAATAAATAAATAAATAAATAAATAAAAGAGTTATATACTCCCTGAGACTGTAGAGATGTTGGCTCTGTAGCCCAGAGAACTTGCTCTGCAATCATGAAGACTAGAGCTCAGATTGCAGGAGCCATGTAGCAATCTAGACATCTCAGAAATGCCCACAACTTTAGCTGTGAAGGATTCGCTGTCTTCTTCTGGTCTCCCAATACAGAACCATGCATGCACATACACATACCACATAAAAACAACTTCTTATTTAAAACAGATTTATTTAAGCACTAACTACATATTGTGTTTAGCCCTCCATCTCTTTTATATCGCCATGCATAACGCTGCCTCTTTATGAAATGCTTGGCTCTGTGCCTTGCTCCATTTCCAGTTGTACCTAATACAACTTTTCCTTGGGTCAAGTTAATAATTGTTCATTAATGTATTCAAGCCCCAATGAATACACTGTAGCACAAACCTCCTTAACAAGCTGCTAAGCAAGAAAGTCCTTTGTGTCTAACACAGAGGCTGCTGGCACCTGCAGTGAAGTCACAATCATGACAATTTGCCAAGACTCTCATGTCATCACCAGGTCACTGTGATTGGGATGTAGTATAAGTGATGTTGGAAGGAGAGAAAGTTGGTTGGAGAGATGCATTCTCTTAGAATTCTGTAGCAATAGGACCATTTGGGACATATGTATTGTATAGTGCACATTCTGAAAATTGAGGTTTTAGCCACTCAGACAAGTGTAGAGAAAATTAAATGTGTTGAAATGATCTGAAGGAAAGCACCTCAGTCAGCCCTACTGCACTGATGGAATGTCAAATACTGGGTGGGTTAGACAACAGACCAACTTTTCAGATATGGAGGCTAAGGTCAAGATTAAAGAGCCAGAGGCACAATGTCTACTGAAGGACCTGCTCCTGGTTTTCAGATAGCTGTCTTTTGTCATATCTTACATAGTAGAGAGATAAAAAAAGAGAGAAATCTCTCTCTTCCTCTCCGTCTCTTTCATGCTGGTGCTTAAACCAGGGACTTACACAAGCTAGGCCAACTCTTTACCATTGGGCTACATCTATGTCTGTAACTTTTCTATCTCTGTTTATAAGCTTCCTGTCTGCCTTTAAATTTTGTTCATAAGAGTTCCACTCTGATAGCCTAATTATTTTCCAGAGGTCTTGTTTCTTAATACTATCATATTTACAGTTGATTTCAATATGTGAAAATTTTTTTGGTCTTTTCAAGGCAGGGTCTCCCTTTAGTCCCAGCTGGCCTGGAGCTCACTATGTAGACCAGGCTGGCCTTGAACTCAAAGGAATCTTCCTGCCTCTGCCTCCTGAGTGCTGAGGTTAAAGGCATGTGCAACCACGCCTGGCTTCAATATGTGAAATTTTAGGAACACATATTTGACCAATAGAATGGTGGTATATCAAAAGAATATGAACTTTTTTGAGGACTTCACTACCTAGAATATTTCTGAGTGATCTTTTAGAGAATAAACTTTGTTATTACATTTAATTAAGATATATTCAATGGAAGTCAAAATACTGACAACCACTTTAAATTTATATGAGGAAAACATGTGCATTTATTATACATGTAAATATATACATATATAATAACAATTTTATGTAAGGAAATATGTCAATGGGCATAGTAAATACTGTATGTGTGTATGTTGAAGGAGAGGTAGAGAGAAATGGTCAGGGTTAGAAAGCATATAATCAGGGACATTTTGACAGAAATGTATTTCAAAGTGGACCTGAAAATATCAGTAGAGGTCAGAGAAGAGTGACTTCCATTTGGGGTGAATTGAATTAAGAAAGATACACACAGTTTGAAAATGAGAAATGGCCAAGCAGTTAGCTTGGTTGCTACAGAAGGGCTGGACTGACAAAAAATGAGAAATAATATTGGCATATAATGATGGCAATTTAAAATGTAAGAATGATGTCTGTCTAAACTAAACACGCTACCATACTAAAATCAATCTTCTTATAGCACAGTTCAGAGCACATCACTCTCCTGCTCAAACGATTTATTCACTCATTATTCATTAAGTAAAATGGTGACATCATCAGACTGGGCCCCAGAGGCACACAGGGGCTGCCTTGTCATCCCAACTGATTTCTTCACAATTCACCTTCCACTCTTCTTCCCAGCACCCTACTTATGGTTAGCTATAGCAAAATCACCATTCTTATTTATGATAATTCTTATTTTATGCATATATACATATGGAAGGGGTGATTGATGACCCTAAATAAAGGGTCTTGGAGCCCCAGGAAGATGGAGTGACAGACACTTGTGAGCCACTTAACATGGGTTCTGGGAACTCAGGTCTTCCCCAAGAACAGCCACCACTTTTAACTATCGAGCTGTCTTTCCAGTCTCTAAATTGTCAATCTTTAAAAATATCTTACATATCTTGTCTCTCTTCTTTTCATTGGGACATTTTATTAATTCACTTTTAAGGCATCAATCTATAATCCATATTATATAACATTTACCCATTAAAATATGTAATGTGGTAGTACTAGGTATAACTATCACCATAGCATCTAGAACATTTTTGTCATCTCCAATGGAACTCCATAATAAATAATATCAGTTTTCACTCAGTCCTGTGCTTTCTAACCCTGTCTTAGATATCCATTAACCTAATTTTAATCTCTACATATTCATTAAAAGAAAATCACAGAATATTTTCCGTTTTGTAACTGATTTCTTTCATGTAGCATGTTTCAAGTTTCATCATTTTGTTAGCATATATCTGTGATTTGTTCCTTCTTATGGTATAATTAAATAATATTTCATTTTATAGCTATACCACATCTTCTTTATCTATCTATTGGCTAATGCACACTTAAATCGTTTCTGCTGAGTTGATTATGAATAATTACACTGTACATAATACCTGACATGTTTTTGTGTGTGAACACGTGTTTTCACTTTTCTTGGGCTTATATTTAGAAGTAGTAAATCCTGTATTAAATAGAATAACAGGAGGTGCTCTTCAAAAATATATAACTGATAGTTTAAATACAGAGAGAGAGAGAGAGAGAGAGAGAGAGAGAGAGAGAGAGAGAGAACACCAAGCAGGGAGGGAAATTTCATGACACAGTTTTTTCTTTTTCTGAAACTGGTCATATGCTGTTATGTTTATAACTGCCATTTTCTACCACACATTCCAAGTTATTTTGCCTTCACTAAACATTACAGGTGGGGTGACAAAAACTTTCCCAAATGCTCTGATAAATTATTAGTCCTGGCTTTATTGAATTTTTAGCAATCCATTGATATTAATGACCAGGCATGATAATATGAACAGAAACCATTAAGAGGTCCCTTGTTTTCTAGACATAGTCTTTCTGTCTTCTGTGATGGAAGCAGTCAGATGTAATAGCTCTGTAATGTGATGCCTGTCACTAGGCACTAGCTGATGACCTTGAGGAATTTTTCCATATAGGCATTTGGTATCCGCCTTGCTGTTCATGCCTCTAGCCCACACAGCTTTAGTGAATGCAAACCCGTGTTCTGTAACCTTCCTCCTGCTGCCATGACCAGTTTGTTCATGGGCTCATTGAGCAATGACAGAGGTGTCTAGAGAAAAAAAAAAAGATGAGCGACATCTAGAGAAAAAAAATAACATTCTCTCTGGTTGATCATTAGGACCTTCTAAACATGGTCATGTTTCTTGCACAGGCAAAGTCTATCCAGACATTTTTGTGGAAATATCCTTATTGCTAATTTTCCAATCATGCTTTATCCCAAGCTCCTGATAATCCTGTCAGATCATCAGTTACCACCCGAATCTAATCTATATAATTACATATCCATTTCTCTTCTCATGAAAGGTAAATAAACCTACCTATTGCTCAAAGTCTTGCCTAGCACAATGCTCTTACACTGCCACTGCTGTTCCGAGATGTTCTAGAAAGCACTATAGTGTTGCAGCGTCCCAGTTGTCAGGGAATACCTATATATTGTTTTTTTGTTTGTTTGTTATTGTTATTATTATTTTTTAATTTAATTTTTATTGATGCTTTGTGCATTTCGTACATCATTTTCCAATTCAGATAAGGCATATTTCCCTTTCCCTTCCCCCCCACCCCCACCCCATCCCAGATCATGTATTCTGCCATAACTGTCCTGCATCTTTCTCTGTTTTTTTTTTTTTTCATTTTTTAGCTATAAGTGATAATCCATGAGTACAAGCAGCTTCGTGTGCAAAACCAATCTGCAGGCTGTTGTGCCCAAACCCCCACACGCCCCACCATCCAGTGGGGGGGGTGACAGTTGTTTGTTCAATCAAGTTGATCAAATGAGTGTCCAGACCTACATCACTGTAGTTTCACCATACACCCAATCGCAGCCTTTACATTCTACCACGCCCCCTCTTCACACAATTGTTCCTAGGCTTAAAAAGGCGGCACAGGTGGATGAGAAGTAAAACAGTCACTCTCTCTGGAGATGTTGACCTGGACTCTGGTCAATTCTGGCTGTTTCCTTTCATGGGCGACAGTTTGTCCAGGATAACCTTTCGATCCTACTAACTAAGCACAAGCAATTAGATTATAGGTATTTAAGCAGCATTAATAGTTTATGGTAGGTACTCTGGCATAGACACATATGTTTGGATGTTATGTTAATCATGAATTACATTTTCCCCCCTGTTAAATATGACAGGGTCTTACTGTGGCTTATAACATCTCCTAACCTTGTAGAGGATGTAAGCTTGTGGCATCAGCCATGGGTTATTCCTCCAAGGAGAAAAGCCAATAGCAATTAGATTTGGGATTACAAGGCACATGGCTGCCTCTGCTGCACCATATTTCCAGGCAGTGAGGTGAGGTGTAGCTGGTGCTGACCAGTGGAGTCTTTCTTGACTCGAAGGAGATCCATTATTTGCTTTATTGGTTTATGGGCCTTTGGTACACCTATGGCATTCCAGAGGCCATCTGTACACTTGCAGTGTGGTCTCAATACATCCCTCCCCTGTTAACGTCAGTCTTCAGAAGAAAAGCCTCAGATTGCTGCAAACATCAGAACCTTCTGTGGATCTACTTGTAATAACTATTTATGATGAGTCCTAATGAAACTTATACCTTCTAGGTGCCACAAAGGTTTTGATATGAGAGACTTTCTTGCCTCCCCATAGACAAGGAGAAATATGACGATGAACTCTAAATTGGAGACAACTATTATAGAGGTAATCTCTTATAAAACCGGTAAAAATGCCTTCTTTAATTGACTAATAGACATAAGAACTGTGAAAAGGATTATACTCTGTTCAGAACCAAATATAATAATAAAGTCCTTGGGCTATGCACTTAGGCAAAGTATATTAATGCAGGAGCTCTGACATCAGCAATGGATTGTTCTACCAGGGGGATGTTGGCCAGGGGATCCAAGGCCCCACAAAAGGTAAGGGCTCCTTGCCCCTAAGTTGGGATACCTGCAGGAGGAGAGGCGATAAGACCCTGCTGCCGAATACCTGACTATATATTGTTTAGAAACATCTGTAAACCACTCCCACACCTTCTCTTCCTACATCTACTGAGCATGAGATCCTGGTGCCAGCTGGGAGAAAGAAGGCAACAGAGAGGACTATCAATATCTTGATCAATTTTTCATGAAATTTCTTTTTCTTCCACAGCTTGCTTGGATACAATCCCATATACAGCACTTTCATTTAGTGATGGAATGTTACTTTAGGCCTTGTTGGGTCAGATAATCCCCAGTTCGTGATCTCATATCTATACTTAAGTAGTATATATTAAAGCCAAGTAGTAGGTCAAGGGCTGTCTCTCAAAGGGAGAGCAAAATTATCCCCCAAATACAGCGAGGCTTTGCTCCAGAATCCCAAAACCATGCATTGACTCATCTATAGGGATCTGCCACAGGATCTGAACAGATCCCCATCTGACCCTGTCGTAGAGCCACTGACTTTCTGGCCCCAGTAATCACAGCAGCTTACACAATGAATCAGACAAGAATTTTCTCTTATTCTTGGTCTCACTCTAAATTAGTAGCTTTCTAAGTCCCTTAGGGAGTGGGTCAAGTTGCATACCCAAATGACAAGTATGTTCCTATAAATTCTAAGGCATCATAGTGGGCATTGTGCCAGTTTTCTGGTTGGGGAGGGAGCAAATGGACAGAAGAAACAACTAATTTCTTTTTTTATTTATTTTTGTATGTGTATGAATGTACTGTCTGCATGCAGGTTTGTGCACCCGTGTCGTGCAATGCCGTGGAGGTCAGAAGAGGGCGTCGGATTCCCCTGAAACTGGAGTTCTTCTAGAACTGGAGCCACAGACGGTTCTCAGCCACCATGTGGGTGCTGGGGATCAAACCCGGGTCCTCTGCAAGAGCAGTCGGTGCTCTCAACCGCTAGGCTATCTCTCCAGCCCCAACAACTAATTTCTTACTTTGTGAAAATTACATAACTCATGTAACTGGAACCTTGGAAATGTCCACGCTAGTGTGTTTGAATTTAGAACGTGTTTCTCCATCATCTTCGACAAGGATATCTTCTATGCTTAGAACAATAGTTACTTCTTACTCACTGTGTACTAAATGAGAATAATATTAAAACTCTAATGAATTAGCGTGATCCTTTGTAGATAGGAAAGTCGATCTGAATTCCTGAAAAGTAATTGATGACATAGGGCTAGAGAGCTGATACGTCACATCACTATAGTATAAGAGTGTAAATGTTGGAGTATTGTTTTCTTTAGAGCCACTAATGGGACTTCAGCCAGTGTCCAGTCTATAAAGAGGAAAGTCTGGTCATGCTTCAGTAAAGGAAGCCTGGTCTAACAAGACCTGATTTTCTCCTCGAGTGGATAGAACTGGTAAATGAAAAGCTGAAAGGAAAGTGCTCCCCCCCCCAAAAAAAAACCCTGAGATACCCCTGAGGACCAGATCCTCAACTGACCTTAAGAAATCAAAAACCTTGGTTAATCTGGGCTGTGTGGCGTAAGCATCCAAAAGGAAAATATAACCAGAAATAAATAATCAGTAAGACCAGAGAAACTGTATTCTAGGCATAAAACTTGAGATCTTAGCAAAAAAATGGGCTGGAGACAAGGCCTAGCGGTTAAGAGTGCCGACCACTCTTACAGAGGACCCGGGTTCGATCCCCAGCACCCACATGGCGGCCGAGAACCGTCTGAAATTCCAATTCCAGGAGAACTCCAGTTCCAGGGGAATATGAGACCCTCTTCTGACCTCTGCAGCATTGCACAACACGGGTGCACACACCTACATGCAGACAGTACATTCATACACATACAGAAATAAATAAAAAAGAAAAAAAGAAAAAGAGAGTACTGTGGTTTGGCCTATCTTCAATTCTTACTGGCAAGTACATCTATCCTGTGGCTGCCACCACTTTTGGCACTCCTTAAAGACACGAGACACAGCTTTTTAACCTTCCAATATGGACTGAAGACTCATGTCTCTCCAAGAATCCTCCAGACCTTCAATGCCAGATGGGGACTACTGAGATACATAGCTTGTGGACTAAACAGCTAAGGGGATTTCAGCCTGGTCAGAATATAGACTGCCATTGTTAGACTACCTGGGCTGTATCATGGAGGCTAGTACAGGGGTATCAAGATAGGATGCATGCTTACTGGACTTCATTTGGGGGACCATGGGAGGGAAAGACCCCAATGTGGAGCAAAAGTGTAGGATTGATTGTTGTTTGGGATTGCCAAGGAGGAACCTTTGAGCACTTCCTTAAGGAAAACATGACATCTTTTAGGAAAAAAAGTCCTCCAATTCAAGTGATATGTGTATGTATGTATATACTTATGTATATATAAAACTATGTATATATATATATAATATATTATAGATATATACCTTAGCAATACAAGTTGAAGAGACAACAAAAAAGACACTGAAAAAAAAAAACTCTGGAAAGACTCCAGAAAAAGATGCGGGCAGGACATGTATGTTAGAGTGCAGCACTCGGATGGGGTGAGGGGCATGGAAAGGGAAGCGACTCTAGAATTGATTGAGAAAGATGTAGAGACCTATGGAAAAAGCTTAATAACAATAAAAAATTTTTTAAAAAGCCCAGTTAATCTAGGATTCACAAATGAAACAAAAAAGGAGTGGAAATGTATTTCTGGCTTTACTACCTGAGAGCAAATTCTAACAGGTGGTATTTAGAAGATAGTGACTGATAAAACTCCTTTGCCAGATTCATAATTTCATGTCAGTACTATAGCATGTGTTAATTTGCTCAAAACCATTTTCTTATATCATGTACAGAAACTGCAAGTATATTCATCACCTGATTAAGCTTCTGAACATTCCGTCATCTCCAAGATCAGTCCTTCTGCTACACAAGCCAAATCAGAATGTTGAACTAGGATATGGAAAAACATTGCATCTTCATCCTTTGAATTCTTTTTTTTGTTGTTTTTTTTTTTTTAAATTTAATTTATTTTTTAAGGGATTCTACAATACAATGACACAGTTGTTTGCAGATATGCATTGATGACACTCAGTCATACAATCAGGTAATTGTGCATTTTGCAAGATATCTACTGTCCAAATTTGAAACAAACCCAAGGTTCCTCATAGACCCAGTTGGGAGAAGCTTGTATGCCAGTACATTTGATCAATCATGAAGTCCAGACTATATTCCTGTAGTCTATGGATTCACCCCTATCTCTCCACAGTCTTTACATGCTACCACCGCCTCCTCTTCCGCAGTTTGTTGCCCTTGGCTTTGAGAAATGGGCACAAGTGGTGAGAAGCAAAACAGTCTAATTTCTCTGTGAGTTGTCATTTTGGACCTCCAGTCTGTATCAGGTATGTTTCCTTTCATGGACTGACAGCTTTCCACGTGATACCCTTTTTAGTCATATTAACAAAGCACAAGCTATTGTGATGTACAAGGCATTTAAGCAGTACCACTGTATTATGTCAAGCTAGCTTTAGCACAGCCCCAGATGCATTGGATTGGTATGCTAATCTCAAAGCTGTTTTTCTCTATAAAGGGTGTGACAAATTCTTACTGTGGTCACAACATCGCCCAACCACCCGAGGACACAAGCTTTTGGCATCGATCTGTAGTTACCTTCCTGCCAAGGAGCAGAGCTCAATACCAAATAAATTTGGGATATATATAGACAATTGGCTGCCACTGTTGTACAGTATCTCCAGCTGTTGAGGTATGTAAAGCTGATATTGACCGAGGAGTTTTGCTTTCTCAGGGAGACGAATATTTGCTGTATTTGCTTTAGTGGCCTTTGGTAAACGCTCTTAGCCTTTTCAGAGGCCATTGTATGCTACCAAGTGACGTCTCATAACATTTTTTCAATGCTCACACCAGGTCTTCGACAACAGGGATTTACTCCTTTCTCCTTGCAATATCCCACTTATAGGCAAACCGCCTTTATAATTGGGGGGACGGGTTTGAATCCCCTAGCAACATCCTCCTAGGCAGAATAATTCATTGCTGATGTCAGAGCTTTCCTTGTAGTAAATATTTTGGCTTTAATGTACACAACTTATAAACACTTACTATTTAATTCGACATCTACAGACAAAGAGACTGTTTGTGATTCTGCCCCTGTGCCCCATCTCACACTAAGCCTAAGGGACCATCTGTGGAGAGGAGGGTAGTGGTATATTGTAAGGGGCTGCGCTAAGGGTGAATGGTTAAAAACTATAGCAATCATAGTCTGGACACTTATTTGATCAGCTTGATTGAACATTCAAGCTCCTCCAGCTGGATAGTGGGAGCCTGGGGCTGTTGGTGGGCTGGGCACAACTGCTTGCAATTGGTTTTATATGAAGGATTCTTGTGCAAAAAAAAAAAAAAAAAAGAAAAATAAGATACTACATTGAACAAAATAAAAATGCTAGTTGTTTTTTATAGTTTTTATTGGGTTGGTCTCTTACTTTTGAAACACATCACAGTTGTACACACTTTCTTTTACGTGTCGGACAATTTACAGGAATTAAGCTTAAATCTCTTACTTCCCAAATAAGTAGTCAGTCCAGTCATATAGCGTTAAAGAGCAAACGTAAGTTTTATTGGTAAAATTTATTAGGCAGGTACTCCCAACTCTGCATAAGCCATTTATCCACCCAGTATAAAAGGCTATTTAATGGCTTAGTGAATTGTTTACGATTAGTTAAATGTAGGTGTAGGTTTTGGTGAAACATGTTAATTACACTGAACTATGGTGACTCTAAATTTATTGGTTTTTATTATACATTTGTACTGGGTTAAGGTATACAAATGGCCTAGTAATTTTTTCTGAATAACACATATCACATTATAACACTTTTCACTTTTTTTACTTGTTAGGCCCAATTTAAAGGAACTAGCTTAAATGTCCCTTCTCACAAATAAGTAGCATACGGTCAATGAGAAACATTTGGTAAAGTTTAATGAAAACTTATGCGTTGGCCCCTGTTTATGGGTATGTGTAATACAACTTAGCCAACTATATGTCAAAACTATACAAACCTGGGGTCTGGAGAGATAGCCTAGCGGTTTAGGAGCAGGACGTTCTTCAGAGGACCCGGGTTCGATCCCCAGCACCCACATGCAGCCGAGAACTGTCTAAACTCCAATTCCAGGGGGAAACTCCAGTTTCCAGGGGAGTCCGACGCCCTCTCTGACCTCCGCGGCATTGCAACGGCATTGGTGCCACAAACTTGCATGCAGACAAGTACATTTCATGACACATACAGAACAATAATAAATAAATAACATAATAAAAAAAATAAAAATAAAAATAAAACAAAAAACTGAAAAAAAAAAGAAGGGAGGTGGAGGTGGGGTACAAATTTTATCTGGGATACAAATGGGAAAACTCTGTGTTCCAATCCTATTGATAAATTTTCATTTTTCTGATCTTGAAATAACAATGGGAGGAGAATTTTATTTTCCCACAGGTAAAAATCACCAATCTAAATGCCTGAAAACATACGACTTATGGCTGTGCAGATGAACTGGGGAATGGCCAGCAGAGAGGTTGACCCATCTGAACAGTAAGGAATGAGGACCTCAGACTTCCTGATCACGGACACTGAGTATCTCTCTGAATAATATTGGGGTTGACTGTTTATAAATGGACCCTAACGAAGTTTACCTTCCAGGTGCTGAGAAACCTTCCTACCTCTCCCCCTTTTTTTGGAAAAAGAAAAACAAGATGGTAATGAAACCACTCCCTAACTGTAAACTAGAGCCAACTGTTACAGTGGTAATTTCCTATAAAACAGGCATAACGTATTAACTGATTGATAGGCATAGGAACTGTGAAAGGATACATCCTTTGAATTCTTAATGATGTCAGTAATCTCTGCAATTGCTGCAGGAATGAAGCTGGCTTATTTTTTTTCTGGGTATATAGGCATTTGCATAGTGTCTACTGTAGTCTTTCTTTCAGTGATCAGGGAAACATTATGAAGATTCTGTCAGTATTTTTCTTTCCCAAGGAGAGGAAATAACAAGAGATGAACTAGGTTGCCCAGTAGGCCCACTTTAAGACTTCAGATAAAACTATTCTTTGCCAGACCTTCATAAACCCTCTCCTTAACTGGAGGACTAATGGCATTTGGCCTTTTATAAAATTACTACCAATTCAGAGTCAGTGTAGTCTTTAAAAAGTATAGTTAATTATGTTTATGTAATGAACAGTTGTGCTGGTAAAAATCCATAAGACTCTTTGAGAAATTTTAGGGCAAAAAAAATCAAAAGCATAAACTTTTTGTTATATACTAAGGTCTTTCCTGCAGAGCATCTGGTCTCTTCTTTATTCAAGGATATTAATGTTCGAATATGAACCATCCCCACAAGCTCATATGTTAAAACACTTAGCTCCCAACTAATGGTGCTGTTTTGGGAGATTGTGGCGCTTTTGGCATAAGAGGCATGGTGGGTGGAGGTCGTTACTGAGGGTTGGCCTTAGTTATAGTCTGGCCCTCCTGACCTGGACCCTCAGGCTCCCGCCTGTCACATCGATGTGATTTATTCCCCTGGATTTCCTTCTGCACAAATTAGAAAAAAGTTAAGTCATTCTTTTTTAGCTATTAGCATACTTTCTCATTAATCATGCCTTGTGCTTCATTATTAGTGGTCTGTTGAGACTTGAGCTTTAAAGAAAAATAAAAGGTGTGGGGTTTTGTTTGTTTGTTTTGAGGTAGATCCTGAAGAGAATCATCTTAGTGAATAGCAAGTTGGAGGAGAGCATTCATTTCTTCCAGCTATCTTCTCAAACACAAGTTGAAAACCACTGTTGGTTAGGAGACTTTTTCGAGGGTAATGGATTTGGGGCTCAATAACTTTACCTTCATTCCTATCACATACTGTTCAACTTAGCTTTCTGTTACTGTGATAAACACTGATCTAAACCAGCTTGGGAAAGAAAGTGTTTATTTCCTATTACAGGTTATAGTCCATCTTTAGGGAAGCTAAGGAAGGACTTCAAAGCAAGGGTTAGTGCAGAACCCACAGAGAAATGCTGTATCCTGGTTTTCTTCCCCCGGCTTGTTCACCCTCAGTGAATTGGCCCCTTTTTCATCAATTAGAAATTAAGAAAATGTCCCAAAGCATGCCTGCAGGCCAATCTGATGCCAGAAAGTCTTCAATTGAGGTTCCTTTTGCCCAAATATGTTTACCTTTGTGTCAATTTGACAAAAGCTAACTATACACATCTCCATACCAACTTTAGGTTCCCATTCTCCTCCAAACACTGTCCCCTCTAACAGCAAACACCTTGAAGTACTGAAGATTTGTGCTAGAGTTTATTAAATTGCAATATGAAACTTTGTATTTTATTCCCAGTCATTTTACTGTTGCAGCTATGGGGCATGAGAATCTTCTTTGAGGCAAAAATATATTAAGTTTTGTATATGGCTCTTGAGCTGAGAATTTATATTCCCAAGTTCATCCTTTTTATTTCTCAATAGTTTTTCTAGTGATGCTTGGATCAACACCAGTGTTATATTATGTTTAGTTTTCTAAAAATGATAAAATATATAGCATATGTAGAGATCTAGCGCCTTGCTTCTTTTAAATGGATGATTTCTTATCTGACTAAATCCAGTAATGGATTTAACGACATACACAAATATCCCAATCTCTCCTCATCAAACTTTGTATTATTCAACACACACACACACACACACACACACACACACACACCACACATATAGCATATGTAGAGATCTAGCGCCTTGCTTCTTTTAAATGGATGATTTCTTATCTGACTAAATCCAGTAATGGATTTAACGACATACACAAATATCCCAATCTCTCCTCATCAAACTTTGTATTATTCAACACACACACACACACACACACACATACACACACACACACACACACACACACAACACACATATAGCATATGTAGAGATCTAGCGCCTTGCTTCTTTTAAATGGATGATTTCTTATCTGACTAAATCCAGTAATGGATTTAACGACATACACAAATATCCCAATCTCTCCTCATCAAACTTTGTATTATTCAACACACACCACGACACACACACATCCACACACATATTATATATATATATATAAATTCATGTATGTGCTGACTTCAGAGTTTCTATAAGTACTTGCCTCATGTAATTATACAGATGGAGAAAGATCACATTTTGTAATCTGCAATTTGAAAAACTAGGATGTCTTGTGAAATGACTATAAATTCCAAATTAAGTTCAAAGTCCTGAGAAGCAGATCACTAATGGTAAAAGTTCCATATAAAGGGAAGACAAGAATGACTGGTCAGTTCATCCTGTGTTCAGATAGAGAGAGATAAGTCAGACTTCTCTGTCTTTCTGTTCTGCTGAGACCCTTAATGGGGTGGATGGTACACACATGCATTGAGATTCCCTTTGGGAAGGTTCAGACTCTCTATGAGGTGGGTGGTGCACACTCATATTTGGAAGGGAAAGCTGCTTCACTCAGTCTACCAATTCAAAGACTAATTACTTTCTGGAAACACCTTTATGGACACACCTAGAAATAACGTTTGACAGATGTTTACCAGATATATATCCATCTCCTGGCCCAGTCAAATTGCCAAGTAATGTTAAACATCCCATATGGTAACTATGTTTAAAGTTTGGAAGAACTGCCAAAGTATAATCCCTAACAGCTAAATCAGTTTATGTTGTCAATAACAGTCTGTGAAGGTATCAATTTCTATATATCCTTAGAGATATTAGTAAGTTGTTAGTTCTTATTTTATATTTGTTTATTGTGGTGGTTTGAATGAGAATGACCCCCACAGGCTTCCAGTATTCAGACATTTTGTCCCCAGTTGGTGGTGCTGTTTTGGGAGATCTTAGGAGGTGTGGCCATGATGGAGGAAGTACATCACTAGGGGGCGTGGCTTAGTGAGTTAAACAAGCCTTGCAGGCTCCAGTTGCTCCTCTTGACTTCCTGTGCTCATTGGGAAGATGTGAACCTTCTTCTGCTCCAGCCCCCACCACCATGCCTCCCGCACATTGGACCTTAATTCTCTGGAACCATCATCGTGAAGCTCAAATAAACTCTTTCCTTTTATAAGTTCCCTTGGTCATGGTGGTTTTATCAACAGCAATAGAAAGTGACTATACATTCTATTAATAATACCCTTCTTAGTAAATGTGAAGTGATATTTCACAGTGCTTTGATTTGCATTTCCTAGCTGGATATGGTAAGAATTTTCTCCTGTATAAACCGTTTTTTATCCAGTACAGCCACTTTATATAAAATATATACTTAATAGTTATAGCTATTATATATATATATATATATATAAATATGATACATGTTCTAATCTTCTCTACAGTTTTAATCAGACTGTTTAATGTTTTACTACTAAGTTCTATGAGCTCTTCATAGTTTTATACATCTATAAAGCCCTTATCTGTGTACAATTTGCAAATAATTTCCACTCTTGATGTTGTCTTTTAATCTATCAAGGCTATCCTATAAGGCACAAAAGTTTTAAATTGCGATACAGTGTATCCATGGTTGACAAGTGTTCTTTTGGTCTAGGAGATTATACATTTTTCACATACTTTTATCCACATATCTGTTGCTAGACACCTAAGTTGTTTTCATATTTTGGCTATTGTGAATAAGACTTAAATGAACATAGGGTTGTAGATACCTCATAGACATACCAGTTTCATTTCCTTTGGATATATACTCAGAAAAAGGATGCTAGATCTTATGGCGTTTCTAATTCAAATTTATAGAGAAACTTCATGGTATTGTCCATAATGACTTTACCAAATGCCTTTTCACCCTCATAAAAATATGTCATCTGTCTTTTTTATGATTGTCAGGCTAATACGTGTGCCTGTCACGTATGGGCTTTAGTGTGTTGAAGTGAAGTTCGTCAAAACTTGATGAGAATTTTTTTTAATCATGAATTGATGATGATGAATTATATTACATTTTTTACATACCTATTATGATTTTCATAGCTTTTATCCTCTATTCTGTAAAAGTGGGGTTCACAGTGATTAATATTATTATATAAAAGCATCTTTACATGCAATGGATAAATCCAACCTAATTATGCACTGCAATTTCTTAATGTGATATTGAACTTAATTTGCTGGTTTTGTTGAGGATTTTTGCATCTATGTTCATTGAGAATATTGAGTAGTAATTTTCACTTCTGTCAGTGTCTTTTTCTGATTTTGTTATAAAGATAATGCTAGTTTCATGAGAAGAATTTGGAATAATTCCTTTGCTTTATTTCTGTGTAAGAATTTGGAAGAAGTCCTTTGCTTTTTTTCTGAGTAAGAGTTGACATTACCAGGTCTGGAGAGATGGCCTAGTGGTTAAGAGCACTGACCACTCTTGCAGAGGACCTGGGTTTGATCCATAGCACCCACATGGCAGCTGAGAACCATCTTTAACTCCAGTTCCATGGGAATCTGACGCCCTCTTCTGATATCCACAGCATTGCACGACACGGGTGCACAAACCTACATGCAGACAGTACATTCATACATATAAAAAATAAATAAAATTAAAAATATATTTAAAAAAGAGTTGAGATTACCATTAATTATTCTGTAGTGCTTGGTGGAATTCAACCCTGAGGCCATCTGGTTTAGGAGTTTTCTTTTTATCTCTCATTTACTCTTCTGATTTATTGTTAATCATTCAAACTTTGTAGGTTGTATCTGTGTAGCAATGTACCAGTTCTAGATGTTTTATAATAGTATAAACAGGTCATTATAGTTTAATTGCTCACAATTATATCCCACATTCTTTAAATTTCAGTGGCTTCAGATGTATATTTTTCATTTATGCTTTTATTTACTTGGGCATTTTTCTTTCTTATTCTGGCTAAAATCTGCCAGTTTTCTTTACCTTTTTTAAAATAAGGCCTCAAAGAACCAACTTTTGGATTCATTGTTTTTTTTGTTTTTTTTTTGTTTTTTTTGTATTGTTTCTGTTTCATTAATTTCCTCTCTGATTTTTGTTATTTCTTCCTGTCTGTTGTGTTTAAAGTTTATTTGTTGTTGTCTTTCAAGTGTTTTTAGCTGAAGTGTTAGCTCATTTATCTGTGCTCTTTCTGTTTTTTTGTTTGTTTGTTTGTTTTTAATGTAGGCACCCAGGGCTATAAACTTCCCTCTTAGGACTGCTTTTAAAGTGTCCCATAGGTTTGGTTGTGTTGTACTGTCATTGTCATTTAGTTCCAGGAATGCTTTTATTTCTTTCTTTATTTCCTCCTTGACCCATTCATTATTCAGGAGTGTGTTGTTTAGTCTTCATGTGTTTGTGTAGGTAGCAAGGCTTATCCTGGTGTTGATATTGAGCTTTATTGCACTATAGTCTGATAGAATGCATGAAATTATTTCAAGCTTTTGTATTTGTTGAGGTTTTTCTGTGTCCAAGTATGTGGTCGATTTTGGAGAATGTTCCATGGGGTGCTGAGTAGAAAGTATATTCTCTGGTGCTTAGGTGGAATATTAGGAAGATGTCTGTGAGGCCCATTTGCTGTATTGTACTTTTAAGTTCAGATGCCTCTCTGTTTATTCTTTGTCCAGATGATCTGTCCAAAGGACTCAGTGGGGTATTGAAGCCCCCTACTATGAGTGTGCTGGGGTTAATCTGTGCCTTGAAGTCCTGTAGAGTTGTACTTATAAAGGTTGGTGCACCAGAGTTTGGTGCATATATATTCATGATTGTGAAGTCTTCATGGTTAATTTTCCCTTTGATAAGGATGTAATGGCCCTCTTTGTCTCTTCTAATTGCTTCTACTTTGAAGTCTATTTTGTCTGATATTAAAATAGCAACCCCTGCCTTCTTTTTGAATAAACAAGATAGACAGACCTCTAACCCAGATAACCAAAAGAAAGAGCAACTCCAAAGCAATAGAATTTGTGATGAAAGGGGAAATATCAAAACAGATAATGAAGAGATCCAGACAATCATATGGGAATACTTCAAAAACCTATGCTCTACTAAACTTGAAAACCTAAGAGAATGGATGAATATCTGCAATCCGGGGAATCACCAAAGCTAAACCAAGAAGAGATTGACAGCTTAAACAGACCCATAATATATGAAGAAATTGAAAATGTAATAAGAGACCTCCCAACTAAAAAAAAAGCCCAGGTCCAGATGGTTTTACAGCAGAATTCTATAAAACATTTAAAGAGGACTTAAAACCCATTATTACTCAAACTGCTCAGAAGAATGCAAGCAGAGGGAAATCTCCCAAATTCCTTCTATGAAGCCAGCATCACTCTAATACTAAAACCAAGCAAGGATACAACAAAAAAAGAGAAATACAGACCCATCTCATTAATGAACTCAGTTGCAAAAATTCTCAACAAAATACTTGCAAACCATATATAGACCCGCATCAAAAAGATCATTCACCATGATCAAGTCAGATTCACACCAGAGATGCAGGGATGGTTCAAAATACAAAAATCAGTAAATATCATAAAACACACAAATGGACTGAAGGACAAAAACCACACAGTCATCCCAATTGATGCAGAAAAACTCTTTGACAAAATACAGTATCCCTTCATGATCAAAGTACTAGAGGGAATTGAACTGGAAGGATCATTCCTCAACATAATCAAAGCCATATATAAGAATATAAGAAACCCACAGCCAGCATCATCCTAAATGGAGAAAAGTTAGAAGGATTCTCCATAAAGGTAGGAACCCGACAAGGTTGACCCTTGTCAGCACTCCTCTTCAATATAGTGCTTGAAACACTGGCTAGGGAAATAAGGCAAGAAAAGGAAATTAAAGGAATACTAATTGGAAAAGAGGAAATAAGACTATCTCTTTTTGTGGACGATATGATAAGGGATGCTAAAAATTCCACCAGAAAACTCCTAGAAATGATTAAGAGTTTCGGTAAAGGGGCTGGAGAGATGGCCTGGTGGTTAAGAGCACTGACCGCTCTTGCAGAGGACCCGGGTTCGATCCCTAGCACCCACATGGCAGCCGAGAACCGTCTGAAACTCCAATTCCAGGAGAACTCCAGTTCCGGGGGAATCCGAGACCCTCTTCTGACCCCCGCGGCATTGCACTACACAGGGGCACAGACTTACATGCAGACAGTACATTCATACACATACAGAAATAAATAAAATTTAAAAAAAAATAAAAAAAGAGTTTCAGTAAAGTGGAGGGATACAAAATTAACCAAGAAAAATCAGTAGCATTTCTTTACACCAACAACAAGCAACTGAAGAAGGAACACAAGGAGACCTTCCCAATCACAATATCCTCAAAAACAATAAAATACCTAGGAATAAACCTAACCAAACACCAAAGATCTCTACAACAAAAATTATAAACTCCTGAAGGAGATTGAAGAAGACATCAGAAGATGGAAAAACCTCCCATGCTAATGGATTAGAAAAATTGATATAGTAAAAATGTCCATTCAACCCAAATTAATATATCGATTCAATGCGATTCCAATTAAAATCCCAAAGACATTCTTCACAGGCTTGGAAAAAGATTCTTAAATTCATATGGAACAACAAAAGATCCCAAATAGCCAAAGCAAGCCTGAGTGAAAAGAGCAATACAGGGGGGATTTCTGTGCCAGACATCGAACTATTCTACAGGGCTATAGTCATAAAAACAGCCTGGTAGTGGCACAAAAACAAACCTGTAGACCAATAGAACAAAACTGAAGATCCAAACTTGAGCACATACAATTTCAGCCACCTCATATTTGACAAGGGGGCCAAAAATACTCAATGGAGGAAAGATAGCATCTTCAGCAAATGGAGTTGGTAAAACTGGATCACCACTTGTAGAAGAATAAAATTAAACCCCTACCGCTCACCCTGTACAAAAATCAACTCAAAATGGATCAAAGACCTCAATTTGAAACCAAAAACTCTGAAGGTGATAGAAGAAAAAGTTGGCAGCAACTTACAAGACATAGGCGTAGGACAAAACTTTCTAAATCGGGGCAGCAGCTGCACAAGAAATAAAGTCAACAATTGACAAGTGGGACCTTATTAAACTCAAAAGATTCTGTACAGCAAAAGAAACAATCAGGGAAGTGAAGAGAAAACCCACAGAGTGGGAGGAAACCTCCATTGCTGATACATTTGACAGAGCATTAACTTCCAGAACATATAAACTACTCAAAAAACTAAGAAGAAAACAAATGACTCACTCAAAAGATGGAGTAAAGAGCTGAGTGAAGAAATAGAGATTGCTGAGAAACATCTTAAAAAGTGTTCAACATTGCTAATAATTAAGGAAATGCAAATTAAAACCACTTTAAGATATCATCTCACGCTGATAAGGCTGGCAAGGATCAAGAAAACAAATGATACCAAATGCTGAAGAGGGTGTGGGGAAAGAGGAACACTCATCCACTGCTGGTGGGAATGCAAACTTGTACAACCACTATGGAAAGGAGTATAGAGAACCTTAAAAGACTCAAAATCTGCCTACCACCTGACCCATCCATACCACTTCTGGGAATATATCCATTAGACTCTTCCTACCACAAGATATATGTACAGCCATGTTTATTGCAACTCTCTTCACAACAGTGAAGAGCTTGAACCAACCCAAGTGCCCCTCAACCAATGAGTGGATGGAGAAAATGTGCTACATCTGTACAATGGAGTTCTAGGCAGCAGGAAAGAAAGATGACATCATGAAATTTGCAGGTAAATAGATTGAACTAGAAGATTTTATGCTAAGTGAAGTAACACAATCCCAGAAAAACAAAAGACGAATGGTATCCCTCATCTGTGGATGCTAGTACCAAGTACCTAGTTGTAAGATAAACTGAGCAATGTTAATGTTATATTCCTCATAATCTAAAGACAACTCTGCTCTTGCATTGTGAATCCCTAAACAGGTTCTAAAGCTGACCTAACATTTATTTTCAGTGCTTGGGTTTTTGGTATACGATGGAGAGTATGCGAGCATCTTTTAGAGTAATATGGGATTAAAATGGAAAGATGAGAATTAAGAAATATGATAGGGAAATAACATACAGTTTGTTTCCAAAGGATATAATTTTAATACAGGTGCAATGTAACAGGCTGGTGCAACTTAGCCTTTCTGGGGGCTTAATGACCATACATAGCATCTAAACAAATTTGCCCAAAGGACCTAAGGAATAACTTTGTTCCTTGCCCTAAGAGGTCAACCAAGTCTTAGGGGATTATGCATGGAGGTATCTCTTAAAATGTCCTGCCAATGTGGGTGACCAGTCTTCCTGTTAAGGGAGGTCTTGGAGAGCCACTAATAGGGCTTCAGCCAGTGTCCAGTCTATAAGGAAGAAAGTCTGCTTATGCTTCAGAAAAGGAAGCCTGGTCTAGCAAGACCTCATTTTGTCCTCCAGTGGATGGAACTGGTAAATGAAAAGCTGAAAGGAGCAAGGTGCTCCCACCCTCCTCCCCCCCACACACAAAAAAAACAACAACCGAGAAACCCCTGAGGACCAGATCCTCAACTGACCTTGAGAAAACAAAAACCTTGGTTAATCTAGACTAACCTAACCATGTGGGCTTAAGCATCCAAAAAGAAAGTACAACCAGAAACGAATAATCAATAAGATCAGAAAAACTGTACTGCAGACATAAAACTTGAGATCTTAGTACAGAGACAAAAAGAATAAAGAGAGAGTGCTGTTGTTTGGCCTGTCTTCAATTCTTACTGGCAAGTGCATCAACTCTGTGGCTGCCACCACTTTTGGCACTCCTCAAAGACATGAGACACAGCTTTTTAGCCTTCCAGTATGGACTGAAGACTCATGTCTCCCCAAGAATCCTCCGAACCTTCAATGCCAGATGGGGACTACTGAGAAACCCAACTTGTGGACTAAACAGCTAAGGGGATTTCAGCCTAGTCAGAGTCAGAATACAGACCGCCATTGTTGGACTACCTGGGCTGTATCACAGAGGCCAGTACAGGGGTATCAAGACACGACAGGTCTTTACTGGACTTCATTTGGGGGACCATGGGAGGGAAAGACCCCTATGTGGAGCAAAAGTGTAAGATTGATGGTTGTTTGGGATTGCCAAGGAGGAACCTTTGAGCACTTCCTTAATGAAAACATGACATCTTTTAGGAAAAAAAAAGTCCTCCAATTCAAGTGATATATGTATGTATGTATGTATATATTTGTGTATATATATAAAACTATATATATATATATATATAATGATATGTTTGTATACTGAAGCAATAAATGTTGGAGATAACAACAACAAAGAATTGAAAAACCTGGAGAGACTCAGAAAAAGATGAGGACATGTATGGCAGAGTGCAGGTACTCAAGTGGGGTGGGGGGCATGGAAAGAGAAGCGACTCTAGATTCAATTGAGAAATGATGTATGACTTATGGAAAAAGTTTAATAACAATAAAAAAGTTTTTTTTTTTTTTTTTTTCTTTTTTTGATATTTTCTTTGTTTCTCTTTTATGTTTTCATTTATTCTCTCTCTCTATTTATTATTTCATTTAATTTTGTGCTTTATTTTCTTGTTTTCTTAGTTTCTTGAATTGTACCATTAGATGATTTGTGAGATTTTTATATCGTTTGCTTTTTCTCTGTCTATCTATCTATCTAGTCTATCTATCTATCTATCTATCTATCTATCTATGTATCTATCTATCTATGTATCTATCTATCTATCTATCTATCTATCTATCTATCTATCTATCTATCTATCTATATATGTATAATGTCTGCCAGGCAAGCATTTTTCTGACTAAGCCACATCCTCAGCCCCCTTTTTTTCTTAATATGGTCATTTATCATTATAAAATTCCCTCCTAAGATCTCACGTCTTGCATTCTATAAGTTTTTGATTGCCTAGATGCTGTGATTTCCCTTTTGAATTCTTCAGATACAATGTGTTTTGGACTATGTTGTGCATTCTTCACACATTTATGGATCATTCAGAATTCTCCCTATTACTGATTTCTAGACTGACGCTATTGTGGTTAGAAAAGAATACCAATATCATTTTAATCTTTGTCAATTTATGATTTTTGTAGCTTCAATCTGATCTCTCCTAGGTAATGCTTCCTAAGTGTTGAGAAGGCTGTATCTCTTGTTACTGCTGGTGTAGTCTATGTATGCATGTCTGATCCCTTTATTCTATAGTATAATACAAGTTCACAGTTTCTCTATATATTTTCTGACTAGATAATTGATCAATTACATTATCTTGTGTAATTGCCCACATACTTATTTTAATGATACCATTTTGCATGGGATGGATTGAAAATACTGTCTGATATCACTGACACTCAACCTGAAAATCCCCCTTCTTTTAAGACAGGTCTACAAAGAACAAATTCTCTTCATTTTTATGTATCATGAAATTTCTTTATTATGCCTTCATTTTTGACGGATGATTTTTTTTCTTGAAAAAGTTTTTCATTGACAATTTTCACTTTCACTCTTCTGAATATGTCATCCCACTGCCTCTGACTTCCATTGTTTCTGATGAGACATCTGCTGTTAAAATAATCTCACTTAGGTTCTCTTGTCCTGGATGTGTCATTTTTATCTTACTGCGTTCTAGATTTTTTTTCTTTGTCTTTTACTAGCAACAATTTTATTGCAATTTGTCTAGATTTAGATTTTCCATTGCATTTCTCTATTTGTAGTTTTTCAAGTTTTTAGATATGCAAATGAATGTTTTCCATCAAATCCAACAAGGTTTGAGTTACTATCTCTTTGAGCATACTTCACCTGTATTCTTTCTTCCCTTCCTTTTACTCTTTTAATCTTTTATACACTTGAACATAATGTGGCCATTGGTACATTTAATGTGATCTGTGTCAATGAAGCATTGTGTCGGTTTGTTACTGCTCTTAATTCCAGTACAGTGCTTTAATAAATGACCATTTTTTTATTGATGATTTACCTAAGGAGACACTGTCACTACCTACACATTGTTTTCAGTTTCCTGGATACAGTGTAGTGCCATTCTCTGAACATGTTTATAATAGCTAGTTACATTTTACTACATTTTTGTGTCTGTCTTGTGTGTTGTTGAAAACTCAATATTTTATAAAATTGATGTGTCAAGATCCTGATGTTCTCTTATCCAATAGTTGATGATGTTATTTTCTTGTTCATTTATTCATTTATTTAATGTCTTAGTTGAATTGTCTTTAAAATACCTCAATCAAAGCTTGCAGCCCCTATTATCTGTAGATTCCAGGATGGACCTTGCCTTAGTGTAAATAAATTTTTAGTTGTTAAAAGCTTCTGTTTAATCCTCTTTAGTAAGACCTTTTAGTCTTTATCATTTTTATCACTGTTTGTATTTATGGTTTGAGATATGCTCCACATTTTAGACAGCTTACTTCACACTCCCCATCCACAAATTACCTAGGTATTATTAGTTTGGCTATTTCTTACAAAGAACACTTCTGATGAGACAGAGCCTTTGGTAGGCAACGAGTCTTCAAGACCACCAAGGGTGTGTATGATTTTATTTTTCATTTGTTTCCTAGGAGTGTCTGTTTGANGGTTTGAGATATGCTCCACATTTTAGACAGCTTACTTCACACTCCCCATCCACAAATTACCTAGGTATTATTAGTTTGGCTATTTCTTACAAAGAACACTTCTGATGAGACAGGGCCTTTGGTAGGCAACGAGTCTTCAAGACCACCAAGGGTGTGTATGATTTTATTTTTCATTTGTTTCCTAGGAGTGTCTGTTTGATCTAAGGAGCTCATTGTTCAACCAGAGGTTGTTCAGAGGATGTGTTTAATTATCTAGGGACAGTGGGACTTCTGCTCTCTGCTGATTTTTCTGTGTGTGTCTTGAGAAATGTGTGTATCCTGCTTCAATTGCTCTTTACTGTGTGCGCACTCTCCTTGCTCTGATTGTTCCTCCTCTTTGTACACATCCTTCTCATCCCCCAAGGTTGTGGTGATTCCAGGAATGTCTGTCTTGTCTCCTTCCTTGCTTCTCTCTGGTTAACTTTTGATTGTTCTGAAATTTTGCTTCTTGCTAGTTTTACCACAAAAACCTGAGAATCTATTTAAGTGCTTTCTATCAATAACACCTTGTTTTTAGTAATACTTTTACCTGTGAATTCCTCTACAATTTGTTCCAAAATCACTTATTGTAGGCAGAGAAGCAAATCTCTTCGTCATTAATGACCATCTCTCCGGCTGGCTTTTCTGCCTGGGAAAAATCTTAATGGGGAAAAAAGCACAGTCCTCTTTGTTGTGAGATCCGGAATATTGCATCATTAACTTACACCTGAGGGAAACAGGAAACATGAGTAGTCTGCTCTTCACAGATTTCTCTGTATTCTCACATTTACACCAGGAAAAGAGGGAGCTCTATCTTCTTGGCAAAATTAGATTTCTCCTGTTAGCTTCTATAAGAAATAGCTTATGTATCAGATGTCATAGCTTCTTTTTCTTCTTAGAAAACTCCTTGATCAAATCCTTATCTATTTACTAGATGCCTTCAAGACAACTTCCAGATACTTGAAATAATTGTGCATACGGGGACAGGGACATATTTTTTTAAAAATTCTCCATCTTATGCTTATTTGTTGAAGAAATAACCCGATTTTGGAAGAGAGCTGAGTATTTTCTTTCAAGATAACTCACTCTTCCACTTAAGTGATTCTTGGAATTGGCACTCCTTCCAAGGTGCTTACTCTGTTATACACACCAAGTCATTTCGGGGTTACTTCCTTAGGAGTCTTTCTGGCACTTCTTTCTGGCACACACACACACACACACACACACACACACACACAAACATAAATGCATTTACCACTGTAGGGTCACATAGAAATAGAAATATGAGAATTTATTCAAGTATAGATATTTGTTTAAACATTAACAAATCAAATCATTTCTAAGTCTGATTATTCCCTTTGGCTGTCTTTGATCTTCCCTCCAAAGAGGTTGTGTCTATCTGTCTTTCTTGGTGATAAGTCACACTTGTCAATTACATATCTTATTTTTTTTCAATTTTATTTATTTTTTATGTGTATGAATGTACTGTCTGCATGTAGGTTTGTGCACCCGTGTCGTGCAAGTCGGTGCAAGTCGTTCTTAACCGTTAGGCCATCTCTCCAGCCCCCATCTACATATCTTACCCAAAAATCTCTCTTCACACTAGGGCAGTCTGGCATCTGGCTTCATTGTTCCATTGCTGTCTACTTGGCTTAGGCAAAGGATACTCTTCTGTTTTACCTTACTTAAACTTATTTCCATTGCTTAAGGGTACTCTTGTTTTACCTTACTTAAAACTTTGACACCACAAATGACTATCTCCCTCTTGAAAAGCAGTCATAATTGAATTATCTTGTGCTGCTTGTAGAACCTCTTCTAACCTTCTACATGCTTCTTATTCTTGCTTACTCTTCTTTCTTTTCTGCTTTCCTTAAAGAGTGGATTACCTTTGTGTATTTCCTTAAAATTCTCACCACTTGAGCTCATAATTTCCCCTTCTATCCACCAATCAAATCTCTCATTTCTGGGGTTATTTGGGGGGGAGGTATTTTTGACACAGGGTCTCCCTTTTAGTCCCAGCTGTCCTGGAGCTTGCCCTGTAGATCAGGCTGGCCTTGAACTCACAGAGATCCACCTGCCTCTGCCTCTTGAGTGCTGAGATTAAAGGCATAGTCCACCATGCCCGGCCCAAATCTCTCATTTCTTACATATCTTACTGTTTGATTTCTGGTTCTAGATTATATCTATTTCTTACCTGTCTTGTAGACACCAGTGATTTCATAAACCTTGCACATGGGAAAGTAATCCTAAAACCACATGCTCTAGTAAGTGACTCTCCTCCAGTCCTTTTGAAACACTCAAGATAATTTGAAGCTCATGTAATCAAATTATATCCTCCGTGGCTGAGATCATTTACTGATTTTAGCATCTGGCACACTATATTCTCTGCTTCTGTTCTAAATAGTGAGGCTTGATATTGTCAATAACCATTTAATTAAAACAGTCCACCCAATCCTCTGGGTTCTCACTTCCTTGAATGAGTTCTGTTCCCTTGTCCTTCCTCCAGGCCTTGCCATGACCAGTTGCACTGATTCTGAGACATCAATTTCAAATCTTTCTCTATATCTTCTCCTACATCTTTTGCTTATAGTTCACTCTAATCACTTCGCTGAAACAGTTTCTCCTTCATCTGAAGGCCTCTAATCCTATGTATGTCTTTCTTCATTCATCATTGCTTCACGTTTACTTTATTATAAAATATCATAAGTGAATACTTGGGAACATCATTAATTTATTCATGGAATAATATTAGCTTAATAAAAATAAAGCCTGGATAAATCTGACTAAACACTAATGTTTTTCATTTGCATTCGTGGAACACAATATTGTTTCTGTTCTCTGTCTTCAGATTTCCCAAAAATTCATTCCCAATTCATTAGTATAATTTGGTAATTTCTCTCATAATTCTCTGAGCAAATAATACCAGTTACAAGGAAACAGACGTGTGGACACTACAAATTTACTATTCTACTAAAAATTTATAAAGGTACCCATTTTGATACTATATACTACATTTCATTACTTTTCTTACAATGACGGAATAAAATTGAAACTCCTTACTGAAACCTGCTCACTTTTGTGTCTTCGGTAACCTTGCTAATCTCTCACCCCACACACCTGATTACTCTATTTTACTCAGATCTTTTGTTTCTAGAACATTTGTAGTTTAGCCAAACCTTAGACCTCCTATTCTATTCTAACTGGTTCCTCTGCCCGGGATGCAACGTTCTCAGTCATTCATAAGACTGCCCATCTCATCTGTCAGCCTGCCTGTAAGAAGGCATCTTCTTAGGAGAGACTTGCTGAACCATCTCATCTTCCTGTTACCTAAGCTTCCTTCACTGTTTACCACATCCTTAGCCTTTTCTCACCTGTCAATCTTGGCGCTTCCCTCTTAGGACTTCAAAGCATTTCTACTGTATAATTATCATGTTTATGCATTTGGCAATTTATTTTATTCTGTTTTCTTCACTTGAAAAAATATATCTGTGGGTCATGGCCATTGTCTTCCTTGCTCCACATTGTATCTCCAGTGTCTGGAACAAGAATAGGCTAGGGAGGAAAGGTGTTCGGACAAAATTCCACCATTTATCTTAATTCCACACTATCTGCCTATGTCAGAAATGTTAGCTTGAAACTTAGCTTCTCCTCCTCACTCATCTGCACCCAAATATAAAATCTTATCAATTTTGCTCCCAGGTTTCCTCTCAAACTTCTCTGCCTCTTTTAATCTCTGTGGCTGATTCCATGGTTCAAGTCATTAACATTTCACCACTGGATAAGAGTGACAGCATCTCAGGCCTCCACACCTGGCTCTCCTTCTACTCCAGACTCCACGAAGAAATTAATTTTTTTTCTCTTAAGGGAAAACTCATCCACTGAAGTCTAGTCACCTCATCTAGAGATTGTAAGTAAGGCATACTCTCCCATACCCAGTAATAATCAGGCTTCAATATTTCTCAGTCTAGGGCAGGCCAACCACCTTTTTTTTTTTTTTTTGGTCTTTTCAAGATAGGGTCTCCCTGTAGGCCCAGCTGTCCTGGAACTCACTCTGTAGATCAGGCTGGCCCTGAACTCACAAAGATTCGCCTGCCTCTGCTTTCCAAGTGCTAGGATTAAAGGCCATTTTTTTAAAGCCTCAGTTGAATTTCATCATTAATTTAGAAGTTGAAATATGTATAAGGGGTTATTTGTAATTTTAAAAATTATTTCTCTTTACTGATATCTATATCAATCAAATACTGGCCATATAATTAAAACTAGTGTCTACTAGAAAAATATAGGGTATGTTAATTGTACAGAATAGTGGGTTTCATTATAATATCTTCGTACATGTGTGTAATTTTTTCATGCATATAGCAACATTGTCCACATTTACCTCTCCTTTTCTCTCTCTGATCCTTCCTATTCACTGTAAATCCCTCTTAAACTCTGATGTAAATGTGCTTCAGATTCCCCTATGAGAGGAAACAAACTATTTTCCTATTTATTTTTACTTTATTGTTTTTTGAAATTTCCGTATGCTGTCTTTGCATTGTTTCCGCCCCTCCCCCACCCCTCCAGCTCTTCTCGTGCTCTCTACTCCCTCTCAATTTCTTGTCTTCTTTTATCATTATTGTTACATAGACACATAGAATTATAAATATACATATGTGTATGTATATACTGCCCAGAGTCCATTTAGTGGTGCTCATGCATACCTGCATTTAGGGCTGGCCATTTCGGATAAAATGAAAGAACAAATTATTTGTACTATGTATCATGCATATCTCTTCATTATCATTCAGAGGAAGGACATGTCTCGACCTAGCTGGTAGGTCTTGCAGAATTCCTCCTTTGTTCTATTTAGCGGCATTATCTTGGGCTACTTCTTTGATATTACTCTGCACCCAGCAGTTTATATCACATTCCTAGCATATGATAAACATGCATTGGCGACTGCATCAATACATGGATAAAGAAACGACACAGATGACTGTCAATGATTTTAACATACTTGAAAGGGAAGTGCTATGCTTTTTGCCAGTTGATACAAGGACAGGACCACTAAGAAATATCTTTAATTGTGAAACTAAAACACCCAAAAAGTGTCTACCAAAGTTGATAGTTCTGTGAAGCCGCAGCTGGAGCCCCTATCCTTATGCCGTTCATCCCTGGAACCATTTTAATTTCTATGACACTGAACCCTTTTATTCCTTCATTTTCTAAGAACAATTGACTCTGCCTGCCTGGCCCGAGGTGGGCTCCAGGGTACCATCGCTCTGGCAGGTGGTTTTCATTTGCCTGTCTAGAGATGCTGGCACTCCTGCAAACAGAACTCTCATCCCTTCACAGCCAGGTCCCCAGTGCTGCCTGCATCTGACACAATGGCTTGTCACCTCCTAAATACATATTCTGAAAAGCAACATGGTCTTTTTTTCCTTTTAACGACTCTCAGAGGAAAAAAAAATGATTTCTGGCCTATAAAACTACACAAATATATTTTTAAGATCAATTAAATATTGTAGTTTAAAAATGCTTGATCTGAAATACTATGTGTCGTCCATTTAACCTCTGACAAAAGAGCTGAATTGGAGTGGGACCTCATTGTGAAATCCTGACAGCTGCTGCCTAGGTTTAGTTTCCTAAGCAACCTGGAAACTTAATTATATCCCAACAACGAGGAGGAGAATTTAGAGGAGGGAGATTTAGTGAAATCACTATCATCAAGGATCTAACAACTGAGATTATTAATGGGAAAAAGTGAAAACAAGAAAATGCAATGTAGAGATGGGATAAATGAGCTAAAAAAAGATTTTCATACAATCTTTATAGACAATTTTAAATATTTTTGGGATGTCCTCAGGCTTTCTGTAGCAGGCACAATGACAAACATTTAAGTGATTGGATTAAATTGTATTGCCTGGGTCAGAGGTGTGGTCCTTCAGTCTTTGACATAGACATTGGATGTTGGCTTGGATTTGCATAGGAAGAAGGTTAAATATTTTTTTTTCCTATTAAAATTTCACTGGACTTGATATCACTTTTGCTTTACCCTTCCTGATGTCCCCAGCATCGTTTCATCTCCTCACAATGTCCATAAACAGTAGCTCTGGCTGGGAAGGAGTGATAAAGAATGTAGATCCTCCGGGCTGGAGAGATGGCTCAGTGGTTAACAACACTGGCTGCTCTTGCGGGCCACTTTCCCAGCACCCCATGACAGCTCACAGCCTTCTGTAGCTCTAGTTCCAGGGGTCAGATGTCTTCTTCTGGCCTCCATAAACATTCCATGCATGAAGTGCACTTATATACATTCAAACAAAACACTTGTATACATAAAATAAAAATAATAAATAAAGCCAGACATGGTGGCACACACCTTTAATCTTAGCACTTAGTTGTGGATCTCTGTGAGTTCAAGGCCAGCCTGGTCTACAGAATGAGTTCCAGGACAGCTGGAGCTACAGGGAGACCCTCTCTCAAAAACACCAAATAACAACAATAATAACTCCTAATAAACAATATAGGAGCTCATATATGATTATACATCATGTTTAATGCAACCTCAAATCATTGCTGCTTTATTTTAAATTTTAAAAAAGTGCTTCAGAGAAGCAACATCCATCTTTCAATTATAACCTTAAATATTAATGGGATAAACTCCCCAATAAAAAGGCATAGACTGGGAGAATGGATTAGGAAACAAAACCCATCTATATGCTATCTACAAGAAACCCATCTCAATCTCAAGGATAGGCATCAACTTAAGGTGAAGGGATGGAAGAGAGTATTTCAAGCAAATGGTACCAAAAAGAAAGCAGGTGTGGCTATTCTAATATCAGACAAAATAGACTTCAAAGCAAAAGAAATCAAAAGAGACAAAGAGGGGGGACACAAGGGGCAGTCATCTTTATTAAGGAAAATTAATGATGAAGAATTCACAATCATAAAATTATATGCACCAAACACCGGTTGCACCAAACTTATATAAGACTTCTTCTCAGAATCTCAAGGCACAGATTAACCTCAAAAGCTATATTTAGGGACTTCAATACACTTAATTCCGCTAGGACAGATCAAACAGGACAAAGGATAAACAGAGAAGACATCTGAAATGAATGATACAATACANCTGGAAGGTGGGGCTGTGGGGGTTTGGGCACAACAGCCTGCAAGTTGGTTTTACATAAAGGATGCTTGTACTCATGGATTATCACTTATAGCTAAAAAACGGAAAAAGAAAACTGAGAGAAATATGCAGGACAGTTATGGCAGAATGCATGATCTCGGTTGGGGTGGGGGTGGGGGGGAAGGGAAAGGGAAATATGCCTGAACTGAATTGGAAAATGATGTATGAAATGCACAAAGCATCAATAAAAAAATGTTAAAAATAAAAAAAATGCTTCAGAGATGAGATTTCCAAACTAACTTCTAACTAATTTACTAACCCTTTTCCCAATCCCAGATGATCAAAGGGGTTCTGTTTCAACACATCCCACTGAAGGGCTTTCCTGAGTGCATCAGCCACTTCAGTATTGGAAAACTGTAGTAAAAAAACCCTCCTAATATGAGTCAACATCTCTCTCCTTGTCTATTCTGCTCTTTTGTCCTAGTTACATACCCTTTTGTCAAAACTGCACCTATATCTGTTTTCTTTTGGAAATTTTAAACATTTAATTAGATGCTACTCTTCTAAGTTTAGATCTCTTCTCTAGAATAATTCTAGTTACATCCAATCAATTTCTACTTTCTGCAGAGTTTGAAAATCAGAGGTTTATCTCCTATCATATTTGTCTTTTTTCCTTTGTAATTTTGATGTTCCTTTAATTTGCTCCCTAGTATTGACTAAACCTACTAAGTACTTTTTATTTGACAAGACCCTAAAATTAAGACCATTCACTTGTTGATTTCATGTACTTAGCAGTAAACCTGACTTCTTGTTTTTGTAATGAATTTAGTTCACTGATCTGAAAATAATATGAATTACCTTTTAGACTTTACCAACCTCAGAGCACCCAGGCTCTTTTCCATGGGTCAGTGCACAACATTCCCTTGTTCACCTTTCTGAGAATACTGGAGTCTAGAATAACAGGTCTGTGCTAACAAAATTCATTTTTCTCAAAATAAAATAGAAGAAAATGATTATTCAAATGTTTGCCCATATATATTTGTGTAACCACAATAATTGGCTTGAGCCCCCAATGACCTTGTCTACTACTTTTAAATTTTCAGATTTTTATTTCCTTTTAAATTTAATTAATTAATTAAATTTTATTTTATGTGTATGAGTATATTACCTTATGTATGTTAGTGCACCCATGTAGTGCAATCCCTAAGGAGGTCAGTAGAGTGTGTCAGATTCCCTGGAACTGGAGTTGTTAGCCGCCATGTGGGTTCAGGGATTCAAACTTGGGTCTTCTGCAAGAACAGTCAGTGCTCTCAACAGCTGAGCTACCTCTCCAACCTCTAGATTTTTATTTTTATAATTCATTTCCTCCTTTCTATGGAAATTACTCTTTCCTTGGTGGAGGTTTTTTAGAGAAATACAATTTCTAAAATAATATATTTACTCTCTAAATCTTTGAATATTTGAATCTGTGTCTTCTTAGAATACTCATGTCTTGGGGCTGGAGAGATGGCCTAGCAGTTAAGAGCACCGGCCGCTCTTACAGAGGACCTGGGTTCGATCCCCAGCACCCACATGGTGGCCAAGAACCGTCTGAAACTCCAATTCCAGGAGAACTCCAGTTCCAGGGGAGGTCGACACCCTCTTCTGACCTCTGCGGCATTGCACGACACGGGTGCACAAACTTGCATGCAGACAGTACATTCATACACATACAGAAATAAATTAAAAAATTTAAAAAAAGTATACTCATGTCTTTTATAGAATAAATATATGGGTCATCTCTTTCTGATGTCAGTATCTGTCTGCTTTCTTTATTTTTTTGTAATTAATTTTTAAACATTTTTATTGAACATTTGTACAACTTGTACAATGGTTCCCAGATCAAACCCAGCCCCATCCCATGCTCCAACTCTTCCCATCAGAAGTCATGCATTACATCATCCAAGCTAAGCCCTATCCAGGCAAGCTATTGAACCCAGATATTCCTTCATACTTTCCCTTTTCCTACTCTAAACTGTCTCTCCCAGGAAATTGCTATTTTCTTTATGTTTCTTCTTTTCTGCTCTAATCTAAAAGCTAGTTTAGAAATTCAAGAGGTCTCTGTCACATGATTGATAAAAAGAACTATAAAAAGATCTATTTTCTAGCACTTGGGAGGCAGAGGCAGGCGGATCTTTGATCTGCATTATCCTGCCGGGCGTCGTGGCACAAGACTTTAATCCTAGCACTTGGGAGGCAGAGGCAGAGGCAGGAGGATCTTTGTGAGTTCAAGGCCAGCCTGGTCTACACAGTGAGTTCCAGGACAGCTGGGGCTACAGGGAGACCCTGTCTTGAAAAAGCAAAAAAAA
>VZQC01004878.1:1878964-1952057 GCA_009823505.1 Rhizomys pruinosus | reverse complement strand
GCCTTTACCTTTTGTGGGGGCTTGGATCCCCTGGCCAACATCTCCTTGGTAGAATAATCCATTGCTGATGTCAGAGCTCCTATATTAATATATTTTGCTTAAGTGCATAGCTTAAGGACTTTAGTATTATATTTGGTTCTGAATCAAGAATAATCCTTTTCACAGTTCCTATGTCTATTAGTCAATTAAAGAAGGCAGTTTTACCGGTTTTATAAGAGATTACCTCTATAATAGTTGTCTCCAATTTACAGTTGGAGAATGACCTCATCATCATCATATTTCTCCTTGTTCTGTGGGGGGGAGGCAAGAAAGTCTCTCGTATTAAAACCTTTGCGGCACCTAGAAGGTAAATGGTATTTTTAATTTACTATAAAGTCACATATTTAGAAGGAGAAGGCTAAAACAGCAGAAGTCCATGTACCGGGTATGTTAAATCAAAGGCCTCTGAATGTCAGGACTCCAGAATGATAAACATGTTGAAAAGAGAACTCTATCATAGCTCACACACCACTGAATGGTTATTTTACTCTTTGGGTTGCTGTCTCTCCTCTCTTCCCCACATACCCATCTCTGGTTTTCATTTCTTTTACTCTGTCTGTGCATTCTAAAAATAGTTCATCTCAAAATTGTTCTAAGAAAATCAGATATATTTTATAAAGTTACTGAGGCATAAGTCCACAAGGCCCACTCACCTGACAGATATAATGATTCTCCCAATCTGATTATTGCTAAGTGAGAGTAATGTCTTCCCTGTGTATATTGTCAAATTAAAAAGCCTCTGATTAGGTCTAGCAATGTTCATATATCCAAGTTCTCTAAGCATGGAAATGTCAGAGATAGGAGGATGCATTAAAACTTATGTGGTCCAAACTTACATTAGTTATTTTAAAGATAAAAATAGACCTAGTTAGATCTACTGTGTAATATCTCCAGATAGCATTTTTATTTTACTATATCACATTTGCCTTCTTCTGTTCCATTTCTCTTTTCCTGGTAAGTATGGCACATGGATTTAAAAATGGATGAACTCTGAGTTCAAATCCTATCTCCACCATTAATTCACCTTAAGAACAGTAATACATTGTCTTCAAGCCACACTGTCCTGATTTTTTTAAAGTAGTTATATTAGTTATTTTCTGAGGAAGAACTTATTTTGTCTTAGGGTTTGAGGGAACACACACTCTCACGATGGGAGGGGTAAGGAGGCAGCAGCAGGCTCCAGGACAACAAGGGCAAGCTGCCCGATACTCCTCACCAGCTTACCAGGCCCATCTTCTCCTAGGTAAGACTCATCTCCTGAAGGACCCAGAATGCCCCAAACAGTGCCACCAGCTGGGGACCATATGTTTAAACACATGATCCTGGGCAAAACATTTTGCATCAAAACCATAAGATCAGTCATAATGCTGGTTCTCTGGAGTTGTGATGAGCATTAAATAGGATAATTAAGGTAATGATTTCAGTATGGTATACATTGCGTAATAGCATTGAACAAATGTGAGATATTATTATAATTACCATGACATGTTTGCTTGCTATGGAAATGTAGCAAGCAATGCTAGAAAAATGCAATGCTAGAAAAATTAGGTAATGTATAAAGATAGAAGTATTTCAACTTAAAGGTGTTTACTGTTAATAAACATACATATATAGAAAAAAAATTAAATGTACTTAGGGGTATAAACATATTATTTGTATATTATTATATAGAGAAAAATATCACATGTAATTATATGTTTAAACACACTATTGTATATTATTATTTTATGTAATATAATTCATAAAATAAAGTGAAGTTGACTGTCAATTTCTTTGCAAATGTTTACCAACTTGCTTTTCTAGCTTCACCTTGGAGAATACAGAAAGGAATCAAAATACCCAAGCTTGGTGACTTTGCTATCAGCTACAAGCTAAATATCAATTATAGGAAACTATAAGTAATTATTTAGCTTTAAATTGTGCATCTTGGAAGGATTTTCAAGCATTTTAATAGTTGCAGTGTTTCAGTAATCTTTCAAAGACACTTTCTACAGTGTGATGAAATTTTAGTGTACTTTGAAATCTGTCTAGTCCTGGAAGAACACCCCAAACTCTGTGTATCTATCTAGAAAAGCTCCCTAGAGAAGCAATGGTGATTTGGAAATGCTGTGTGGTATAGATGGCAAGCAGACACCTCCTCAAATACAGCTGCTATTGCTGACTCCTTATTCTAATGACCCTGTTGATTACTTTTTGTTCTTCTCATTCATTCACATATACATTCATTTATTCAATATTTACTGAATACCTACTGCAACCCAATAGCATACGGAGAAGCTAGGGGAAACAGATCTCAATAAGATATGACACTATTTTAAGGGATTCAAATTTAACAAAGGAAATTAGCTGAAGAAAAGGAAGATTTAGCACACAGTGATAAGAAAAAATAGAAGTGCATATCCTGTGGAAACGTGGAGGTAAGTGTTCTGTACTCATCCTGGAAGTGCACAAAGAAGGGATTTAAAGGACGTTAAAGCAAACCTTAAGGAATACGTGTACAGTATATTCTTATTCGGGGTTTATGTGATTCTGAACACTTGTGTGTTTTTGTTTCTGCATACATTAGTTGCAGGAGTTAACCTAAGTGTCTATTTATGGTTGATACTCAGTGAAAGTTGCTGCCTTTTTAACCATTGACTATTAGTGTTTTCTATGTCTATTAATATTTTTTGTTTATTACCCAATCTTCAACGAAAATACTTTATGACTTTGAAGCTGGAGCCTATGTATAGCTAGGACAAAACTGAATAATCCTCAAAGGACTTTCTTCGTTGGGGCACAGCAGAAGGCTGAGCATCCAAAAGCTTTGACAACGAAGTAGACAATATGTCTAGCGTGCCATTCACTCCAGATGTTGCACTCCAGTCGGGGAGTTATCTGTCATGGATACATTCTATTCAGAGTTATTTTTTAAAGGTACCTTTCTTGTAAAACCTCCTTATGTCATTCTTTTTCTGAGAGTGGTGTGTCTATTGTAACATAAATAATACTGTAATATAAGCAAGTGTAGGAAAATCATTGCCTAATGGTCAGTCTGATCTCTGTCTTTGAAAATGACTACTCCAACTTACATTCCAAAATGGTGTGAGGGCTTTCACGGCTGTCATCAATTGCTTTCAGCACTGCCTTTAACTGACATGATCACTGATCGTTACAATTAGTGCCTATTAGTATAGAGTAAAATTAGAGTCTCAGTCTTATAGAATTGCCCATTATGTCCATAGAATATACAAAGTTCATCACTTATTATTAACATTACCATAGTCAATTCAAAAGAAATTATGAAAGATGTGTCATATTATAATGCTGCCAGATGTGACTATCAGAGATGACAGAGCAACTGTCAAAACTCAGTATTCTGATATAGGACACCCTAGTGTTAAATGAGAAAGATATATAATTAGGGTAAAACATATTTACTATATAGGAACTTTGAGAGGATACATGGACAACATAAATTGTATAATAGTAGAAAAATGTTAAGAATGTATTCGATGTTGTTGGGTCTCTTTATAAAAGTATCTGCCCGAGTTTTTGTCTCAACGGATAAGCTATTCAACGTGGGAGTGTAAGCATGTAAATGGCCAATGTGAATGCAATTCTAACCCAGACATTTTAATTACAACAGAAACTAGGCAATTGTAATATCATGTGTGATGATTGTTAATATTAGAAATTAATGCATTTAAAATAGAAGACTGAATTATTAAGAAAAAAAAAAAAACAAGATATATGAAGCTCCATCTTCCACCTTCGATGATGGTGACCTTGAAGTTGAAATCTGCTAGGATGAGAGGGCAGAAAGATAGAAGGAATCTACAACATCTGTATTTGTCCAGTTCCCTTCCTCCTTTTCCAGTCAAATATATATTCTTAGATCAATCAGTTAAAATCTGTAGATAACAAAAGAAAAAAAAAAGCCTACTCTGTAGACCTCAATAACTAGTGAATATTATTTATATTTCTATAAGACGAACCAACTCAGTAAATATTTTCAAACATTTGAATAAAATGTTTGCTATAGAAAATAGTAAGCCTGGTACAGATGTAGTAAAAGTAGTTTCCATCCCCTTGTTAACTGCTCCTGCCTGTCCTCCCAGGCACATTCAGTATCAGTCCTTTAACACACAATGCATTCAGTTTGTAGTCCCGTCGTGTCACACTATTTGGAATTTGCTCTACTCACTTTATTAATATGATATTTTATATATATTTTCTTTAGTATATGGGTCACATTATCCAATAATGTGAACATATAGGAATTTATACTTTATTTATAGACATTTGTATCATTAAATTACAAATATTACTGTAATTAAATTATAGTAAACACTGATGCATGAAATATTTTGTATATTCATCTTTCTGTTCAAACTGTATCTTAAATGTTTAAAATAATTTATATTTCCAACATTCTATAATAAATCATTGCTAAACTTAAGTCCCTGCCAGAATGAATGAAAAGTGGCATTTTATCTTAATATCTCAGTTTTGAAATTGCTGCAGTCTTTAGTTTCTAAGCTTTTTTGTCTGTGGTACTGATGGCATTTTTCTTTTTTTCTTTAGCAATTTTTCAGTATATTATGTCTTAAGCCATACAATTTTTCCATCTAAAAGGTAACTAAACAAAACCAGTTTGATATAGGCACTGATCTATGTAAGCATTACCTATCCAATTATATATTATTTTCCATTTTAAATTTTTTTAAAAACTTTTTAAAATTATGTGTATGTGCATGTGTCTTTGTGTGGGTATCTGTGTGTCAGCAGAGTTACCCAATAAGACCAGAAGAGGACGGTGTCAGATATCCTGGCAATGGAGTTCTAGACAGTGGTTACTAAAGTTCCTTCTCATTGGGGGGACGTAAACAAGGTCCATCCCCTTATCCCTGGGTCCCAATGACAACAAGAAGTACAATTCTACCAAAATGCATTCTGGGAAGCCAATGAGTTTATTGGGTTTCTTTACAGAGCAATGGGTGAGGTTTATTTACAGGACAGTGGGTGCCCTCTGCTAAGGTCAGACTGGAATGTCTTCACTCCAGCATGGATGATGGCTTCCCCATAGACACACAAAATGGTGAGAGGCCCCCTCCTCTAGTCTTCCCCAGCCTATATATTCTAGCCTTTCCTAAGACCATGTGCAATTATGCTAAACTGTTCATTAGTAACTGGAAGGTGTGGGCATAGACAGTCAACAAGCCGAGCTCAGGCAAGCAGGTGCAGCTAAGCTCAGGAAGACAGCATCTGTATGTCAGAGGTCAGTCCTATGAAACACACCTGCATATGTTCTGAGAACCAAACATGGGTTATCTATGAAAGTAGGACATACTCTTAGCTGCGAATCCATCTCTCTGGTCCTAATTTTTATACTATTTTCAAACCCCTCCCCAAATAATATGCATATTAATAGTTAGTGTTCATTTGTTTTCATCTCTGTCCCTGGCCCAGATGCAAATAAGCTTGAGTCCACTTTTTTTTCCATGAACACAAGATTTATTTCCATCCATTTAATTGTCATGGCTATTATTTATTTCTATTAGCTTTAACTGTCATTACTATTATTTTCAGTGTAGAAAGTTTTGCCTTCTTAAGTTATTCCTAAATATTTTATTCTTTTTTATGCTGTTGAAATGTAATTACCTTTCCAATTTCATTTTTGGATAACTTATAGTTAATGCACCAAAATATAGCTCATTTTTACATGTTGATTTTTTGGGGTTTTTTTCATTTTTTGTTTTTTTTTCATTTTTATTTATTTTCTGTATGTGTATGAATGTACTGTCTGCAGGTAGGTTTGTGCACCCGTGTTGTGCAATGCCGTGGAGGTCAGAAGAGGGTGTTGGATTCCCTTGGAACTGGAGTTCTCCTGGAATTGGAGTTACAGACGGTTCTTAGCCGCCATGTGGGTGCTGGGGATCTAACCTGGGTCCTCTGCAAGAGCAGTTGGTGCTCTTAACCCCTAGGCTATCTCTCCAGCCCACATGTTGATTTTTGTATCCCACAACTTTACTGAAATAATTCGTAGTTCAACATGGTTTTTTTTTTTTTGCAGAGCTTTATGATTTTTCTGTATATAAAATGAGGTCAGCTATAAAGGAAACATTTATTTAATATTTTATTTATTATTTTTATGTGTATTATTGTATTCATTGCATGTTTGTGAGTGCTTCTATGTTGTGCAACCCCATGGAGGTTAGAACAGGCCTTTGGATTCCCCTGAAACTGAGAAAAAAGGATAGTTGTTAGCTGCCATATAGATGCAGGGAATTGAATCTGGGTCCTCTGCAAGAGCAGCCAGTACTCTTAACTGCTGAGCCACCTCTCCAGTCCCAAAGGAAACAATTTTTTTATTCTTTTCTATTCTATTATCTTTTAGAATGGTTTTCTCATTTCTAGATTTCTGATTAGTATTTTTTTATAGATGAGTATATTGAATAAGAGGGCAAGAGGAAGAATCCTTTTGTGTTCCTAATTTTGTATAAAGAGCTTTCGAATTTTTATATTTTTTTTCTTTCTTTATTTTTTTCTTTTCACAAGAAAACAGAATCAAAATGACAATAACAAAACAAAAAGTACAAACAAGGGGGAATTTCCATTTCTTATTCTGATGAAGTAAGAATGAACTGTGGGGCTTAGTATGTACTTCTCTTTTTTCTCGTTCTCTCTTTTCTTCCTTCTTTTCCTGCTCTTTTGGGGCTACCAGAAGGAAATGTGTTTACTGGCTGGTCCAGGAAGCCTTGAGTTCTCACCTGAGAAAGAGTCTGGTTAATCTGGGGGTCTCATCCTTAAATTGCCTAATCATTTTCTTGCTCCTGTTCAGTTGTGTTACCCTCTGAAAAGGGTCACCCCAATCACCATAGGGGAATCGGGACGCCAACCACTTTGACTTCTTCCATGCTCAAAAGGGATATTGGGTGTATCAACTGGGGTATCCTCCATTCAGGATCTATCTAAAGGATCAAAAAAAGAGATAACTATGGAGGGAAAAATGTCCTTTATTAGTGCCCTTTGTAAGTGAAGTGAAGTCTGGAGTAGTTAGGTGCATGATCTAGCCAGGGGACCAGGAGAAGTAAGGACAGGGTGAATTCCAATGTCCAACTTAAAGTCCATTAGAATTTCTTGACCAGGGGTTTCAAAGCAGCCATTTATTAGGTTTCTCCTGTTCATTTGGCCAGGATGTCTGCACTCGGGATCTACTTTTCAGGCTTTTTACTAGGTCAGGATATGAGTTTCCATTTAGATAGTTGCTAAGAAGAAAGAGAAAATTTTATTATTGAGCATTAATTAACAACAATAGTGGACTTTTGGCTGCAGGTGACCCTACTCTGTTAATCAAGGCCAAGATCTAAGGTTTTTACGCCTGTTTAACATTATTTCATATAACTTTATGCCCATTATGTGGAAGCACAGTTTTTCAGACTTTAAAAGAAATATATTGACTTTTGGTTATATTTTCTTTTGGGGTTCTTAAGTCCACACAATTTGCACAGATTAACCAAACTTTGTTTTCTCAAGGTCGTTTGAGGTTCTGGTCTTCAGGAGGCACTTGGGTTTTGGGGGTTGGGGGAGCACCTGGCTCCTTCTCGCAAGTCTAAACTACCAAGTTCCATCTACCAAGGACAAGGTCAGGCCTTACTATAATGGGGTTCTCTTTGGAGTACAAGGTGATTTTCCTCTATATTGAGCTTCCTCTTTATAGACTGGACACTGGCTAGGGTTCTGCTGGTAGATCTCCAAGATCTCTCTGCACAGGAAGCCTGGTGACTCACAACTGCAGAACATTTTAAGAGATGCCCCCATACACAATCCCCTGGAGCCAATTGACCACAGAGGGAAAGGAACAAAATTGCCCCTTAAATCCCTTGACCAAACTGATATGGGCCTTAGGTATGGACATTAAGCATTCAAAAAAGTTAAGTTACACCAATCTGGTACTTTTAATTACTGCATCATATTTTGTTAAAACCTGAAGAAAAGCCTAAGGAGCCTTGCATAAACATTGACTGGAAGAAACTTAACACCATAGGATAAGCGGCAAAACCTAGAAGAGAAACTTAAACAATTCAGGGCATACCTTAAATATAAACAATTTACTACAAACCTAAGTTTTCTCTTTACTTTCCCAAACCCCATATCCTGGTTTGTAGTTTTCCAATAACAGGGAATATACCTGTTGACCAGAATTAAGCTGAAAAAATTTACCAAGTCCATCCAAACTGTCTCTTTCTGGGGTGCATGCCTCTAGTTCAGGGAAGTAAACCGAGCTTTTCTTGAGTCAAGTTATCTTGAAATGACCAGAACAGATATAAAAAGTAACCCTTGCGTAATACACAGAGATTAAAAAAAAATCTTTCAGTAGTCAAAGGTAACCCATTACTTGTCTATGTCCCTTTAATCCATATCTACAACTGAAGTCCAGTACAAGCCAGGAATGGACCGAAAACAACCACAACCCTGTGTGGTTATAATCCCATTTATACTATTAGTAAACTGGCTTTAATGTTTAAACCATTCCACTCTAGAAACATTTAACCACCTCGATACAATACAAGAATCTTATTTTCTACTAAACTTTGCAATATTTATGCCCATCCAGCTGAATGGGGCAGTTCCCCCAAACACACCACTACAAAATAAAAAATTTAAAGTGATCCTACAAGCCCTGGGGCTGGCTCTGGCCAACCAAATCTTTCCAGATATTCAGAAATGCACCACATAGGCCTGGGCAAAAGCCTGTCTATCTGCCCCAAATATGTTCCACTTAGTGATCAAATACCTCCCACCCCCCCCAAAACACAACCAAAGGCCTTGAATTCTATTTTATCTAGTATTAGCATAGGAACTGACTCCACCTCCTTTCTTAGTGCCATTTACTTGTATTATTTTTTTACCCTCCCTCCACCTTGGGATAATATCTATCTTTAAAGGTGAGGTAAGTTTCTTGGAGATAAGGAAAATAAAAGATGGGTTTTGTTTCTTAATCCATTCCACTAATCTCTGTCTCTTAATTGGAGAATTGATTCCATTGATATTTAAAACTGTTGAGAGAATCAAATTGCTTCTAAACATTTTGATTTCTAGTACATTCTTACCCCAGGATTTTATTTCCATAGTGCTTGTATCATTTTTTTTCTGGTGTTTGATTATAGTCATCCCTGCCCTCCACTCTTTGTATTGCTTGCAGTAGTCTCTGCAGGTATGGCTTACTGGAGAGGAATTATTTCAACTTATTTATATCACGAAACATTTTCCTTTCTCTTTCAAATACAATAGGCATTTTTTGCTGGATAAAGTACTCTGGGTTGGCATCTATAGTCTTTTAGAAGTATTTTAGACCAGGCTCTTCTGGCTTTCATCGTCTGCATTGAGAAATCAGATGCAATTCTGATAGGTTTTCCTCTGTGGGTAACTTGTTGCTTTTCTTTTGCAGCCCTCAGTAACCTTTCCTTGCTTTGAACATCTAGTGTTTTTACTATGATATGGCATGGAGAATTTATTTTCAGATTCCTTATGCTTGGAGTTCTACATGATTCTAATACTTGTATCTTTTGCTTTAATTTGGGAAAATTTTCCTCTAAAATTTTGTTGAAGACCTGGGCTATATCACCATCCTGTGAGTCTTCTTCCTCTTCTATCCCTATAATTTGTAGTTTGGTCTTTTCTTTTCTTTACTTTTTCTTTTTTTTCAGAACCAATTTTTATTGAAGCTTTATGCATTTCATACAAAATTTCAAATCAAATCTAGACCCGTTGGTCTTTTCTAGTATCCCAGAGTTCCTAGTTATTCCATTCTTGTGTTTTTTTTTTAATTTTTCATAATCTTTACTTGATTTTACCAATTCTTCCATATTGTCTTCCAATTTTGATATGCTATTTTCTACTTCATCCATTCTATTATTAAGAGATTCTCCCATCCTTTCCAAGTCGTTTGTGGCACACTACATTTCTTTTTTAATTTTACCTTGAATTGTCTTCAATGTTTCTATATCTTTTGTAATTTCATTCCGCAGTTTATCGTTGTCCTCTTTTAATTTATCCCTGTCTTCTTTCAGATCCCTTACTTCCTTGTTTGTAAGCTCCTTAAATTCCCTCAACTCCTTAATTTCTCTAATCATATTCATAATTGTTCTTTTGAGATCTGTATCCTGTTATATCCAAGGGGTCTTCATTAGAGGGTACTTGGTGTTTGGTGGAGATTCACCTGAGTCTTTCTTTCCTTGAGCTTTAAGCATTTGGGTAGCCTCTGTTGGGAGTGGTTCCAATGTGAAGCCTAGGTGCTTATTGAGCTGACACTGATGTTGGTTATAGTCTTCAGGTGTTTGTTGACTTCCTAACTGATGCACAGGTGTGGACCTTCTAGGCTCCAAAATCTCAACTCTATCCTAACACTGCACAGACCAACACCTCTCACCCAACCAGCAGTTTGCCCAATGGACTAGGCCATGCAACACCCAAGCCAGCCCCAAACCCCCAGGCCTGTGAGGCCCCCAGGCACTGCCAGTCCTGTGGGCTGGAAGGTTACAACGCTTCCCCTGCAATACAGCCAGAGTTCCCCACATCCAAGTTGGGTGAACCCCAATCACCCACCGGCTGAGATGTACTCAGAACCACTGTACCCGATTCTTAATCTACTACCAGCCAATCCTCCAGGGTCAGGTTCCATCATCTATACTGACCCAGGGGCTTTCCCTGTTGTCTCCTGACACCCTCAGGCAATGTCTATAGTGCCAAACTGTAGTCTCCAAGGACCCACATGCCCTCGAACCACGAACCACCTCTGACACTTCCCAACACTCTTGGGGGCCCCTAACTCTCCCTCCCCGACTTTGCCCTTAGCTGCTCAGAGTGCATCCTCTGCCTTGGGAACCGCCATCTTGGAAAAGCCTTGAGTCCACTTTTGTGTGGACAGGTTTGCAAGCTCTGCTCACTTAATATGAATATAAAACTTACCAGATGTGGTCCTGGTGATGTGCTGCTTTTGTTTATCATATTTTCAAGCCCTGAATATGTAGTATGTATAATCATTTCATTTCTTTCAGTTGCTGAATTGCAGTCCACTGTATGGATATAGCATTTTGGTTAGTCAGTCACAATGGGAGCTGATGATTATCCATGACTTTCTATGATGGACATCCATCCATCCTGGATATTCATTTATGGACTTTTAAGTTGTTTCCATATTTGGGCTATTGTGAGTAATGTTTTATACATGCTAGAATGTGGATATATATTTTCATTTCTTGTGAGTACATACCATACTAGTATAATTGCTAGGTTGCATAATAACTGCATGTTTAACATAGTAAGAAATCGTCAACAATTTTTCAGGAAAAAAAAACCTTCCAGTATTTTCCATTACCACGAAAGGTAAATGAAGGATCAAAATTTTCCACATTGTTCTCAAGGCCGGTTAGTAGGTTTTTTTGTTTTGTTTTGTTTTGTTTTTTGTCTTTTCGAGTCAGGGTCTCCCTGTATCCCCAGCTGTCCTGGAACTCACAAAGCCCCAGCTGGCCTTGAACTCACAAAGATCACCTGCCTCTGCCTCCCAAGTGCTAGGATCAAAGGTGTGTGCCACCACGCCCGGCTCTCTTTTGTTTTTTTTTTTTTTAATGCAGTGATGTAGTGGTATGAAGTAAGATGTCATCTTACACCTGAATTCAGACTGCATAGAGTTCACCACAATTCTTCAACAAAATCCATATTGTACTGTCTAATTTTCTCTTAAAGACTTTTATTAATTACATCTCAAGGTCAATAATATATATAATATAATATATATATATATTATAATATATATATATATTGCAATGTGTATAGAGTGTACTGTCTGCATGTAAGTAGGTGCACCCATGTTGTAAAATGCTGTGCAGGTCAGAAGATGGTTTCGGAGTCCCCTGAAACTGGAGTCAAAGATGGTTCTTAGCCACCATGTGGGTGCTGGGAATCAAACCCATGTCCTCTGTAAGAGCAGTCAGCATTCTTTAACCTCTGAGCCATCTCTCCACCCCTCCCCCATTTGTATATTTTGATCAGATAAATATTTATTCAAATTCTTCGGGGTTTTTGGTCTTTTGTTTTTTGAGACAGGGTCTCCCTATAGTTCCAGCTGTCATGGAACTCACTATGTAGACTAGGCTGGCCTTAAACTCAGAGAGACCCACCTTTCTCTGCCTCCAGAGTGCTGGGATTAAAGGGGTTCACCACCACTCCCAGCTATTCAAATTCTTTATCCAGTTTTAAGTTACCTTATTTGTCTCATTACTATTAAGCGTAAGTGTTCCCTAGATATTCTGGTCACAAATCCTTGATTAAAGGCAGGATTTGAATTTTTTCCTCCAATTCTATGGCTTGTTTTTTTTTTTAAGTCTTCATGGTACCCACGAAAGTTTTTAATTTCATTGAAATATATTTACCTACTTTAATTTTTTTTTTCTCTGCATTTGGTGTCATAGCTGAACACACAGTGCTTTACCCAACATAATGAAGTTGTTTTTTTTTTTTTTTTTCCTATGTGTAGGAAGCTTTTCTCTTTATGGCGAACAGGGCCCACATGGCCCTGCTAAAGGGCCCTGTCTGCTTTGCGGACACTGTGGGGAGCTGGCCCCTCTACACAGAGACCAGCTGGCTACTTCCCAGAGCCCAACCTAAGTGGTAACTCTATCTTAAGCTCTTAGCCTGGATCCACGAGACTCGTGTTCCACTCTTGGCCGTGGCTTCCCACCTACCCAGAGCGGGGACAGGAATTTCACTCACAACACCAGCTACCCAGATTGGTGGTCCGCAAAGGGAACCTTTTTCCAGCCCACTGGCTACCCGAATGAAACTCAGGCCAACCTTAGCCTGTATGCGCGCAATAATTAATAAAAATATCAGCCGGGAACTCCGTGATGATGTCAATATGGAATTCGATTTACTGGTTGCCACAGCTTGCTTTTATAAACCAAATGATGTCAGTTCCCAGGACCACTCATGAGCCCTCCAACTCTGCACCACTGCACACCTTGCTCCACTCAGCATCACACACCTAAGCCATGCTGCTCCTCCTCCCTTGGGTGGAGCTAGACTCTTGGCCATGTGTGCTAGTTGGAAATCCAGCCCGAAATTCAAGCTGGATTTCCCACACCTATGCTTACTTTAAATAATATATATTTATTTATATTTATATTATATATTTAATATTCTTATATTTACCTCCCCCCAATCCATGAATTTTTAGGGAAAAACATTCACTCATTCTCCACTAATTGTGCAGTTTGACACAGTTGCTTTGTTTCCTAGTTTGTTGAATGTTAGTATCATGAAAGTGGATTAAAGTGCGCAGAAGTTTGTCTACATCTATGGAGATTATTGTGTGGGGTTTGAACTTCATTCTTTGAATGTTATGCTAAATCAATCCTTTAGTATCAGGTTCAGAATTTTGGTTATGGTATTTTTAGGTCTTACTTTTTTTATGTTTCAACTTGTCAATAATTCGCTAAGGGTTGTGCTGTAAACATTACATCATAAGACTTAATAATGTGAAGTTTTTTTTTTATAGCAGTGTCTATGCTTTTATTGTGTGACTAATTCCAATCACTAAGAAAGAATTGGGGCTTGTTCCTTCCTCTTGGCAAAAGCTAGTCTTAGTTGTGAATCTGATAGACTTTAGAAGAGGAAACCTCCACTGAGAATTGTTCTCCATAAGATTGGCCCATAGGCCTTTTTTTGATTGTTAATTGATGTAGGAATGTCAGCCACCCACTGTGGATGGCACCATCCTTAAAGCAGCTGGGCCTTGGTTGTATAAGAAAGATGGCCTCTGTGTATAAGAAAGCTGGCCGCTGAACGTGAGCCTAAGGGAGAGCAAGCCAGTAAACAGCATTCTCCCTTGTTTCTAGCCTCCAGGTTCTTGCTTTGAGTTCCTCTCTGACCTTCCTCAGACATGAACTATGACCTAGAAATGTAAGGTGGAATACACCCTTTCCTCCCTCAAGTAGCCTTCGCTCACAGTGTTTATCACAGCACCAGGAAAGTGAACTATAATATCCTCTGCCTTTTGGAGGAGCTTGTGAGCAGATGATGTTAAAATGTCTTTCAGTACATAGAAAACACAAGTCGTGGTACTCCAGCATGGACTTTGAGATTTTAATTTAATAATTCGACTTCTTTTTTTTTATAATCAGTCTAATCAGCTGACAAAATTTTTCCTGAGTCAATCTAGGTAGTTATCTTTCTAGGAAGTTGTGAGAAGATTTCTGGCTTTTGGTGTGCTCTTATTTCCTTCTGTAAACAAGGACTCTCTGCTCATTTTCATGCTCTGCGTGCCTGAAATTCTCAGACTACAACACCTTTGCCTCTCTTTTTATAACAACATTAAATCAATGCTGCTAATTATATTGATTTTATTGAAGAATTGTGATGAACTCAGGCATAAAACAACTTGGATTTGAATTTCAGACAGACTTCCTTAAATATTATGGATTGGGATATCTGAGTTTAAAAACTGGTTCAATCACTTACTAGAGGAGTCCTGTTAAATACTATTAATAACCATGAGTGGAGAGGTCTTCCTGTGTATTTATTTGTTCTCAATGTATTTCCTGGTAAACAAGCCATTACATATTTATCTGGTTCCTTATCCAGTACAGGGGGATTTCCTTTTTTTTTTTTTTTTTTCTGAGTAGTTATTCTGTTTTTATACTGCACTCCTTTTTTATTCCTTAAATATTACTCAGTTTCAAACTGTTACTTTTGAAAATTTAACATTTTAAGAAACAAATTGTTGTCTCTTTAGCCTATAGTTTCCATTCTTTCTTTATTGGAGGAAAACCAACTTTGTAAGTTGTGTTCTCCCTTTTGACCATTCTCAGTCCTCGCCTCATTACTCTCTTCTATCTTGTTTCATATTATTTTTCCAAGTCATTTGTCATAACACCAACTCTATTTTGCAGGATTTTTTGGGAGAGAGTTGGGGGTTGAGACAGGGTCTCCTTGTAGCCTCAGCTGGCCTAGCACTCACTATGTAGACCAGGCTGGCCTTGAACCCACAGAGATCCATCTGCCTCTGCCTCCTGAGTGCTGGGATTAAAGGCATGAGGTACTATGCCTGGCTTTAACATCAACTCTCTTCAAACATTTATTCTAAATCTGCATTTGTCTGATGTTATTTTTCACTTCCATAACAACAAGTTCTCTCTTTTCCTCCTCTCCTTTCTCTTTCTTTCTCTCCTTTTCTTTGCTCCACCCTTTCTTTGCCTCATTCTGTCTCCTTTTTATCATTTCTTCTCCTTTCCTTTCCTTCTTTAATTTCTATTTTTCTTTCCTATTTTTCAAAAATGAAGGCTCCTTTAAAGAAATTCTATTGTCTACATTTCTTTCTTAAATGAGGAAATTGTCTGTATAGTTGACTTCTATAAATTAATGTTTTCTTACATAATTCTTCAAGTAAAATAGGCCTTTAATTTGCATGGTTTCCCTTAGTTTATTAAGTGAGTATTTTGCATGTGACTAGTATTAGATATCTCTTGCTTATTAACACTCTCTAAGGTGAAAATGTTATCTCAGTTGAGGGATAGAGATGATTTAAGAAAATCAGCTGAGGAAGTCAGAACGTCTTTAACTCAAATTGATTTCTTTTCAAAGAAAAACAAACCTGTTGTCTTCTAATTTAGGTGACTAACTCTCCCAAGCTTTCCAAGTCCATTTCTTTTCCCTTTTTTTGGTATTTTTGAGACAGGGTCTCCCTGTAGCCCCAGTTGGCCTGGAACTCGCTTTGTAGACCAGCCTGGCTTTGAACTCACAGAGATCCTCCTGCCTCTGCCTCCCGAGTGCCGGGATTAATGGCATCCAAGTCCATTTCTTAAGGTGAATTGAATACACTGTTGAGAAAAAAAGGCAGCATCTTACAAACTTTTTTGTGTGATTAATTTTTATATCACTCTGTTTAGTCTTTTTTTTTGCCACTAACTGGAGTTGTTTGCTATGCAACTCTCTTCTAAATGTTTTCCACATTATGTTTCTATGTGTTTTCTTTTTTACTTGGGTAGGAATAGTACTGAGTAGAGAACATGGGACTATTTCCCCATTCATTCATTCCCTCCTTTCTTGTTCTTTTGTGGGTTGTACTGGGTTGTTCCATGGTTTCTGCTCCTCTTGTGACCGACTTTTTTTGTTTTTTTTACAAATAATGATTGTTCACACATCTCAAGACTTCCTACCTCATTCCAGAAATCCTTACTGAACAGTTCTCATCAGTGGAAAGTGTGCCTCAGTTTCAGCCTTTCTACTTTATTTGGCAGATGCCCACTTGTTAGAAAAATGTACTTTTCGTCTTTGAAAAATTTGTTGGTTTTGTGTGGTGTGAAGCTTCTACGATGATGTGGAATAAACATTTTACTCTACCATCTTCTACCAGCTTTGTTAAAACGGGACTTTTCAGTATAATATTACATAGAAATAAAATCATTCTTCCATAATGTTGATTGTCAAGCAAAAATTGAGATATATTTTGGAGTCTATTTAAAAATAACAAATTTTTAGTCTTGAGTACTATTTCAGGGAAGAAATTCTCATAGGAGAACCCTGCAGGGAAGGAATATCTCATTTCCTCTGCTAGTAAAAACATCATTCTAGGGAGTTGGAATATATCTATCACATCTCATAGCATGGCTGCGATGAGGGTTTAAGGTAATTATAGAGCGTGCACATATATAAATGCAAGAACATATTAGCTTTGTAATTTAAAGAGTCTGCCATTGTACGGGTTAATTAATATTCCAGTCTTGGTTTGCTATCGGCAGTCTTCACATCTTGATTTCTCAGAGGTTTGGCCGTTGCTACATCTCACTAGGTTTCTCCTGGGGGGAGTGAGGCCTTACTTCTTAAGACCTTCTGCTCCTTTGTCAGCAAGTCCTCTTCATTCAGTATTCATCCATGACATTGTTTAGGAAGGGTCAGCAGTCTGGGCCTTTGTCTGTTTGACCCGAGCCAGAGAGTTGTCAGATCAGAGAAAACAGCCACAACCCCTTGCCACCACTCTGGTCAGAAGTTTATAGTTCAGGCTTCTCTTCGCAAAGGATCATCAACATCAACATGTTGTTTCCAGGGTCATAAATTTGCAATGTGATGAGACATAACCAGATGTTGCTGAACGTGAATTGCCTCACAAAGCAGCCTCTGTCCTGTTCTTCCTTTTTTACCCAGCTCAGAGAAGCTGGTTATCATCAGTTCAGCACTTCACACGCAGTAGGTTTGGTGGTTCAAGTTGGAGTCAGTCATTTAGGGATTTTTTTTTTTATTTGAATGCTGAATTCCTCATTATTCCTGTTGCATGGACACTTTCTGTTCCACAGACCTCCTGTGCAGGATTTAGTGGCCACACTTTTGTTTTTCTTTTTAGTTGTTGCAATGGCGGCTCTGGTAATGGTGCTATTTTGGGCATATTATGAGGGGACAAAACGGGGTGTCTACTTCTAGTCCTTTCTCCCATTGTGAGATCTGGAGTTTAAGTTTTACATATGATTCCAATTATTTCAAATGCATTAAGACTAGTCTAACATCTCTGCATATAGTCAATTTCAATAAATGTTCTAATTTTAATAAATATACTTTGAGTCCCTTTGTTTTTTTAATGTATTCTTTCATTTTAAGTTGAATCAACTGAGACCACAGAAATTAAACAAATGATCCCAGCTTAACCAATGTGCTACTCAATCCCCAAATTCTGAGGCATTCCTCTGGAGTATGTTCTCGCAGTCCTTTAGGAAACCAAGATCTTATTGTTCAGGTATAATATATTAATAAATACATAATTGTCACCCTGGTCCTTTAGAAATAAAGCTGGGTTAAATTTAAAGCAAAGTTCAGTGGACATAGAAACAGACCGAAAATACCATTTATAAGAGATAGGAGATGACTCTGGTTGAAGTGTTCCCTCACACAGCCTGAGGCTCTGAGTTCAAATCACTAGCACTCTCATAAAAAGTCGGGCCTGAGGCAGGAAGATCTCCGGAATCCCTGACTACTCATCCTAACCAATCAGTGAGTGACCACACGTAACACACACGCATACACACAGACAGTCACATATGATGTGCCATAATAAATTGTTCTTTTTCTGAAATCCAGCCATCTCATTTAGAAAACCTATATGATAGACACAAGACACACCAATTAAGGGTCCTTATAAAGAGTCTTCTGATTTGTCTGTAGAACAGTCCCATGTTAATAGTTAATAATTTTGTCTAGGGAACTGGAGAGATAGCTCAGCAGTTAAGAGTAGGCTGGTCTTGCAGAAGACCTGGGTTCAAATCCCAGCATCCACATGGCAGATAACAACCATCCTTAATTCCAGTTCCAGGGCATCCGAACGCCCTCTCCTGACCTCTCCAGGAACTGCATGGCATGAGTGCAGTTACATATATCCAGGAAATACACTCATAAATGGAAAGTTAAATTATGTTTAATTTTTTTAAATAATAATTTTTTCTGAAGTCTTTTTCCTTCCTGCTTGTGCTTGGTAGGGGGGTAAGATTATTTCATTAGCTGATAATACCAAGCAATTGGCTATTCTCTTATGACCAGCAGAGCCAAGGAAGGTAAGGAATCCAGCCAATGGGTCAATTAGACACCACAATCCATGCTAAGGTGACCTGCTTATGCACAGTAGGACTTCTCAAAATGACTTGATTCTTTCCGGAAAAAAAAAATCCCAAGAGTTTTACATATCATGATATCATGTCCATCTCATTGTTATTTTAATGTACTTTGTATTATTCTTGTTTTAAATTCAAGGTTCTTTAATTTTTTTCAGGTAAGTTTGTTTTCAAGTAAAGCGTTAACTTTTTAGCTTTTTTCAGTTTGAAATACAAAAATTCTCTTTGTTTTGGAATTTAAGATCTTCTTAGAAGCTGAAATTAAATTCTAATTTACTAGTTTAGCACAATGTCAAAATACTGCCTTCTTTGGTTTGTTTTTATTACTATGTGCAACTTCTTTTTTTTTTTTTTTTTTTTTTTTTTTTTTTAGACAAAAAAAAAAAAAAAAAAAAAGAAGGTTCCAATAATAAAAACAAACCAAAGAAGGCAGTATTTTGACATTGTGCTAAACTAGTAAATTAGAATTTAATTTCAGCTTCTAAGAAGATCTTAAATTCCAAAACAAAGAGAATTTTTGGTATTTCAAACTGAAAAAAGCTAAAAAGTTAACGGCTTTTTACTGAAAACAAACTTACCTGAAAAAAATTAAAGAACTTGAATTTAAACAAGAAAATACAAAGTACATTAAAATAACAATGAGATGGACATGATATCATGATATGTAAAACTCTTGGGATTTTTTTTTCCGGAAAGAATCAAGTCATTTCTGAGACAGTCCTACTGTGCATAAGCAGGTCACCTTAGCATGGATTGTGGGTCTATTGACCCATTGGCTGGATTCCTTACTTCCTTGGCTCTGCTGTCATAAGAGAATAGCCAAGGCTTGGTATTATCACTAATGAAATAATCTTACCCCCTACCAGCACAAGCAGGAAGGAAAAAGACTTCAGAAAAAATTATTATTTATAAAAAATTAACATAATTTAACTTTCCATTATGAGTGTATTTCCTGGATAATGTAAATGCACTTCATGACAGTGCGTCCTGGAGAGGTCAGAGAGGGCGTTCGGATGCCCAGGAACTGGTGAATGAAGGATGGTTTGTTATCTGCCATGTGGATGCTGGGATTTGAACCCAGTCTTCTGCAAGACCAGCCTACCTTAACTGGCTGAGCTATCTCTCCATTCCCTAGACAAAATTATTAACTATTAACATGGGACTGTTCTACAAGACAAATCAGAAGACTTCTTTATAAGGACCCTTAATTGGTGTGTCTTGTGTCTAATCATATAGGTATTTCCTAAATGAGATGGCTGGATTTCAGAAAAAGAGACAACTTTTTATGGCACATCATATGTGACTGTGTGTATGCGTGTGTGTTACGTGTGGTCACTCACTGATTGGTTAGGATGAGTAGTCAGGGATTCGGAGATCTTCCTGCCTCAGGCCCTACTTTTATGAGAGTGCTAGTGATTTGAACTCAGAGCCTCAGGCTGTGTGAGGGAACACTTCAACCAGAGTCATCTCCTATCTCTTATAAATGGTATTTTCGGTCGGTTTCTATGTTTTTCCCACTGAACTTTGCTTTAAATTTAACCAGCTTATTTCCTAAGGACCAGGGTGACAATAGTGGATTATAATATATTATACGCTGACAATAAGAATCTGGGGTTTCCTAAAGGACCGCAGCGAGAACATACTCAAGGTAATGCCTCAGAATTTGGGGATTGAGTAGCACTTTGGTTAAGCTGGATCATTTGGTTTAAGTTTCGTGGTCCTCAGTTTGATCAACTTAAAATGAAAAGAATACAGTAAAAAAACAAAGGGACTCAAAGTATATTTATTAAAATTAGAACATTTATTGAAATTGACTATATGCAGAGATGTTAGACTAGTCTTAATGCATTTGAAATAATTGGAATCATATGTAAAACTTAAACTCCAGATCTCACAATGGGAGAAAGGACTAGAAGTAGACACCCCGTTTTGTCCCCTCATAATATGCCCAAAATAGCACCATACCAGAGCCGCCATTGCAACAACTAAAAAGAAAAACAAAAGTGTGGCCACTAAATCCTGCACAGGAGGTCTGTGGAACAGAAATGTGGTCCATGCAACAGGAATAATGAGGAATAATCAGCATTCAAATAAAAAAAAAAATCCCTAAATGCACTGACTCCAACTTGAACCACCAAAACCTACTGCGTGTGAAGTGCTGAACTGTATATAAACCAGCTTCCTGAGCTGGGGGTAAAAAAGGAAGANCTTTTTGAGATGGGGTCTCCCTGTAGCCTCAGCTGTCCTGGAACTCACTCTGTAGACTAGGCTGGCCTTGAACTCACAAATATCCGCCTGCCTCTGCCTCCCAAGTGCTAGGATTAAAGGCGTGCACCACCATGCCTGGCTACTATGTGCAACTTCTAAGCATCCTTTAGGGCCTTGGACTTCACTGCACTAGGTTCAATCAATTTTAAGGAATATGAGTGTCCAGGCTCACTCCTACAGCCTACGATTTAAATGATCATGGATTAGGCCTAGGCATATGTATTTTTTTCAAAAGTTCACAGATTATCTGATCAACCTGACACATAATGAAATGAGATGAAGAAATCTAAGTGTTCTGAAGTCTCATGTTTACCCAGTGTAGGGACCAGGATCAGCCTCTCTCCTGTTCATTCTGTCTCCTGCTCCCAAAACACAAAGCAGAAGGCAATTGGCTCAGGAATTTCTCAGTGCTCTGTTCAACGCCATGCACATCAAAGATACTTAATAAAACATTCCTGAAATGCTGAATGAAGAAATAATTGGGAATGTCAGACAGCTCCTCCTGTCCCATTTATTCCATAATTTCATTTAAAAAAAGGCTACTCTTCCCTGAATATTAAGACAAGTAGAGTAGAGAGGGTCAAGTTTTGTAGAAACTCCTTCTCCTCTCGCGGTTGAAAGAAGCGTTGGCTACAGAATAATTTTCAATTAGCTAAGGAAATAGAAGGAGAAATTTACAATGAAAAGCAGGCCACCTTAGCATGGAAAGTGGTGCTCAAAGGAAAGAAGTGAGTCCCAGGAACAGGCTGTCTCTCAGAAGGGACACTGTAGCTGTTTCCGTTATCCGAATTCAGACAAGTATGGAAATTCATCAGTCTGAACATCAAGAATTCAAGAAGGCAGGCACTCGAGACTCTCAGGGACCAAGGCCTGTCTATTGTGACTGCTAATCCAAGTGAGTTTGGGTTAAAAGGGGTTAACAGCCCTCTGCTGTAACACATGATTGGTCTTTATGAGGTTGAAGCTCTTGTCTGTTTGAGGCCTACAGATGATGCTAAAGAGCCAATAATGACAGCAATTCAAAGCAATCTAATTATGCAAACGGGAGGCTAAACAATTTCATCATCCTTAAATTAGATTGTCCTAATGAGATAAAGACACCAATTAATCCTGAATTAATTTCAATAGCCTATTTCAGGCAAACACTTTAATATGCAAATGTAAATGAGAAACAAAGCCTACTGTAGAATGCCAGAGTTCAGAACCTCTCTCTTCGCAGCTGCAGCGGGCGTAAATAGTGCCTAATGAGTTTGCCTGGAAAGACACAACCAGTTGAAAATTTTAGACTTCATAAAGCACAGCCAGTGCCTCAGGTACACTGGATATGTGTGGAAGCACACATGCAAAGAGGGGCAGTTTCACAGAGGAACGTGGTGAAGAGGTAGGTATATGTTGTAAGACTCATGTAAGTCTCTTTCTAGGCCAAAGCAGATCAGTTGTACAGGTAAGTTACTCAACCATGTTGGTGTCTATGTTTCATGTGTGTGCATATGTCTGAATATGTGTGTGATTTCATGTGTGGGAGTATGTATGTGCAGGTGTGTATGTGTGTATGTATGCGTGCATCTGTGGAGAAGGGAAGATGGTGAGTCGGAATGGTAGGACGATGAGGTTATAGGCAAGAGGGAACATTGTGGAGACACTTTAATGAGTTGGTGTTTAGAGAGCCAAGTTGTCACAATGTACATCTGGACTGGTCTCTTCTGTACATAAAGTTGATTTTTAATTAGTGACCACTTAATCATTTTAAATTAGCTATCCCTGACCCATTTAATATTTCTAAATAATTAATTTCCTAAATAAGACATGGGAACTGATTCAAAATCCTAGGCCCTTATAAAGAATTCAAAGGTCTGTAGTTTTTATGCTATCTGGCTGGAGGGTGTTTCCAAGCGCTAATTCCTACCTAACTACCAGAACATCCTCACAGGCAATCAGCAGGTCAATAATCTCTTCTCCTAGAAAAGAAAGTGATAGCTGATCTAAGGAGTGAACTCAAAGTAAAATAAAGAGAACAGAGCTTCTCCAGGATGCCATTAAAGTAAACTGTCTGGATCCAATGTTAAGTGAATAAATGAGTAATGATCAAATTCCTTATTTTCATGATACTGTAACCCAAGGGTACAAAATAATGTCTATAGCTGCCATAAAAAAATACAAGATGCAGTCAGAGACTCATGGCTTCCCCAAACACTGGGAATAAGTGACAGTTGAGGTCTCATCCCTAAACAAAACTTTTACACCACCCCCTCTAAGACTTACCCCTTCTTAGGATCACTGTGGAACAGGGTACAGGAAGCATGTAAGAACAGGAAGACAGGGTGGAGACCTGTGAGATGCCACCTTCTGGACTCAGGGCAAACATTACAATCATTAATTCTCAACAACTGTGGTTACCTGCTCTGGACCCACACAGGATGGGCCCTGTCAACAATCAGTCATGGAAGGGGAGGGACTCACAAGGACCTACGCTTTGCCACTGAACTATGGGCTACGGATAGATTCTGGGAAAGGGGAAACCACTGTTTGTAATTATGTACTCAGTGCTGACCCCTCCAGGCTCCTTTGGATAGCTCCAAACCCACAGTCACACAGACAGCCCTGGTTAAATTCAGTGGACCCAAACTAAAACAGACAGACATTAACATGAAAGAGAAACTTGTGGTGTGGAGGGGGGTGGACAGGGGCCGTAGGGACATGGGAGAGGGTGGGTGTAAGGGTGATCAGTTTGCATTGTGAACATACGGGAAATTGTCTAAAACCTGATTTTATGTAAGACGTTAAAAATTCAGCAGACCCAAGCAATTTAAATTTAGCTGAATGTCCTCTAATATTTTCCACTAAACTGGGCAATTCTAGTAATGCCACATGGATTATAGGTGCTCAATAAATATTTTTTAAATAGACTAAATTAATCTCTGTCATCAGAGATGCAAATAAGCTATTACTGATGTGTTTTAGAACAGTGCTTTCATTTCAGGGATTGGACCACTTTTGAACCAAAATTCTCTAGGAGTAGCTGATGCCACCTTAGCCGAGTGTTAATAAAACAGGAGTGTCCTGGCCAGAGATAGCATCACTCAATCTTGATTAGGCAGGTATTATTATATTGTACTTAAAGTATTCATGTAGTGTAAAAATGGGAGACACGGATGGAGACCACCTACCATCAGGTAGAAGGACGGTCCACAGTGATCCACAGTATTAGGTTAGTCCTGGAGCCAGAGAAGCCTGTGTTGAAACATGCCTGTTAGAATTCATAGAGCTAGGGTTGTAGCTCAGTAGGAGAGTGCTTGCCTAGCCTGCTGGCTGCCCTCCATTCAATCACCCTCCTGATAAAATAAATACACAACAATTCAGAGAGCACTTAAAACTTTGTAAGCATCAGTTGTTCCATTTGTAAAATGGGAACTTTTATAAGATTATGGACAAAAGGTATCACTGGATAAGCTGTCAACCCATGAAGGGAAACAACCTGAACAGACTAGAGTCCAAAATGACACCTCCAGAGAAAATAGACTGTTTTGCTTCTCACCCACTTGTTCCCCTTTCCCAAAACCTAGGGAACAAATTGCAGAAGAGGAGGTGTGGTAGAATGTAAGGGCTGCGGAGTTATTGGAGTGAATAGTGAGACTACAGAAATATAGTCTAATTGATCAACATGCCTGTGCATACAAGCATCTCCAACTGGACTATGGGAACCTTGGGTTGTTCAAAATTTGGACATAGATACTTGCAGGTTGGTTTTACATGAATGTGGCTTACATCCATTGCTTATGCTTAATAATTTGGCTCACTTCAAAAAAAATGCACCAATTACCTAATTGTATGGCAAACTGAGTAACATCAATGTTATCTGAAAACAACTGTGTTATTATAGTGTAGAATCCTTAAAAAATAGCCAGGCGTGGTGGCGCATGCCTTTAATCCTAGCACTTGGGAGGCAGAGGCAGGCGGATCTTTGTGAGTTCAAGGACAGCCTGGTCTACAGAGTGAGTTCCAGGACAGCTGGAGCTACAGGGAGACCCTGTCTCAAAAAAGACCAAAATAAATAAATAAATAAATAAATAAATAAATAAGGAAAAAATAAATTAATTAATAATTTTAAAAAGAAAAAAAAGATTATGGACAATAAACTACTTACTGTGTAATGAAACACAAAGCAAGAGGTCCATAATTGCTATTAGCAGTACTACTTTGTGAGTGTTACCGGAATCAGAGAAAAACGTACTTACAGATGAAGTCAACATGAGAAACAGAAAGAATATCCCCAGCACTTCCCCATCTCCAGCCATTTTGCTGTCTTAGACTTCCTGGATAAACTTCTATAGATTTCTAACTCACTCTCATAGCCACCTATCCTCCCCCATTCCTAGGCTTGATTGGTTCTAACAAAAGTGAAGACATTTTAAATCCCATCAGCTTCAGCACAAATATGGTCTGATTGTCCAAGCTAGGAGAAGACTTCGGAAGTCAGCTCGTAAGACTTCTGAGTCTCTATGACTAAATGGAATAATATTCCTCAACTGGTGCTAGGAAAAGCTAGTTTTCTGACCTGCTGACCCAGTTTCTTCCTTACCATTTAGTCCAAGCACCTCAGACATAAAACCTGACTATATTTACACTCTACACATTCTAATCTGTTGTGTGACAACATGAGCATAGCTCTAGGGTACAACAGGATGGCACATTTGACAATAGAACTCTCCCAGAGAACCTGAAATGCACAGGTCCTTTCTGTAGGCATTGTGCTAGCTGTTGTCTGATATTCCTGATTCATTCTGAACTGTATTCTGGTTGATAGGTAAAGGGAGAACATTTTCATACCACATTCCAGTTTGGGGAATCAGAGCATACAAACCTTCAGAAGAAATCCTCAAAATCTTTCCTCTGGTTATTTCAGTGATATTAAAAGGTAAAATGAACTATGTGGATTTCCCTTGAAGATGTGACCATCTTGGGAAGCTGTTGGTATTTTTCTCACAATCACTTTGGTGACTGATTTTCTTGCATTGGTCTTGGGAGCAAAGCTGAATTAGAGTCTCATCTTAATATCTTCCTACGTTCAACAAACATTCTGAGGTTGCATCTGAGAATTCTTTTTTTGCAAAGTCACCAGATTAAGTAACCAGAATCCAACAATAAATTTGGAAGTCATTGAGAGCTTGGCAATCTAGTGGGGGAGAAAAATCTGACTTCTTATTTCTTTCAGAACAGAGATGCATACGTAAATGCAGGTGTATAGCAGAGGAAAGCTTAATACATGGAGAGGTTTACCTAGCAGGAAGATGAGAAGCATCTTTAGGAAAAAAATGGTTGGTCAAGCTAGATAAAATACTCTTTGACTCCCAAGTACAGGGAGGGGATCTATGCATGATTAGAAGGTGCATCTACCTGAGTAAGACTGTTGATGACTTTTCTCCATAACAGCTTGCAAATCAACTTCTGGCATTATGAAAATGAGCCAGTAGAGATGAAGCTTAAAGCTGAGTCCTAGTTTAGTTTAACTTCTCCATGTCTTGCAAACAAATTTCGTGGTGTCTTCAGCAATAGGGTCTTATCATTGTATTGGCAGCCAAGGCCAATGGCAGTAGCCTGAACTGTTTTGGAGGGGCCCTCTAGGGCCTCCTTATCAAACAAATCATAGGGATATATCCCTCACTTGGCACTGGGATTTTTGTTTAATAACCCATTTGCTTCTGGGATGATTATTCTTCTGTATAAGAGAACCTCCCTTTAAATATTGTAAAATTATATATATATATTTTTTATATTTTTTTATTTCTGTATGTATATGAATGTACTGTCTGCATGCAAGTTTGTGCACCCGTGTCGTGCAATGGTGCACAATGGAGGTCAGAAGAAGGTGTCAGATTCCCCTGGAACTGGAGCTCTCCTGGAATTGGAGTTTCAGACAGTTCTCGGCCACTATGTGGGTGCTGGGGATCGAACCCGGGTCCTCTACAAGAGCGGTCGGCTCTCTTAACCGCTAGGCCATCTCTCCAGCCCCAAAATTATATTTTAATAAGCTTATAAGATAATAGACCTCCATGTGACTTTCATAGATACTTAGTGCTGGCTGTCCTCCCTCCTCTGCCCTAACCTTTCAATCCCCTCTGCATTGAAAGCTGTCTACTCACACCAGTCCCTTTTCCATTTTCATATTACTGGTGTTCTGCTGTTCCCCTTCCTTAAAGCCTTTCTCTTTTGTCACTTCTTCCCCTAACAGCCCTTTTCTATCTTCCTGACTTTTACATGCATCCAAGTTAAACACATTACTCTAATAAATGAGTCATAGCTGGAACCTACATATGAGAGAGGACATGTGGTATTCTAATTTCTGACACTGAGTTACCTCACTCAGTGTAATGTTTTCTGGTTCCGTCCATTTTCCTGCAAATGTCATACTTTAACTTTTCCTTTTGCTGAATAAAATTCCATTATGTGCATTCACAATTTCAGTATTCATTTGTCAGCTGGTAAACATCTAGGCTGCTTTTCCATAGCTGGTATGGTAGTGAAGCAATGAACATGGCTGTACAGGCATCTCTTCAATAGGATGTAAAGCATTCTGGGAGTGTGCCCAGGAGCGGTTTTATTGGGTCACATGGCAATTCTTCTTTTAGCTTTTTGAAAAACCTCCACACTGACTTCCATTGTGGCTGCACCAGTTTGCACTCCCAAATGACAGTGAGTTAGGAGTCCACTTTCTTTTTTTGTTTGTTTATTATATTTTAAGGGATTCACAATATAAGAGCACAGTTGCTTTCAGATCACATTGACATTGCTCAGTTTGCCATACAGTTAGATAATTGGTGCTAACATCCACAGATGAGGGATACCATTCATTTTTTGTTTTTCTGGGACTGTGTTACTTCACTCAGCATGATATCTTCTAGCTCCAGCCATTTTCCTGCAAAGCTCATGATGTCATCATTCTTTACCGCTGCATAGAACCCCATTGTGTAGATGTACCACATTTTCTCTATCCACTCGTCAGTTGAGGGGCACTTGGGTTGGTTCCAACTCCTTGCTATTGTGAAAAGAGCTGCGATAAACATGGTTGTGCATGTATCTCTGCGGTAAGATGAGTCTTGTGGGTACATACCCAGGAGTGGTATGGCTGGGTCAGATGGCAAGTTCATTCCAAGTTTTCCAAGGGTTCTCCACACTGCTTTCCATAGTGGCTGTATGGGTTTACATTCCCACCAGCAGTGGATGAGTGTTCTCCTTTCCCCACAACCTTTCTAGCACTTGGCATCATTTGTTTTCTTGATCCTAGCCAGTCTTATTAGAGTAAGATGATATCTTTTTTTTTATTTAATTTTATTGATGGTTTGTGCATTTTGTACATCATTTTCCAATTCAGATCAGGCATATTTCCCTTTCCCTTCCCCCCCACCCCCACCCCATCCCAGATCATGTATTCTGCCATAACTGTCCTGCATCTTTCAGGGTTTGTCGTTTTGAGTCCACTTTCTTCACATCTTCACTCATTCTTTAGCTGCCTGACTGGGGTGAGCTGGAATTTCGAAGTAGCCTAATTTACACTGTTCTGAGGATGTTGAGCAACTTTAAAAATATTTCTTAGCCATTCATGTTTAATTTTTGGAAACTCTATGTTCAATTACACCATCCATTGTTTAAATTGATTTCTTTTTTCTCTTGATGCTTAGTTGTTTTGGTTTGCTTGTGTTAAGTCCTACTGTATATTCTAGACACTAATTCTCTTTCAGATCTATACTGGACAAAAGTTATTTCCCATTCTGTAGGCTGGCTTTTTAAACAATAAAAGTTTCCTTTGCAGTATAAATGCTTTTAATTTTGCAAGGTCGCACATGCTGGTTTGTCAACCTTATTTTCTGAGTTTCTAGGTTGTATTCAGAAAGTCCTTCCAGCCTAAAGCCAGACCACCCTGAATATGCTGGATCTCACCAGAATGTCTTTCCCTATGTCTACATCTTAGGTGTTTCCTTACTGCTAGCTTTAGAAAGTTCGAAGTTTCAGGCCCAACACTGAGGTTTTTGATCAATGTGAAATTGAAATTTTTGTGCAGGTTGAGAGATAAGGGTCAGATTTCATTCTTTTGTGCACAGATCATGGAGCTATTCAGTTTTCCCAGTATGATTTGTTGAAGATGCTGTTTTTGTATTTTTTTTTTGTTTGTTTTTTACCACTGTGGATTTTTGGTATCATGAAAAAAAAAAAACAGGTGGCTATAGGTATGTTGATTTATAACTGGCATCTCCTCAAATCTTTTCCTGTTCTGATCAATGCATGGCAGTACTAAGCTGTTTTGTTACTATGGGTTGGTAGTATAACTTGAAATCAGTTATGGTGATGTCATCTAGTAGTGTTGTTAATGTTTAGGATTTCTTTTACTATCTAGGGTCTTTTGTGCTTCCATATGATTTTTAAGATGATTTTTTTCAATTTCTGTAGAGAATTGGATTGTAATTTTGACTGAGATTGCACTGAATCTGTAAACTGTTGTGGTAAGGCAGACATTTTCACAATATTAATCCTGCCAATCCATGAGCTTGGGAGGTTTTACTATCTTCTAGTGTCAGCTTCAATTTTTTTCTTCAGTGTTTTAAATTTTTCTTTATATGAGTCCTTAACTTCCTTGGTTAGGTTTAATACAAGGCATTTTATGGGTTTTTTTTTTTTTAGGTTATTATGAATAAAAATGCTCTCCCATTTTTTTCAGTGTGCTTTTTTTTCCCTCTTGCTATGTAAGAAGCTATGGATTTTCACATGCTAATTTTGCTGAAAATGTCGGTTCTAGGTTTTTTTTTTTATGGTGTTTTGGGGGGTCTCATATATAGAATCGTATCGTCTGCAGTCTAGAAATATGCGCCCATTGGTGCACTGGCAGCATGAATGTTAGGGGTGCCTGGTCTGCCACTTTCTGTTTGTATTCAAGGCCTGCTCCACAGGAGGAAACTAAAGCCTGGTACTGTCAATCTGATCAAGAACCGATGCCTGTGGAGATCATAAGTCTTAAGGGGGAACACACGACTATCATTTTGCTAGATAGACACGTATAAAAACTGGCTCCTATTTAGATCCATAGAAACCAACATGTGGGACCTTGCAAATTTAAATCATCTCTACTGCAAAGGAAACTTTACTGAGTGAAGAGGCAGCCTACAGAATGGGAACTAATTTTTGCCCATAGTCTTGCTCTCAGCCTTCATCTCAGAATCTCCTTGTGGAAGGCAGCAGTCAAGGGATAAGGGACTGCTCAGCCCTAAATGGGTCATCTATATGGCCCCCCTAGCCCAACACTCAGGAAGCACTGTGGAAGTGTGGGTAGAAAGAATGGAAGAGTTGGAGAGATGTGATCCAAAACAGTATCTTTGGGAAATGCCCTAGCTGGCGCTGTCATGGACGCACTGCAACCGTCATTATCCACACAGCCCTGCATACGATTGAACCAGTAAACATTTCATCACAGAAGCCAGAAGGCCCGACGCTGTCAGGATGTCTGAGGAGCATAATCTTTCCTGTAGTAATGCTCCTCATCTTAGTGAGTTAATCAATTAGCACTGTATCTATCTATGGCAGTTGTCAGAGGCAGTGCACAGGCTCTTGGAATAATCAAAGAAAATAAAAACGTGAAAAGTTTGTAAAATAAAATTGCTACACTCCAGAATGCCAGGGTTTTCTTTCCTATAAAATGGCAACCCAATGGTATAGCTGTTTTCATAGAAAGGAAACAGGGTCTTTGAACTTAATTTTTAAAAATTAATTAACTCTTTCTGCCTGTTGACACAGCTGAGGAAGCATCGCTGAAGGCCCTTTCCTCCCATCGTCATGTCCAAGTCAGAGTCTCCTAAGGAGCCCGAGCAGTTTTCGAAGCTGTTCATCGGAGGGCTGAGCTTCGAAACAACGGATGAGACTCTGAGGAGCCGTTTTGAGCAAAAGGGAGCCCTCACTGACTGCGTGGTCATGGGAGATCCAAATACCAAGCGCTCCAGACGTTTCGGGTTTGTCACTTATACCATAGTGGAGGAGGTAGATGCGGCTATGAATGCAAGGCCACACACAGTGGATAGAGTCGTGGAGTCAAAGAGAGCTGTGTCACGGAAAGATTCGCAAAGACCAGGTGTCCACTTAACAGTGAAAAAGATCTTCGTTGGTGGTATTAAAGAAGACACTGAAAAACATCACTTATGAGATTATTTTGAGCAGTATGGGAAAATTGAAGTGATTGAAATCATGACTGGCAACGGAAAAAAGAGGGGCATTGCTTTTGTCACCTTTGATGACCATGATTCTGTGGATAAGATGGTCATTCAGAAATACCATACAGTGAATGGGCACAACTATGAAGTGAGAAAATCCTTGTCAAAGCAAGAGATGGCTAGTGCCTCGCCCAGCCAAAGAAGTAGAAGAGGCTCTGGAAACTTCAGTGGTCGTGGAGGTGGTTTTGGTGGCAATGACAATTTTGGTCGTGGAGGAAACTTCGGTGGTCCTGGTGGCTTTGGTGGCAGCCGTGGTGGTGGTGGATATGGCGTTAGCGGGGATGGCTATAACGGATTTGGCAATGATGGAAGCAACTTTGGAGGTGGTGGAAGCTACGATGACTTTGGCAATTACAACAATCGATCTTCAATTTTGGACGTATGAAGGGAAGAAACTTTGGAGGCAGAAGCTCTGGCCCTTATGGTGGTGGAGGTCAATCCTTTGCTAAACCATGAAACCAAGGTGGCTATGGTGTGTCCAGCAGCACCAGTAGCTATGGCAGTGGCAGAAGGTTGTAATTACTGTCAGGAAACAAATCTTAGCAGAAGAGAAGAGCCAGAGAAGTGACAGGGAAGCTACAGGTTACAACAGATCTGTGAACGCAGCTAAGCACAGTGGTAGCAGGGCCCAGCTGCTGCAAAGAAGACATGTTTTAGACAATACCCATGTGTATGGGCAAAAAAAAAAAATCCCTCCAGGACTGTATTTGTGACTAATTGTATAACAGGTTATTTTAGTTTCTGTTTTGTGGAAAGTATAAGGCATTCCAACAAAGGAGCTTAATGTAGATTTTTCACCCATGCTGCTGATTGCTAAATGTAATAATCTGATCATGACGCTGAATAAATGTGTCTTTTTTGTTAAATGTGCTGTGTAAAGTTATTCTAACTGTGTAAAGGACTTCTAACTTCACACTGTTGGGGAAGTATACCAAGATGTCCATCTTGGTATACTTCCCCAACAGTGTGAAGTTAGAATTCCTTCAGGGCGATACCAGGTTCCATTTGAAATTATTTATGATTGCTCGGGTGGAGACGCCATTGTCTTCAAAAACCTTGGTAGAGCTGAACTGACAGTTAACTATTGTGACCTTAATGAGTTTCACTATTGAACAGGTCACCCAAGCAACTTCAGAATTATTTATTTATAAAAACGGTTGCTGGCCTAAAGAAACAATCAAGGAAGTGAAGAGAAAACCCACAGAGTGGGAGGAAATCTTCAATAGTGATTCATCTGACAGATCATTAACGTCAAGAATATCCAGAACTACTCAAAAAACAAAGAGGTAAGAAAACAAATGACCTACTCAAAAGATGGAGTAAAGAGCTGAACAGAGACTTCACCAGTGAGGAAGTAAAATGGCTGAAAAACATCTTTAAAAAGTGTTCAACATTAAGCCAGGTATGGTGGCACATGCCTTTAATCCCACTACTTGGGAGGCAGAGGCAGGTGGATCTCTGTGAGTTCAAGGCCAGCCTGGTCTACAGAGCAAGTTCTAGGACAGCCAGAGATCCAGGGAAAGCCTGTCTCAAAAAGCTAAAAAAAAAAAAAAACCCAAAAACAACAGCAACAGCAACAACAACAACAACAACAAAAAACGTGTTCAACATCATTAATAGTTAAGGAAATGCAAATTGAAACCGCTTTCAGATATCATCTCACTCGGATATGACTGGCTAAGATCAAGAACACAAAAGACACCAAATTCTGGAGAGGTTGTGGGGGAAGGGGAACACTCATCCACTGCTGGTGGGAATGTAAACTTGTACAAGCATTATGGAAAGCAGTGTGGAGAACCATTAAAAGACTAAAAATGAGCCTACCACTTGACCCATACATACCACTCCTGGGTATATACCCACAAGACTCATCCTACTGCAAAGATACATGCACATCCATGTTTATTGCAGCTCTCTTCACAATAATGAAGAGATGGAACCAACCCAAATGCCCCTCAACTGATGACAAAAATGTGGCACATCTATGCAATGGAGTTCTATGCAGCGGTAAAGAAAGAGGACATCATGAACTTGGCAGGTAAATAGATGGAAGTAGAAGCCATTACACTAAGTCAAGTAACACAGTCCCAGAAAAACAAAGGGCAAATGGTCTCCCTTATTTGTGGATGCTAACACCAAATGCCCAGATGAAAGGCAAGCTGAACAACATTATTATTATATTTCTATTTATCTGAAAGCAACTATGTTGTTATAATGTAAATCTCTTAATGGGCTCTAGAATAGATCCACCACTTACTCTCAGACTCTGTATTTATTGTATATGAGTGGAAAGTATATATGCATATTTTAGAGTAATATAAAATTAAAGGAGGAAAATGTTTACTCCTAAACATAAAAAAAAGACTGAGAGTAAGATACAGGACAAATGGCAGAGTGCATGATCCAGGGGGAAGGGAAAGGGGAATATGTCTAAACTGAACTGAGACATGATGTCTAAAATTAACAAAACATCAATAAAAGCATAAAAAATGGTTGCTGGCACACTCCATGCAATATCTAAATTGAATCATGGTACCAGATAAAATATTAGATGGGAATGAAGCTTGTGTATCATCCATTATCATGTGTAATCAATAAATGATTTGATTCTCTTGAAAAAAATTAATTATTATTTCATTTAGTGTATATGTGTGTGTACACACACACACACACACACACATGCACATGTACCATACAGCATGCATGTGTGGAGGTCAGAGAACAACTGTAGGAGATGGTTTTCCCCTTCCACCATGTGGATTCCAGAACTGGAACTCAGGTCATCAGGCTTGGAGGCAGGTACCTTTACCTGCTGAGCCAACTTGCTGGCCTGGAACTTAATGCTATTGCTCCAAATATGCATGAAACCATAATCATGTTCCTTGTTTGCAAATTACCACCTTGGTAGGCATTGGACTTCAGGCTCTCTGAAGGTTTAATGGTATGTCAGTCATATTTGAAGCACTACTGTGAGATGCTCTTTGTAGATCTCCGTTAGGAGATAGTGGGTCTGTGTTGTGATAACAGATAAGGACATCCTGGCCAGGAGGCTTGATAGACTGCTGTTTGATAAACTTAATAAAACAGTAGAGTTTCTTGGTATTGCTGTTCTACTAAGCTGGAGGAGCCTGAGTTCATCTGTCCTCTGGCAATGATGCTAGAGCCAAGGTGTAATGAAGTCCCAGCCAAGGGAAGCCAGCTGTCACAGGAGCTAGGATAGCTCCAAGCACTAGATTTGACAGGGCCATTTTGCTAAACACTTAACAAAACAATTTGGGGAGGAAGGGGTTTATTTGGCTTACAGCTCGTAGTCTATCATTGAGGGAAGCTGAAGTAGGAACCTGGAGGCAGGCACTGAGGCAGAGACCATAGAGAAATGCTGCTGACTGGTTTGCTTCCTCTATTTTTCTTATGGACAACAGGCCCAGCTGAACCTTCCTACATTAATTAGTCATCAAGTAAAGGACACATGAACATGCCCACAGGCCATTATGATGGTAGAAAATCATCAGTTGGTGTTCCCTCTTCCTGGGTCACTCTAGTTTGTATCAAGTTGACATAAGTAACCAGCATGGTCACTACTGCATTATTTTCTGGTATTTTGTCTGAAGATACAGACAGCCTCTTGATGATCATACTTTCAGAAATACTTGGGTCTTTGAACTCTTAGTGTGTTGGTTTGGCAGGTCATTACAGAAGTCACAAATAATTCAGCCCACTCTAAGCTCATACCCTACCAATGACAGTTAGAAATATCACATAAAGCTTTCTAAGCCAATATAAAAATTGATTTTTCTTCTAGATGGTCCTATTAACTTTTTTATGTCCAAATTCACCGTTAGGTTAACTTTGTACCATATAAATAAGAGTACAGTAATTTATGTAATACATTTATCAAGCCATGACAGGCAAATATCATTCAAGCAAATATTAAGCAGTATATATCCAATGTTTTACAATCAAATGTGCAGCAATATGTGATTCCACATCACAGTTATCCCTGAGTGAAAGCAGCCTGACTCCCAGCACCCATCTTAACCAAGATTGAGACCCAACTTGCCTTGAGAATCTGGTCCTTTCAATTTCTCCCAGAATTGTGCTCCCCAACAAAAGCCTTCTTCTCTTTTTATTGAAACTGTGTGTCATCATGAAATGAGGAAGGAAACGTGAAAGAATTTGTCTTATCAGACAAATTTGCACTTTCTGAAGCCTACTGACCTAGAAGAGCACATTGGCACAATTGTTATCTGTTTAATTTCACCTGTTGTTTGCAACACAAATGGGATAATTCTCATGATTGCCAGTGAATATCCACTGCTTGCACTGCTTGATATCCAAGATAAACACACACACACACACACACACACACACACACACACACAGAAACATGCAAGCACACACAGAATTTAATATTCTGGGTCAAGGGCAAGGAAGTATCACATGGGAGTGCTAAAAGTTTAGATTACAATAGGAGTCCAAGGCCTTATTTTCCACTATAATAAAGCTGAGATCCTGTTAACTTATCTCAAAATATGAGATTAACATTTTGGTTACAAGGTTAAGTAGAAGCCATTTGCCCAGTAGTTATTCATCCCACTCAAAAAGAACCATTTTACCTCTACAATACTCAAGCTTGCTCCTTTTCTTGTGCATAACACTGTACACACCACAATACAGTTTGTCTCTCAGGCCCAAATTTTAGTTGTAATCTTAATTTCTTCAAATCCCATGACAAACCCCTTTAAGTCATGTCTAGTCAACCTCAAAATTACCATCTGTGGACGTTTGAATTAAGAAATGTTCACCATACACTGCAGTGTTTAAACACATGGTGCCCAGTAGATGGTGCTGTTTAGGGAGGTTAGACATTGAGGACTGGAGCCAGCTGGACAAACATCCCTGGGGTGGGCTTTGAGGGTTCGTATCCTTGAAAAGGTGACAGGCACTTCCTGCTCCTGCCACCATGACAGCTCGCTGCTGCTACCTCCACCCACTGTGCATTTCTTGCCAAGATGGACTCTAACCCTCCAGAACCGTAAGCCATAATAAACCCTTTCTTCTTCAAGTTGCTTTTGGACATGGTATTTCAGGACAACAGAAAAGCAAACTAGGACACGTTTGTAAGTTTCTGGTATAGCTGGAGGAACTTTGGAGATCTCAATGAAAAACAAATTCATTTCCACCATTTTTTCTTACCTGGACTTTGGAAGGCTCATCTTTGCCTAGAAATAAATGCTATCCTTTTTTATTTGTATGCTTCTCATAGCAGCCAAAGTATTCTTAAAAATATTGATCAGGCCAGGCAAGGTGGTACACGCCTTTAATCCTAGCACTTGGGAGGCAGAGGCAGGCAGATCTCTATGAGTTCAAGGCCAGCCTGGTCTACATAGTGAGTTCCAGGACAGCTGGAGCTACAGGGAGACCCTGTCTCAAAAAGATCAAAAAGATCCCGCCCAAATATATATATCAGAAGATATTTACGTATTCCAAAGGATCCCATTAGGATAATCTCCAAACATTTCCTCTTGAAACATGATAAAATGTTTTGGATATTACTGTGGTGGTTAAGAAAAAGAATTTTGCCAGGCATAGTGGTGCACGCCTTTATTTAATTCTAGCACTTGGGAGGCAGAGGCAGGTGGATCTTTGTGAGTTCAAGGCCAGCCTGGTATATAGAGTGAGTTCCAGGACAGCTGGGGCTACAGGGAAGAATTCCTCGAGATTTTGTGTACATTTGGGAGTAGACATTGCCCATTTGATAGAACTGCTTTAAAATCAGAACTTTAGGCTAACACGAAGGCTCAGCTAGTAAACATACCTGCTGCTCAAGCTTGGCAATCTGTGTTTGATTCCCAAGAACCCATATAAAGGTGAAAGGAAAGAATGACCTCACAAAGTTGTCCACTGTTCTCCACATGTACCCCATGGTATACATGCACACACACACACACACACACACACACACACACACACCACACATACCACACACACACCACACACACACACAGACCACACACACACACACACACACACACACATAGGTTCATAATAACAAAATTTAAGCTCAGAAGAGTAAATAAACCTTATTTGTAAATTTCGCTCACCATACAATATATACTCCTAAAATGGTCATGCCAAAGTATCTGAGTCCAAAAGTCTCCTTTCTGCTAAACACAAATGCAGGCATTGCTTAGCATTCTATTAATCCACAATCCTAGCTGAATATTTAACATCCCATTAAGCTCTAAGCTTACACACTCTACAAGTTCTCTAGCCCAAAGATCAAGCTCTTCTTAAATTCCTTATACTAACCAGTTTTAAATGGCTACAAATGACATAGGTAGAGTTCCACAATCCCACTCCCACAACTGATACCAAAAAGACATATGAGTCTTTATAGTCACTAACTACATTCCTAATTTCTAATGTATATCCTTTTTAGCCACGGTGATGATTAATGTTCATTGTTACCTTATCTGGATTTGAGATCATACCTCTGGACATGTCTTTAAGGATGCTTACATAGAGGTTTAAACTGAGGAGAAAAGACACGCCTAGAATGTTGGGAGATCCAGTCCATGGGCTAGGGTCCCAAACTGATGGAAAATGAGAAAATCAGTTGAAGGCTAGACTCTCTCTCTCTCTCTCTCTCTCTCTCTCTCTCTCTCTCTCTCTCTCATTCTCGTTCTCTGCTTCCTAGTCCATGGAGATGTGAGGAGTTTCTGTGCTCTTACCACCATGAACTCTGCCAGGCCTTCTCTGCATCTTAAACTGTTAAGCTAAGTTAATCCTACTGTACAGTTGCTTCTGTTAGGTTTTTGGTCACAGAAGCAAGAAAAGTGATTAATGTGGAATATTGGTGTAAGTAGTGGGATTGTAGCTGTGGTGCACTGGCTGTGTCACTCACAACCCTTTAGAACTGGGTTTCTTGGAGGAATTTAGAAAATATTGGAACTGTGGGCTATGGAAATCCCAGAGTGCTGCAAGCAAAGTGTAATTGGATGTTAGATATTCTGGTAAGGAAATTGGAAATTCACAATGCTGAGAGGAATGCAGAGAGAGAAGGTCAGCTCATGAGATTTCAGAGGATCATGAATGATCTGTTCAAGTCCTGAGAACTCAGTGAAGCTGAATTCAAAAGTAAAGATTGGTGTTTGGGGAGTAGAAATTTCAGGGTAGCATAGTATTCAGGATGTGACATGGCTACTGCTGATGGATCTTATCTAAGTTTACAGTGAGAAAGAGTAGGAAGTAAATCAGAAAGTTGAAAAACATGCAGCTTGAGAGGAAAGGGGCGTGAGCCAGTTTAAAGTTTCACACAAAAAAGGGTATACACACAATATCTTTCACTGTTAAATAGATTAGCAAAATTGAGATGTTTCATACTTTTCACTGGGTCAATAGGAAATATACTATGAGGTCAAGACCCCAGTATCCAAATTATTACCTCATAAAATATAAATTAATTTAAAAGGAGAGCTACTGAACTGAAAATGCCATTGAAGGCGATTCCTACTTGAAAACAACATTCCACAGAACTGTTTTCCCAGGCTTGGCTACCAAGGTATACAGAGAACACTGTTGTTTTGAGTGAAGGAGCTAGACTGCATCTCGAGCTGGCAGCAGCAGCCCGTAGTGCCTCTACATGGTGATGGTCTTGTAGTCATACAGTATGCTAGAGCTATGGAGTCATAAAATCTTACATCAGGATTCCATAAAGCTGTTGAGACCAGTCAGTATGTGGAAGGGATGAATTCCCTGCAAGGACACTCTGAAAGGCCTTAGTATGAAGCTGTTAAGGTGAAGCCTAAGTTGCAATGGAAATGTAGTTCGTTGGAGATGCCAGGGTCATGGATCATTTGCCAAGGCATGCTGTCGGTATGGAGAGGTGCTCACCCAAGTGAGAAGTTCCAGATGAAGCAGGCAGCACAGGTGTAGAGGGACAACTGCACAAGGCGTTGGAGACCAGGTGATGCCACCAAGAGCCCCAGATACAGGATACAAAGCTACAGGATTTTGTGCTCACCCTGTAGAGAGTTTTAATTCTTTCTTTGACTTGATCTGTAATTGCTGCATTTCCATTCCTCCATTTTAAAATGCAAGTGTTTTCTGTGAAATATATATATACATATATATATATATATTTCAATATATATATATATATATGTATATATATATATATATATATTTGACTTGATTTTCATTTCATAGAGCCTCAAAGTAGGATTGCTTTACGTTTTAGAAAAGACCTTGAACATTGGAGTTTTGAATAATGTTAGAACTTTTAATACTTTGGGGATTCTTATGCATGAGCTAAATGCATTTTGCATTTTGAGATTGTTATTAGCCTTTGAGGACTAAGGATGGCTGAGACATGACATGATTGGGGGTCAGTAAAATGCCTGCTGCTCAAGCATGAGGGTCTGAGTTCAATGTCTATCTCCAGAACCCATGGAAAAATTCCAGGCCTAGTGGCACACACTCATCCCTGGGGTTCAGCCAATGACACTTGGAGAGCTACAGCCAATGACAGAGCCTGTTTCAATAAACAAAAATGAATCAACCAAGTCAAAACATAACAGAAACTAAGGTGGGTGGCTTCTGAGGAATGGTACCACAAGTGGCTGACCTCTGACTGTCACATACATGCACAAACACATTACATGCACAAACACATGCATGTGTACTAGCATACACACTTATAACCATAAAAACATGAACCCACATGTGTGCAGGTGCACACACACACACACGCACACACGCACACACACACACACAGTGACATGTTTGTGTATCAGTTTGGCAAAGGGTACATTTCTGATGGTGATATTTATTGTCTACTTTGTCTGAATTTGTAATTACTTGAGATACACCCCTTGGCATGCCATACAGGGCATTTTCAGAGGGATTTAGCTGAAGAGATAAAAACCATTGTGAACAAAGGTGACATTGCCCCATGAGCTGCATTCACAGACTCAATTGAAGGAGAAAGGAGACAGCGAAAACGATAGCAGCATTGTCTGCTTCTCAATTCATGGAGATGTGAGGAGTCCCAAACGTGTGTTCCTGCATCTTGAACCCTGTCCTGCTTTTCTGCCATGATGGGCTTTGCTCCCCTAAATCAGGAGCCAAATTAAATATTTCCCTCAAATTGTTTATATCAGAACTTTTGTTATAGGAATGAGAAAAGCAACTAATACAGCTCTATTTATAGAGTGTCACCTGCATTTCCTGTTGACAAAGAGAATAATCCAAATCAGGAATCATTCAATTTGGGGTGTTATTGAGGAATAGTCTTTTATACTGGCATATTCAAACTAGTGATAGCTACAGAATTGAGAAAGACATTAATAAATTGAGGTATTTTGTAGGTTATGTAGATAGTAGGATAAACATTTTGAGCCTAATAAATGAGAAATTCGTTTAGCTCCATCAAAGTACTTAACTTCTTGGACAACTCCATTATCAAAATGAAAAAGTAAAAAAGAGGCACTAGGTCACAGCACAGCACAGGACAATAAAGGTTCAGCACTGTGTTGCATGACATGAATGAAAATGCAAACAGCAAGCTTCCTCATGGCTTGCTCTCTCTTGAAGTCAGTTGTTTAAGACAGGAAAAGACACTATGAAGGAAAAATAAGGGGGAAAAATTTGAAAGACTAAAATATATAAAGAACCACCAAAGTCCATAATTGATGAATGCTTAGGCAACACATTAAGGACCTCACAGTAATTCACAGGTGCACTTTTTTCTCCTCTATTATAGATTAAACAAAACAGTGACCTGAGATGTTAAGAATCTTTTTTTTTTCTTTCTTTTTTTTTTAAATTAGTTTTTTATTGATGCTTTGTGCATTTCATACATTTTTTCCAATTCAGTTCAGGCTTATTTCCCTTTCCCTCTCCCCCCACCCCCACCCCATCCCAGATCATGCATTCTGCCATAACTGTCCTGCATCTTTCTCTCAGTTTTTTTTTTTTCATTTTTAGCTATAAGTGATAATCCATGAGTACAAGCATCCTTCATGCAAAACCTATCTGCAGGCTGTTGTGCCCAAACACCTACAGCCCCTCCATCCAGTGGGGGGTGACAGGTTGTTTGTTCAATCAAGTTGATCAAATGAGTGTCCAGACTACATTGCTGTAGTTTCACCATTCACCCCAATCGCAGCCCTTACATTCTACCACGCCCCCTCTTCCGCAGGTTGTTCCCTAGGCTTAGAAAAGGGGCACAGGTGGATGAGAGGTAAAACAGTCTACTCTCTCTGGAGCTGTTGACTTGGACTCTGGTCAATTCTGGCTGTTTCCTTTCATGGGCTGACAGTTTGTCCAGGAATAACCTTTCGATCCTACTAATGAAGAACAAGCAATTAGATATATAGGTATTTAAGCAGCACTAATAGTTATGGTAGGTTACTTTAGCATAGACACATGTTTGGATATGTTAATCCATGAATTACAATTTTCCCCCCTGTTAAATATGACAGGGTCTTACTGTGGCTTATAACATCTCCTAACCTGTAGAGGATGTAAGCTTGTGGCATCAGCCATGGGTTATTTCTCCAAGGGGAGAGCCAATAGCCAATTAGATTTGGGATATACAGGCACATGGCTGCCTCTGCTGCACAGTATTTCCAGGCAGGTGAGGTGTAGCTGGTGCTGACAGTGGAGTCTTGCTTGACTCAGGGAGACCCATATTTGCTTTATTGGTTTAGTGGCCTTTGGTAACACTCTCTGGCATTCCAGAGGCCATCTGTACACTTGCATGTGTGGTCTCAATACATCCCTCCCATGTTAACATCAGGTCTTCGGCAGCAGGGTCTTATTGCCTCTCCTCCTGTAGGTATCCCAACCTAGAGGCAAGGAGCCCTTACCTTTTGTGGGGCCTTGGATCCCCTGGCCAACATCCACCTGGTAGAACAATCCATTGCTGATGTCAGAGCTCCTGTATTAATATATTTTGCCTGAGTGCATAGCCCTAGGACTTTAGTATTATATTTGGTTCTGAACAGAGAGTAATCCCTTCCACAGTTCCCATGTCTAGTAGTCAATTAAAGAAAGCAGTTTTACCGGTTTTATAAGAGATTACCTCTACAATAGTTGTCTCCAATTTACAGTTGGGGAACGACCTCATCATCGTCATATTTCTCCTTGTTCTATGGGGGGGAAGGCAAGAAAGTCTCTCATATCAGAACCTTTGTGGCACCTTGGAGGTAAGTTTCATTAGGACTCATTATAACTAGTTGTTACATGTAGGATCCACAGAGGGGTTCGGTGTTTATGGCAATCTGAGGCTTTTCTTCCTTTGAATGTTCAGACGGGTCAGCCTTTCCGTTGCCACTTTTTGGTACATCCTACTCAATGCAAACCTGTATCTTTTCTTTCTCAGCCGTTAAGTTGGTGACGTTTTGTCCTGTTGGAACAAACAATTCTTTTCCCATAGTTAGTTTTAAGATTTGAATTGCAAGGGTTTGATGAAAAGGTTTCATGTCTTTCTGTATCCCCCCCCCTTTTTTTTTAGCGTATGAGTCTCCAGAAGACAGTTGTATTATACATGACTATAGGGTGGAGTCAAGGCACAGATTTCATCAAATTCACCCATGTTGTTTTGGGTGACTATATATGATTAACTTGGGAAGCAAACTTAATTTTTACGTTAAATCATCTTAAAGAGAATGCTACAAGGTGATACTGTACAACAGAGAAATTATAGAGAACATTTGTATCTTATCCAGGGTCACAAAGCCACACCAGATGGCCTAGCTGTAGAGCCCTCCCCTTTGACTCTACTCCCATATGGTATCACTCTACACAAGATTGACAGAGAATGTAACAGCATAGAAGGGATGTGTTAGGAAGATGAGATGAAACTAGGAAAGGTGGGAAGGAGAAGCAGAGTGGCGTTGTCACTGAAGTACATAAAATATTTTAACCTACTCAGTTTACTATTTTATTCACATATTGTATCTCTGTGGCTATTTTTATTTTGAGATAATTTCAAACCCAGAGAAAAAGAATAAACCTGAAGATCAACACCATGAACTTCTTTAAGGCCCTTTAAAGAAATTCATCAGCTGTTTATATTAGGGAAGAAATTGATTCATCAATATTTACATCACCTATTCATTATCTTCTGATAATGAATTTTCTGAATCATTTTAAGTGGATTAGAAACACCATCTTTCTTGTCCCCAAATATTTCACTATTTCAAAATAGCACAGATTTTTATCCTATTTAACCATAGCTATATTAGGAAGATCAGGAGAAATTAAACTAATATATTTTCTAAGCCATTATCTATATTTCAGTTCCCATAAATCATTGCCTCTCAAGCTATGTTTTTCTGGACCAGAATTCAACCCATGAATAAGCTTTCTTTAGTATAGAATGTTTCCTCCGTCTTTCATTTTTATTGACCCTTAGATTTAAATATGAACCCAGTGTTATATGGAATGCTCCACTGACTTTTTCCTGAAGGATTTAAAAAAATTTTTTATTGCAGTTATTTATGTTTATATATGTCTTTGTATATGTGTGGCTGTCAGAGAAAACTTGTGGAAGTTGACTCTCTCCTTCTGTCATGAAGGTCCTGGAGTTCAAACTCAGATGGTTACACTTGGTGGCCAGTGCCTTTCCCTGGTGAGTCGTCTCACTGGCCCCTGGAAGGTTCTTTGGGTAGATTCATGTATACAAGTATGCATACGCATGATAGGTTCATAGGGTATGTATCTCATTTCATCTTAGCATGCATATGATGGTATTTTATGTTAACGCAGGTCTTCAAATACTGACTATATGTTTAAGACAGTGTCCTCTAGGTTTGACTACTATAAAATAACTATGTTAATGTGCAATTAATAAGTAAGGAGCTAAACATGACTTTGAGGTTGTAATAACCTATTTCTTGTCAAATTTTATAAAAGCTATTTTAGCTAGAAATGGTTTTATTTCTTCTATATTTATTAGCTAAACTTCTACTGTATGAAAAAGGTCTATTTCTACACCTCCTTCTTCCCTTTCTTTTTTCTCACTCTCTCCCTCCTTTCCTTCCTCCATTTTTGTCTGTGATGACTTGTTTACTTTTAATTACATTTCAAATTGCTCTTTCTTGGGGCTGCAGAGATGGCCTAACGGCTAAAAGCACCGACTGCTCTTGCAGAGGACCCAGGTTCAATCCCCAGCACCCACATGGTGGCTGAGAACCGTCTTTGACAACAGTTCCAGGGGAATCCGACACCCTCTTCTGACCTCTGCAGCCTTGCACAACACGGGTGCACAAACCTACATGCAGACAGTGCATTCATGCACATGGAAATAAGTAAATAAATAAATAAATAATTTTTTTAAAAAATTGCTCTGTCTTTGATCATGGTTTACGTCAACTCCTTCTATCTACGTATCTACACTTTGGCCACCATGTGTGTTAATTGGCTTTCACTTTGTCTCTATTGCCAAGATCTTCTGGTTGATCTTTAAATCTCTTGAGTTTGTACATGCCCATTTCAGCAGTCTACAGTCTTCTGCTCCCTCAGATACACAACTTCGTTGATCATCTTCCCAATCAAATCTATTTCTCCTCTTCTATGCCTTAGTTTAAAAACTCATCACACATCCAATCATAAATATCAGAAATCTGAAATTTATCAAGAATTCTCTCCTCTTTCTCTTGATCATCCTCCAAATCCAATTACTCACCAGTACCCATAATTCCAACAGGTACGCTTCTCAAGTCTGACAGTTCTCCTTTTTGCTTTCAAAATCTGAATCCCAGCTCGCAACATGATTTTCTTCATTTGATACATTGTTCACCTAGTGGCTTCCTTCCCCTTCACTCCAAAATTCTACTAAAGTGGTCTTCTTCAGTATGGTGCTGAACCATTTAAAATCAGGCAGTACTTGCCAACAGTTGACAGAATAATGCTTTAATTCCTCAAGCACAGTTGCCAAGCATGAGGTAATTCACAATGTAGTTTAAACTTTCTGTCTGCACTCATCCATACATTTTCAACAAATGTTTTCGGCCCCTGCCATTCACAACCTGCGCCCATGTGTCTTACGTTTCAATGGAATCAGGCATGGTCTAGTCTTTCCACAGATTGCCCTGGCAACCTAACTCCCCTTCTATTAAACTCTAATAATTTTCCCAGATCAGCTCCAAGATCTCTTTGTCTGGAAAGGACACTGAACCCTTCTGTTACCTCATTCATTTAGATAATACAACTCACTTTTGTGGCCTCACATATTATTTGTCTTTAATTACATTGTACTCTATTACTGTATTTGCTTCTCTGTCCATTGAAACTGGAGTCTCTCCATAAAGGGAATATTTTTGTTGGATTTCTATCTTCAATACCTACTATGGCACCTCACTGGAGGTAACAAATTACAATGAATGAGTGAGTGAATGTATAGATTTATCAATATGAAAAAATGCTAAAACTGAAAAAGTTCAAGGGTTAGACTTATAATGAAAACTACTAAATAATGATATCAAAAGTATTACAAGATAGAAGGCTCTCCACAGAATACCTCATTATAATTAAGTAGTACAAAATGTTCAAAAGGCTTAGCATGTCATGTAAGTTGAACTTTAGCACCTGGCAAAGACTGGATTTTAGAATCCTTGAACAAGATTATGTATTATCTACTCAAGAAGCATGTAAAAACAAGGATAGTGATATGAAGACGGTTAAACAGAGTCATTGCTAGCCAAATAATTGATTATTTGCTAGCCAAATAATCTGAGATATGAGGTGCCACTGCAAACATGAGGCAGAGTGTGTTTTCCTTTCTGTAGTTGTGGCACTGTGAACACAGAGTCCAGTAATTAAGAGTATAAGATTGTTGTAATATCTCCAAGTTAACATGCAAAGGTCCTATCAGGGAAAACATTGGAAAATTCATTATTTTTGAGGATGATGGTATAGGTGTGTGATACTTTTTATTATTAAAAAACAGAATTTGAATCTGTCCAAGCCTCCTTCACTTTTTGAATTGTTTAGACTATTACTACACTTTTGCTGTTGTCTTCAGTCCTTGTTCTACACACACACACACACACACACACACACACACACACACACACAATCAATGAATCACCTTCCTCCAATATTCTAAAACCTTGGTATTACCTAGCAATGTAGATACACTTTAACTCAATATATCGTCTTTGCCAGAATTTCTTTTCATTTATTTCTTATTTTTTAATCTTAAATGTATGAATGTGTTGCGTGTGATGTGTGTGTGTGTGTGTGTGTGTTAGTGCACCTGTGTCATGCAATGCTCATGGAGACCTGAAGAGGGCACTGGAGCTGCTAGAACTGAAGCTAGGGACAGTTGTTAGATGTCATGTGGGAGCTGGGAGCTGAACTCAGGTCCTCTGCAAGAGCAGCCAACACTCTTAACTAGTCAGCCATCTTGCCAGCCCCTTCCAGAGTTTCTTAAAAGTCACCTGTGGCTAAGCCCAAATGTCACAAGTAGGTATGTACTCCAGGAGAGTTGGCACGAGGTCTTGAAAGATAAAAGAGAAAGCTACAGATGAAATCTTAGGAAATCCTTGTTTCAATTGAGGAAGTACAAAGAGGAGGAAAGGAAAGCAGATTTTTAATATCAAGAAAAACTCAAACATACATTGTCACGGAACATAAAATAATAGCAGAGGAGCTTTGAAGAAAGGTCATCTCTTCTTACAGGCTCTAGGAAAATAGAGAAATGGTGAGAATCAAGGAAAGGTCATATATTTTTATACCAGAAAATTATGAGTGACCTTCAAAACAGCATCTTCTCAATTTGGTGACTGAGGTTGATCACTAGCCTCTTCAGGTAGTCAAAAGAGATTTGTATGTGACCCAAGTGTCACCAAGATCAATGGAGGAGAATGTTGTCACCCAGGGTTACCATGGAGGGTCAGTTTCTCAATGGCCTTATACATTTCAGTGTCAAGATAAAATCTAGTAACTGCTGTTTAATGGGAATTTTTGCTTAAGCCTCCCTTTCTGAATACATTACTCTATGACTTCCAACTTCTGTCTAAAGGAGCCTCTTTGTAATTAAAGCATATACTTGATTTTGATAAGCTACTCACAGATTGCTTTTGTTGTCATGTAACTGCAGTCCAAATCATTAGTGTTTTATGTGCAATATAAAAAAGTAACCCCTTTCACTCAGAAAAAGATGCAGGACATGTAGGAAAGAGTGCAGGGACTCAGGTGTGGTGGGGGACATGGAAGGGGAAGTGACTCTGAATTCGATTGAGAAATGATGTATGACTTATGGAAAAAGCTTAATAACAAAAAAAGTCATCAGTAAAAATTTTTTTAAAAAAGTAACCCCTTTCTTAGCAGTTTTCCTAATCCTTGCTCTATGATGGTTTGTTTTTAATGGACTGAATGTGAAGAAGTACTTTGCCCAAATCAATAAGTCAACCTTTAGCTATTCTACTCTGTACATATAGTCATATGTTGCCTGCCTACCTTGCATAGGGCTGTGTGTGTGTGTGTGTGTGTGTGTGTGTGTGTGTGTGTGTACACAACGGGCATGCATTGACTTAACATTCTTCAGGAATTTCATAGATGCATACAATGTACTTTGGCCACATTCCTCTCTCAATTTTATGTTCTTTATTAGCCCAGTGATTCCAGTTAGTCCTTTCTGTATGCTTGTGTGTGCATGTGTGTGCACGCCTGCACGCATGTGTGTGTGTGTGTGCACATGCACGCCGCATGCATGCATGCATGTGTGTGTGTGTGTGTGTGTGTGTTTGTGTGTGGCTATCCACCAGAGCATGGACAACTGACCAGGAGCCACACCCTGAAGAGAACTCTTTCTGTCCTAGTATCCATCAAATGCCAAGAGTTTCTCAACTAGATCAAGTCAGTCAATGTTCCAGTATGGATAGGAGAAGGGAATTCAAGGCTCTGCCCTTAGCTGCACTAAGACTTTTAGTTCAGGGTGTATCTTTGTTTCACCTACAAAAGTTGTGCAGCATCAGGACTTTTCTACAATTCATCTCTGGTAAGTGGAAGTGTTTGGTTACAAACATCCAAATCCTGTAACCTCACTGAATTGAACTGAACAGATCCTCCCTGTTTCATTTAAAAAATGATACAGCCTCCAACATTGTGAAAATGCCCCTTGGGAACACACAGTGACCCCAAAGCACTCTCTTCTTCATTGCACACCAGACTTCTCTATAGTGGAAGATTTGTAATCTTCTCTTGCTGCAACCCACTCATATACAGAGTGCTGAATAAAACGTATTTCCCCTTTGAAAATGTCACAGGGCATCCAGGCAATCTCTTTTAGTTTTATCTTGGCAAACAAATGTCCACTGATCAATATAAATGAGGAACAGGCACATCAACATCAATAGGAAATGACTTTTGTGAAGTACGCTTTGATTCATGGCACAGAGTGGCCCTTACCAAGTTCTGTTCTATTATCAGCTGGAAAGCAAGAGATATCATAAAAGGGCCTCTACATGACTGTCATTTTCAAGTGGGGTGTTCTTAAGTTATAGATTTCTGCCCCCTCAGAGATAAATGACTGGCTGCCCTTGACTGACCCTGTCTTTAAAGAAGGGAAGGCTGTCTTTGCCGACACAGATGCACCCTGGAACACTTTGAAAGACATAGCATTTAAAGACAATTTTATTTCTTTATCAACTGATAGTTCTCTATTTCACGTCTCTGGTTTTTATCGCTCACTGGCATATGTGTTGAAATGAGATCACGAGGTCCCGGCACTCTTTCCTTGGCCTCTTAAAGACTTACTCTATTGAAAGTATAATCCTGTATGTAGTGGAAGTTGCAAAGATGATGTCACAACCCAAGGACAACAACTGACATTGTGCCTGATGGGCAGCTTAAATGATTAATTCTTTAACCATCACATTGTATTTTCAACAGGAAGTATTCATGGTATTTTTGACAGTAAAGAGTACAATAACCACTCAGTGTTATTTAATCACTGATGGGATTATTTAGATGTGTGCCATGTACTGACAAATATTTCAAGAAAATCTACCTAAGAGTAAGAAAGGTGCAAGTTTTCATGGTTTAGACAGACTTTAACCTTGTTAAAGTGAGTTCTGAACATTAGAATAGAAAATAGAATGGGGAAATCTCCATGTTGAAGCCAGAGAGCTTGGGTCAAATTCTCGGGTCTAGCTCTAGACAAGGTCATTAGTGCCTCAACAGCCTCCTGTGCAAACTGAAGAATGAATGCACAGGAGACAATGTCTAGTAAGGGCAGAGCACATTAAGAACATCAGTGTGTTCAGTTCTTGGTACCTACTCCATGATAGTCATCAATCCATCTTTTCCTTTGTTTTTCTTTCTCTTTCTTCCAGAAATTCCAAGCACATTTTATTTTTAAATAGAACTTTCCTAAAAAGTGATTAAGATAAAGATTCACTCTGTGCCCTCAGAGTTCTTTATAATCCAATAATTCTATGTCTGATATCTCTAATGAGAGCTTGATGACTGTTGTAGAGACTGCTTCAGGAATTTTAGATACCTCTTTCAACCCTATTCTCCATTTGACATCAGAATACCTGGGCTAGGTATTCTCAAAAAGTCCTGAAATGATTAGAATAATATGATGGTTGCAATTTAAAGGCATGAATGAAGCTCGTTGAGAACTTGAGGAATAAGAGAAACCTGGCTGGAGAAATGGAAGGCCTCAGCTGGTTGCAAGGTAAGGGAGAGTGTTTGACTGTGCTTGGAGATTTGTCCACACAGAGTAGCCATTGCTATGATGGCAGAAGGAGGCATTATTGCATCCTCTCTGTTGCCCAATAATTTATTAGGCTGGGAATTAGGTTTGTGAAGGGGCTGGGAAGGTGAAGAAGAAAAGGGAAATTGGGGCAGAATCATAAATGAAAAATAGTATAATCTCTCTTTCAGTTGTTGACAATATCAAGGGAACTGTTTTCCAGACAGCAGGGCTGTTATACATATGAACTCAAAGCATATATGACAGCATGCTTAAGACCTAGACAAGCTCAAGTCGAACACACAGAGTGGGGAAAGTTGGCACAATGTCTCAACTAGCTGAGGAACAAGGGGGTAGCTACTTGCTGGGATTGGGAGAGTCAGTTTTCTTTAAGGGAGTGGAGTGAAGCTCCCTTCAGGTAGGTTAATCACACTCCAGGGGATGGACCCACTGGAAGGGCTTTTTAGGACACAAATTAGACTTGATAGGCCTTATAAAAATAATATAAGATATGAAATTAGGGTGGGTAGTAAGTTAAGAGTGGAAATGGGGAAGGGGATTGTGGTGGTTTGAATGAGTGTCCCCCATAGGCTCTAGGTATTCAGACGTTTGTCTCCAGTTGGTGGCGCTGTTTTTGGAGGTCTTGGGGTGTGTGGCCATGCTGGAGGAAGTGTGTCACCAGGGGCAGGCTTAGAGAGTTTAACAAGCCTCGTCGTTGTCTCCAGTCTTGCTCTCTCTGCTTCCTGTGCTCTTTGCAAGATGTTACCGTTGACTTCCTGCTCCAGATCCAGCTGCCATGCCTCCCGCCACAATGGACTCTAATTCCCTGGAACCGTTAATCGTAAGCTCAAATAAACTCTTCCTTTTATAAGGTCCTTGGTCATGGTGCTTTATCACAGCAACAGAAAAGTGACTAATACAGTAATTTGGTATGAGAGAGTGGGCTGTTGGCTGTGAAGAACCTGACCATGTGGATGTTTGGAGAAATGTGGAAGACTTTGGAACTTTGGGCTAGAAAGGCTGTTGACTGCTGTAAACAGAGCTTAAAGGGCCATTCTAATGGAGGCCTGGAAGAAAGCATTGCTGCAAAAGATGTGGTTCCAGAGGAGGATAAAGACTTAGGCAGAAATTGGGATATTTTGCTAAAGAGTCTGGCAGCAGTTTGCCCACAGCCCAAATGCTTGCCTGATGCTAAGTTGAAAAGCAATGGACTGTCTTTGGTGGAGGATATTTCAAGACAGCCTAATGTAGAAATGGTGGCGTGGCTTTTAATGGTGAATATTGTGCAGATCTACAGTGGAGAAGGGCAGGTGGGGCAGAAAGAAATGCAGAATGTACAGTTTGGATCTGAAAACCCCACTAGGAAGATTAAAGGTGGGACCAAGGCATGTGAGAGGCTCCCTTTCATAAGGAGACTAAAGTGATTAAGGAGAGGCCTGGAGATTTACAAGTAAACAAAAGAATCAGTGCCTTCAGGGCAAGACTACACCCAGATAATCCTCCAGCAAGTGCAGGGCAGAGAAAAGTTGCGAATGTGGTTAAAGTAGGAGAGATTCCATCCCAAACTTGCAGCCAGATTCCGAAATTTCACGTGATGCTGGCTTTAGAAGCATGAAGTTTGCAAGAGTGAAGGGGTCATCAGTTCTTCCTCCACAGTTTCAGAGAGCTGCCAAGGTCAGGCAGAGCGCAGCAGGGGTGTCCCTGCATAAAGTAGGCCCTGATAGGCCATTGCATGAAGCTGCGAATGTGAAGTCTGTTTGGCAGTGGAGACCCCAAGAAGACAGTTGAGATGCCAGACCTGTGAGATATTTGCCAAGGAGAGCTGCATACAGGGAGTGGTACCAGCCTAAGAAAGAGATGTATGTTGCAAGCAAAGCTGGAAGAGCTGAGCCGTCTAAGCCCTTTGGAAGTCAAGTCCCAGAAGTCTCACATGGAGCTACTGGACTTGGTTTTTGCCCTGCTGGTTTTTGGTCTTGCTTTGGTCTGGTATTTCCTCACTATGCCTCTATTCCTCCCTTTTGGAATGGGAATGTGTATTCAGTTCCACTGTATGTTGGGAGTTTGTAATTTGCCTTTTGATTTTACAGAAGCTTACAGTTAGAAGATTGGCCTGAGTCTCAGAAGAGACTTTGGACTGTGGACTTTTGAATGGCATTGAAACTGGTGGAGACTATGGGGACTTTTGGGATTGGACTGAATGCATTTTGCATTTTATATGGTCAGGAGCCTATGGGAGCCAGGGAGTGGAATGTGGTGGTTTGAATGAGTGTCCCCCATAGGCTCTAGGTATTCAGACGTTTGTCTCCAGTTGGTGGCACTATTTTTGGAGGTCTTGGGGTGTGTGGCCATGCTGGAGGAAGTGTGTCACTGGGGGTAGGTTTAGTGAGTTTAACAAGCCTCGTGGTCTCCAGTCTCGCTCTCTCTGCTTCCTGTGCTCTTTTCGAGATGTGACCCTCGGCTTCCTGCTCCAGATCCAGCCGCCATGCCTCCCGCCACATTGGAGTTTAATTCCCTGGAACCATCAATCGTAAGCTCAAATAAACTCTTCCTTTTATAAGTTCCTTGGTCATGGTGCTTTATCATGGCAACAGAAAAGTGACTAATACAGGGATCTAAATATGAACAAAATAAATTTAGGACGTTCTCTAAAAAATAAGGAAAATTTAGATATTAACCAGAAATAATCTCTTGGTCTGAAATAAGAAAGTGTATATAGCGAATCAAGTGTGTAATATGCAAAATCAGACAAAACCAAATATACAACCTTCACCTAAAATTTGCTCACTAAGACCAAGATTAACACACCACACACACACACACCTCACACACCACAAATATCTGGATTGATATATATATATTATTTATAATATATATATATATATGATAATATATATATTACAATAGATGCTAGCCCTTATACCACACATGTGTTGTGCAATACATATCTTCATTTTGACATTATTTATAGATGTCTTTTCAACTAGGCAAAAGTAAATTTATTTCTATATAGCTGAAACTGGCAGTCTTTACTAGAGTCTGTACCCAAATTTTTTTTTTTATGTGTATGAATGATTATTGGCCTGCATTGTAGGTTGTGCACCCGTGTCATACAATTGCTGCAGAAGTCAGAAGCAGGGCGTCGTATTCCCCAGCTGAGACTGGAGTTTCTCCTGGAATTGGAGTTAGCATGACACTAACAGGTTCGCCTCAGCTGCCATGTGTGGTGCTGGGGATCAACTAAACGTCAGGTCTCTGCAAAAGCAGTAGGATGCTCTTACCGCTAGGCTACTCTCCAGCCTCAGCAAATTCTAAGTACTGCTTAGTAAGTCCTTCACAACATTTTTGAATGTTTTTTACTTAGAAGCTTTGTATAGTTTCATTTCATCAATTAACATCTGATCACTTCAGAAACTGTTCTTGTGTGTGGTATGGTAATTCTGTACAATATCTTTCAAATGGGTATTCAGTTGTTCCAAAAGTTTTCCACGGAAAAGTTCAACAGCTTTGGCTCAAATGGGATTTTGCGAAGACAAACACGTTAACAATATCAGAGATTAGGAAGGGTGGAGCCTTGCTGGACCTACAGGACATGGCCATATGGATATAGGTCATGTCCTTCTGTCATCTGCATTTCGTTAAACTGTTGTATTTAGTTGAATGTAGCACTACTTGTTTAATTATTAAAACTTTCTATTCTATTTTTAAAAATCTGTGAAAAATGCCACCATTTTTGTAATGTCCTAAATATTTTTTGTGTATTTATTACTCATCATGATGGACTTTATCTCTGAACCAAAACCAAATGCATATCCTTCCTCCTCTCTAGTCAGTCTTTCTGTCAGGGTATTTGGATCACCAGCACAAACAACAAAATGACTCAAAATAACTGAAAAATTGAGGTTGTCCAAGTATCAGGACAGAACGCAAAAACATAATCTAGTAAACATGTTATAGGAGTCTTCAATTAGCTTCGGGCCACCCAGGTATGGGAGTCTGGACATAAATTCCAATCTGAGCATCTATTCAATGTGAGAAATCTAAAAGGAGCAAAAACCTTCCATGCCAAGTATTAACAACTAAAATTCTATATAGTTCTAGCTGTCTGTAATAAAGTAAAAAAAAAAAAAAAAAAAAAAAAAAAAAAAAAAGAAATGAGCCTACTCCTGTGGGAATTTTGAGGGGGGGTAATTATTGTCTTGCGTTTTAGTAATTAGTAAATTGAAGAAAGGAGCTTTAAGGAGCTGGAGAGATGGCTCAGCAGTTAGGAGCACTGGCTGCTCTTACAGAGGACCCAAGTTTGGCTCCTAGCTCCCAGTTGGCAGCTAACAACTATCTGTCACTACAGTTCTAGGGTTTCTGATCCCCTTCTCTGGCCTTCAAAGGCATTGCACCACTTAGGTGCACTTATATACAATGAGGGCAAACACTCATACATATAAAATAAAATTAACAGTTTTAAAAGAGCTTTGAATATTTGTGACAGGCATAGATGAAGCCCACATTCCTATTTCCTGTGCATTTCATGTCTCTGCTTTCTTCTTCAAATTTAATTTTATTTTTACGTCTAAGACATTTACATACAAATATACATCATACAACCATCCCAAATATAGTATATAAATAAAAACCAGCTTAAAATGAAAAAATGTTACCTCAAATATTAAAATTGTGATATTGCTTAGGACAGAAGAATACTCAATTTGTTTAAAAATATAAACTTGGAAAGTGAAGTTATAAAAATACCCAAATATAACTGAGAAAAAGCCAAACTGGAATTCTGTAAAACCTAATTGATAGGTTTAACAACAGATGAAAAGAAAATTCATGAACTGGAAAATACACCAGAAGATGTCCAGAATGCAGACAGGGACACAAAGATCTTAAGATCCCTGGAAACAAGGTGAAAACTCAGTAGATGTTTGACTGAATTTCCAGATGAAAAAAGAGTTGGCTAGGAAGATGTCACCTGAAAATTTTCTAAAAATTGTTTCTGTTAAGAAAGTTGTCAGTTTCTCATTTCTTTAAAATATGGATGACTTTTTTGTCTCTGGGAGTTTTTCTGCTTGTATCTTTGATTCTGTAGGTTTGGCACACACACACACACACACACACACACTCAAACATTTACACACATTTATGCATATACATTGTACTTCCTATTATCCACAATTTTAGGCTTTTATCTGGTCTGGACATTACTATCATTACATTGCATCATCTTTATTCCTTCTGCCCTATCCTGTTCTTTTCTCTCAAATTGCATGTGTGTGAAAACTATTGATTCAGTCTTTTACATGTTTTACTTCTTTTCTATACTTTCTAAATATTTTTCTTCTGCTGGAGAAACCCACCCCAATTAGCCATTTTGGTATGCTTTTAGACCATCTACTAATGATCATTTGAGATTGTATTTTTACTTCAAAAAATATAGTTGATACTTTTAAAGGTTTGTAACCTCCTGTTTCCTAAATTTTATAGTTTTTAAACCTTTAATATTTAACAATAGATTTCTGATAATGGCAACATCTTCTGTTTTATAGTCCCAAGAGTGCTGTATATACTGTTCTATTAGTATTTTACTCTTGGGATCTTATTTATTTACACTTGAAATACTTTTATTATGTTCAGAGATGTCACTGATCATAGTCTGGAAAAATCTGAGGGTGAAATTGCAGGTTCTTTTCTACAGAAGGTATCACAATTCCTGCTGGGAGCAGAAGAGTATCATATGGAAACAACTTCAGTATCAGATTCAACTTCATTCTTCAGGTAGGCCTAAGACTTGGTATTCTGGTGCCAGGCCTGACAAGCTATCTTATTTCTTCCCACCAATTACTGCTCATCTCTGCTCTGTAGTTTGAGCCTACTGTGTTCCAAAACTCTTTTGCATAACCCTTTTATTTAAAGGCAAGAAATGCGCCCATCAAAAATTAGTTTTGTTTTAATCGGTTCTCAATGAGATATAGACCTTCCTCTGAAATGATTGAGTTTGTTCCATTTCTCGAGCACTAATCTGAGAACTAACATCACATGAGGTGCTTTCTGTGACCTCTCAGAACATCTCCAAGGTATGTTTTCATTTTGTACATACCCGGACAGGTTTTCGTCTGCTCCTGAAGAAAATGCTGAGTGCATACTCACATTCTGTAGCCTCTTGGGGAAAGCATGAATCCATAGCTATATAAATTCCCTTTTCTTTAAATATGTAGGTATTAAAGGAAATAATACTTAATTTTTAAAAATACACCTGAGAAGGGAGAAAGATTTGTTTGTGAGAGAGAGTGTGAAAATGTGTATCCTCCTTATGGGAACAACAGGTTTGAATGTTGGTGAAGTGGAACCTCAGATCCCACTGTGTGCACTGAACTATAAAGAGACAGAGAAACACAGCAGACTCATGACCAAACAGGAAACGCCCATCTGTTGACACACCATATCATTCTGAGCCCAACCAGGAAGCTGCAGAAACTGACATGAATGAATATGGTTAAAAACAAATAAAACAACCATCAAAGATGTTTCTCTTCCTGGTTTAGGGGCTGTGAGCTTTCTGAGGTGCCCAGCAACAAGGGAAAGAGAAATTTGCATAAAATATTCTGAGCGGAGCATGGTTAGCTGGTTCCAGAGTAGATAAACAATTTGACAAACACCCAGGAAGAATGTCTCTAACCTTCATAAAATTGAAAGGACAGGCAAGAAAGGAGATGGACGACACTGTCATCGAAATTACAGTCTCAGCGATTTGGAGACTTTTCATTCTGCAAAGGAGCTGGCACACTGGAGGAGGGATAAACAGGAAGTTTGAAATCTGTCTGAAATGGCATGGCATATTTTTCTTAGGTTATGGTATTAAACGAGACGAAAGCTCTCCCTGGAAGATAATATCACCCAAAGTTCAACTCATCTTTTGAACAACTTAGAGGATTGACAGGAAGTATTTAAGCAATTCCAAATGTCTGATTCCTAAAAATCATGACACTAAATAGTCTTAGGAAAGAAATTGCTCAAAGGAAGAAGCATCCATCTATTAGTGAAACAGAAAACGACAAATCATGAGAAAATATATGTACATGCGAAGTCCTCTTGTGCTGGAAGCCCTATTCTGGGAACTCTGAAAGGAGCTGGCTAGGGGGCAAGATGAACTTGCGTATCTGAATCCACAAATGGAGATTTATTTCTTTTTATTTTTAATTGATGCTTTGTGTATTTCATACATCATTTTCCAATTCAGTTCAGGCATATATCCCCTTCCCTTCCCCCCACCCCACCCTTACCCATCCCAGATCATGCATTCTGCCATAAGTTTTCTGCATCTTTCTCTGCTTTTTTGTTTTGTTTTCTTTTCTTTTTTTTTTTTAACAATAAGTGATAATTTGTGAGTACAAGCATCCTTCATGTAAAACCAATTTGCAAGCAGTTGTGCCCAAACCCACACAGCTCATGGGTCCCACCATCCAGCGGGGGGGGGGGTTGTATGTTCAATCAAGTTGATCAAATGAGTGTCTAGTCTATATTGTTGTAGTTTCACCATTAACCCCAATCAAAGCCCTTACATTCTACCACGCCCCCTCTTCCGCAGATTGTTCCCTAGGCTTAGAAAAGGGGCACAGGTGGATGAGAAGCAAAACACTCTATTTTCTCTGGAGCTGATGTCTTGGTCTCTAGTCAGTTCTGGCTGTTTTCTTTCATGGGCTGCCAGCTTGTCCAGGCATAACCTTTCGATCCTACTAATGAAGCACATGCAATTAGATATTTAGGTATTAAACAGTATAATATATAGCCTTTCAATCCTACTAATGAAGCACACACAATTAGATATATAGGTATTTAAACAGTACTAATTGTTATGGTAGGTTTCTTTGGTATAGACACAGATGTTTGGATGGTATGTTAATTCATGATTTACATTTTCTTCTGTTAAGTATGGCAGGGTCTTCGTGTGGTTTATAACATCTCCTAACCATTAGAGGATGTAAGCTTGTGGCATCAGCCATGGGTTATTCCTCCAAGGAGAGAGCTAATAGCCAATTAGATTTGGGATATACAGACATATGGCTGCCACTGCTGCACAGTATTTCCAGGCAGATGAGGTGTAGCTGGTGCTGACGGTGGAGTCTTGCTTGACTCAAGGAGACCTATATTTGCTTTATTGGTTTAGTGGTCTTTGGTAACACTCTCTGGCATCCCAGAGACCATCTGTACACTTGCAAGTGTGGTCTCCATACATCTTTCCCATGTTTATATCAGGTCTTCAACAGCAGGGCCTTATCGCCTCTCTTCCTGCAGATATCCCAGTTTGGAGGCAAGGAGCCTTATCAGATCCCCCTGGAGGTGACCCCAGAAACAGACCTTAATGGAGATTTATTTCTTAACAGCTGCTTGCACTGAGTTCAAGAACAATCTGAATGCATAGGTGTCAGTCAAAGGAGTCCTTTAAAAACTGAGCTTTATATTACTGTGGAAAAAGCATAATTTAAAAAATGTATTAAATGCTTAATATCTTTTTGAGGACTACATTTTACTATATATGATTTATTTAGAATATATTTTTTAATAGTAAACGGAATTCTCTCAATTGGTGAGCAGTGGAAAATAATAAAAATCCTGATCAAGATTATGATTCATTTGAGGAAATTTATATTATTTCTGTTTTTCATAACAAAATAGGACTTTTATTATGCTATCTTTAAATATTTTTAATTATGTGTATGAGTTTTATTCCTGCATGTATGTAAGCACACCCATGTTGTACAGTGTCCACAGAGGGCTACAGATCCCCTGGAACTAGAATTACAGACAGTTGTTAGCCACCATGTAGGTGTTGGGATTTGAACCTGGGTCTTCTGCAAGAGCAGCCAGTGCTCTCAACTGCTGAACCATCTCTGAAACCCCTTAAATATTGTTTTTGTTGATGTTTATATTTTATTTTTTAGAATTTCATACATAAGTATTGTGTTTGCATTATTTCTATCCTTCAACTCCCCCTCCAAGATCTCCTATGCATACCACCCTTCTCAATTTCATTTCCTCTTCTTTGATTATTCTTGTTACGTATATATAATACATGTATAAAAATATACATATATATAGTATATAACTACCAAACAGAAATGTAATATTTATTGTGCATAGTGTTTGATTCTCATATTTCTGTAAGGACATTGGCTTGGTTAAGGTTTTGTTCAGTAGAATGATTTGGCACAATGGGAGTATAAATTTAAGGAAGGGACGCAGAATCCTTTTCAAACCGAATAACAGTTTGGGAAGATGGTAGGAGTTTCTAAAATGGACATCAGAGTGACAAGAGTGATATGGTGGTGTTAGAGGGGCCTCATGTGCCCCCAACCTAACTGAGGAACTGTGGACAGTGGGTAGTTTCTTTGGAAAAGAGAGTTAATTTTCCTTAGGGGTGAATTCCTCATAGATCCACCATGCTTCTGTGGGTGGCTCAAAACCCAGGAGTATGTTGGCAGCACCAATTAGGAGTCAATGGATTAACAAATGTATGGTAGGAGAAAGAGAGTGAGAGAGAGAGAGAGGGAATAAAGCAGTCGTGGGAAGGAGTCAAGAAGAATTTGACCATAATAAATTACAAACAATTCTCAAAGAATTAATAAAAATATTCCATCTTCTTTCTTTAATTCATTTTCCCTCCCAATACTCCTGTTTTCTATTTCCTTTACCTTAAAAGGCTTTCCCAGTGGGTGGAGTTAGACACATATACAGCACACAGCATAACACCAGTGTGTACCCAGCACGTGGCAGAATTTACCCGTGTCCTGCACAACATCAACTTGCAAAAGACCAGGTGAGCCCACCTTCCTTGGTGCTTTGGGCACCCCTCTGCTCCATGGAGGCTTGGTATTACCTGAGACCACCCAACCTTCGGGTTCCAATGTGCAACGTGGGTGGAGATAGACGTACGTACAGCACACAGCACACAGCACAACACCAGGTGTGAGTTGGCCAACAGGGTACCAGTGCACCAAACAAGGTAGCAAACACCCCACACACACACCCTCCATGCTCTGCTCAGCCTGGGGCAGCAGTGGTGCAGAGGATCTAGCAGATGCAGTAGTAGTAATTATAGTCTGTGCAGCCAACCTTGAGGCACCAGAATCCAACAAAACAAATAAACAAGCAAATCCACATGCCACAGACACAAAGAAAAAGCAACATGGATAAAGCTCATAATAAATCCACACTGAATTCTACTAACCCTACAGAAGATTCCTAAGATGAGATCTCTCTGGAAGGAAACCAAGACACGGAGCTTAGAAGAACAATTGTAGACATATTCAAAGAAATTATACAACTAAGGGAAGAAAATGAAAAACTCAAGAAGGACCTAGAGAGAGATAATGACAAACGTTGGAAAGAACTTAGGGAGAAAATGACAAACTGTGGAAGGAAGTGGAAATGCTGAAAATATCCCTGGCCAAAATGAAAAAAGAAAATGACCAACGAACCAAAGATCTACAAGATGAGAATGACAGGCTCCAGAAGGAAATGAAGAAAAGAAATCACAGGATGAAATGAAAAGGGAAATTGAACATTCATCCAATCAACAGGAAAGGATGGGGAAAAGCCTCAGAAGCAGAATGGAAGAAGCAGAAAAAAGAATATCAGACCTGCAAGATAACATGGACCAAATAGAAAGCTCAAGTAAAGATTATGAAAATTTTTTAAAAACACAAGAGTGAAACAATCAGGCAATGTGGGACACTATGAAAAGACCAAACCTCCACATCGAAGGGTTAGAGGAAAGAGAAGAATCCCAAGATAACACAATTGACCAGATCTTCAACAGGAAAATTTCCCCAAACTGAAAAAAGAAACAAACCCATACAAATACAAGAAGCACATAGAACACCAAACAGACAGAACCAGAAAAGAAATTTCCCATACCATATAATTGTTAAACACTAGATGCTCAAAACAAAGATAAAATACTGAAAGCCACAAGAGAAAAACAACAAGTTACATATAAGGGAAAACCCATCATAATCATAAATGACTTCTCAGTGTAAACTATGAAAGCTAGAAGAATGTGGACCAAAGTATTCCCAGTGCTAAATGACTTTAGATGCCAACCCAGACTACTATACCCAGAAAAAATATCAATTACAATTGAAAGAGAAAGAAGAATCTTTCACAACATGAACAAGATGAAAGAATACATGTCTAAGAAACTAACACTTCAGAGAATCCTCAAACCAATCCAAAGAACAGAGGAAAGGAGCAACTATCCCTAAGCAATTAGATAGAAACAACAAAAGCATAACAGAATAAATACAAACTTAGACCAAGAATGCAAACAAAAAAATAAGGTAAAAGGAAGCAACATATATCTGTCCATAATAACCTTAAGTACTAATGATCTAAATTCCCCAATCAAAAGGCATAGACTGGGAGAATGGATTAGGAAACTGAATCCTTCTATATGCTGTCTACAAGAAACCCATCTCACCCTCAAGGACAGACACCACCTTAGAGTGAAAGGATGGAAAAAAAATATTCCAAGCAAATGGTATGAAGAAACAAGCAGGAATGGCTATTCTAATTTCAGAGAAAATAGACCTCAGAGGAAAATTAATCAGAAGAGGCAAAGAGGGCCATTATGTCCTTATCAAAGGAACAATTAACCAGGAAGACTTCACAATCCTAAATGTCTATACACCAAACTCTGGTGCACCTAACTTTACAAACACTACTCTGCAGGACCTCAAGACACAAATTAATCCTAACACACTAATAGTGGGAGATTTCAACACCCCACTGAGCCCCTTGGATAGATCAACAGGACAAAAATTAACAGAGACACATTATAACTGAACAATACAATACACCAAATGGACCTCACAGACATCTACAGAATATTCTCCCAAACACCAAAGAATATACTTTCTACTCAGCACCTCACAGAACATTCTCCAAAATCAACTACATACTGGGGCACAAAAGAAACCTCAACAAATACAAAAGTATAGAAATTATTCCATGCATTCTATCAGACCACAGTGCAATAAAGCTCAATATGAACACCAGAAGAAGCCCAACTAGCTACAAGAACACATGGAGACTAAATAACACAATACTGAATAATGACTGGGTCAGGGAAGAAATAAAGAGTACATGCTGGGCATGGTGGCACACGCCTTTAATCCTAGCACTTGGGAGGCAGAGGCAGGCAGATCTTTGTGAATTCAAGGCCACCTGGCCTGCAGAGTGAGTTCCAGGACAGCTGTGGCTACAGGGAGACCCTGTCTAGAAAAGACCAAAAACAAAACAAAACAAAACAAAAAAAAAACCTAAACTCCACTAAATTTGAAAACCTAAGAGAAATGGATGAATATCTGGAATCCTGGGAACCAACAAAGCTTAACCAAGAATAGATTGACAGTTTAAACAGACCCATAATATTTGAAGAAATTTAAGATGTAATAAAAAACCTTCCAACTAAAAAAAGCCCAGGTCCAGAAGTCTTCACAGCAGAATTCTATAAAACATTTAAAGAGATCCTACAGCCATTGCTACTCAAACTGTTCAGAAGGATACAAACAGAGGGAATTCTCCCAAACTCCTTCTATGAAGCCAGCATCGCTCTAATACCAAAACCAGGCAAAGATACAACCAATAAAGAAAACTATAGACCCATGTCATTAATGAACACAGATGCAAAAATTCTCAACAAAATACTTGCAAATCGCATACAGACCCACATCAAAAAGATCATCCATCATGATCAAATTGGATTCAAACCAGAGATTCAGGGATGGTTCAACATATGTAAATCAATAAATATCATAAAACACATAAATGGACTGAAAGACAAAAACCACACAATCATCTCAATTGATGCATAAAAAGCCTTTGACAAGATACAGGATCCCTTCATGTTTAAAGTTCTAGAGGGAATCAGACTGAAAGGAACATTCCTCAACATGATCAAAGCCATTTATAGCAAATCCACTGCCAACATGATCCTAAATGGAGAAAAATTGGAACCATTTCCCTTAAAGGCAGTAACCCATCAAGGCTGCCCCCTATCAGCACTCCTCTTCAATATAGTGCCTAAAACACTTGCTAGGGCAATAAGAAAAGAGAAGGAAATTAAAGGAGTACTAATTGGAAAAGAGGAAGTTAAGATATCCCTTTTTGCAGATGATATGATAATTTACCCAAGAGATGCTAAAAACTCCACCAGAAAACATCTAGAAATGATTAAGAGTTTTAGTAAAGTGGCAGGCTACAAAATTAACCTAGAAAAATCAGTAGCAATTCTTAACACCAACAATAAAAAAGTGGAGAAGGAATATAATAAGACTTTCCCACTCACAATAGCCTCAAAAATAATAAGATACCTGGGAACAAACCTAACCAAAGATACAAAAGAACTTTACGACAAAAAAATTTTTTTTTTTTTTTGTCTTTTTGAGACAGGGTCGACAAAAATTTTAAGCCCCTGAAGGAGATTGAAAATGACATCAAAAGATGGAAAGACCTTCCATGTTCATGGATTGGGAAAATTAACATAGTAAAAATGTCCATTTTACCGAAATTGATATACAGATTCAATGCAATCCCAATCAAACTCCCCATGAGCTTCTTCACAGACTTGGAAAAAAACTCCTAAATTCATATGGAAAAAATGAAATATCCCAAATAGCTAAAGCAATCCTGAGTGAAAAATGCAATACGGGGGAGATTGCTCTACCAGACTTCAAAGTATACTACAGAGCTATAGTCATAAGGACAGCATGGTACTGACACAAAAACAGACCCATTGACCAATGGAACAAAATTGAAGATCCAAACTTGATTACAATTTCAGCCACCTCATATTTGACAAAGGGACAAAAAAGCCTCAAAGGAGGAAGGATAGCATCTTCAGCAAATGGTGCTGGCAAAATTGGTTCATGATTTATAGAAGAACAAAATTAAACCCTTACCTCTCACTCTGTACAAAAATAAACTCCAGGTGGATCAAAGATCTCAATGTGAAACCCAAAACCCTGAAGGTGATAGAAGAAAAAGTTGACAATAACCTACAAGACATAGGCATAGGAAAAGACTTTCTAAATCAGACAGCAGCTGCACAGGAAATGGTAAACAAATGGGACCTCATCAAACTCAAAAGCTTCTGTACAATGAAAGAAACAATCAAGGTAGTGAAGAGAAAACCCAGAGAGTGGGAGGAAATCTTCACCAGTGATTCATCTGACAGAGCATTAATGTCAAGAATATATAAAGTACTCGAAAAACAAAGAAGAAAACAAACCACCCACTCAAAAGAAGGAATAAAGAGCTGAACAGAGACTTCACCAGTGAGGAATTGAAGATGGCTGAGAAACATCTTAAAAGTTTATTGCATCTCTGTTCACAATAGCAAAAAGCTGGAACCAACCCAAGTGGTACATCTACACAATGGAGTTCTATGCAGAGGTAAAGAAAGATGACATCACGAACTTTGCAGGTAAATGGGTGAAACTAGAAGACATTATGTTAAGTGAAGTAACACAGTTCCAGAAATACAAATGACAAATGGTAGCCCTCATCTGTGGATGCTAGTGCCAATTACCTAGTTGTAAGTATTTCTTGTGCAGGGCTTCTTGAGCTTTGTCCAAGGAGCTGGGAGTGATGCATATTGGAAAGAACAACAACAACAACAACAACAACAACAACATAAAAGACTGCATCAAAGAACTGAATGAAACCGTGAACTTCTGCTCAAAACAGTCAACTTCCACATTGAGAATTTTGAGAAAGACTGAGAAAAAGATGAAAAACATGTTTGGCATAATGCATGAGCTCTGGTGGGGTGGGGGGTAGGGTCGGGGACAGGGGTCTAGATTTGACTAGTAACATAGTCTTGTACAAAAATATATATAATAAAAAAAGAAAAAAGTGTTCAACATCATTAATCATTAAGGAAATGCAAATTAAAGCCACTCTCAGATATCATCTCATTCTGATATAACTAGCTAAGATCAAGAACACAAAAAGACACCAAATGCTGGAGAGGTTGTAGGGAAAGGGGAACACTCATCCAAAGCTGGTGGGAATGTAAACTTGTACAACTGTTGTGAAAAGCAGTGTGGAGAATCCTCAAAGACTCAAAATTAGCCTACCACCTGACCCAGTCATACCACTCCTGGGTATATACTGACAAGACTCATCCTACTGCAAAGATGCAAAGATACATTCACATCCGTGTTTATTGCAGTTCTCTTCACAATATCAAAGAGCTGGAACCAACCCAAATGCCCCTTAACAGACCAATGGATGACAAAAATGTGGTACATCTACACAATGGAGTACTATTTAGTGGTAAAGAAAAATGACATCATGAAATTTGCAGGTAAATGGATGGAGTTCAAAGACATTATGCTAAGTGAAGTAACACAGTCCCAGAGGAAAAAAACAACAACGGTGAATGGTATTCCTCATTTGTGGATGTTAACACCAAATCCCCAGATGAAAGGCAAGCTGAACAACATTATTGTTATATTTCTGTTTATCTGAAAGCAACTATGTTGTTATAATGTAAATCTCTCAATGAGCTCTAGAATCCACCTACCACTTATTTTCAGACGCTCTAATTACTGTATATAGATGGAGAGTATGTATCTATATTTTAGAGTAATAAAATTAATGGAGGAAAATGTGAATTCCTAAACATAAAAAAGACTGAGAGAGGGATGGAGAGATGGCCTAGCGGTTAAGAGCACCGACCGCTCTTACAGAGGACCTGGGTTCGACTCTCAGCACCCACATGGCGGCCGAGAATCATCTGAAACTCAAATTCCAGGAGAACTCCAGTTCCAGATTCCAGGGGAATCCGACACCCTCTTCTGACCTCCACAGCACTGCACGACACGGGTGCACACACTTGCATGCAGACAGTACATTTATACACATACAGAAATAAATAATTAAAAATTTTTTTAAAAAGACTGAGAGAAAGGTGAAGGACGGTTATGGCAGAGTGCATGATCTGGGATGGGGTGGGGGAAGGGAAAAGGGAATATGCCTAAACTGAACTGAAAATGATGTCTGAAATACACAAAACACCAATAAAAGTATAAAAAAGGTTCTCCCTTCCCATATGCCCAAGCCCCTTACTAATTCCCTAGTCTCTGTGGGTATTCCCAAAAAAATACAGGTATCTAAAAATTCAAAGCTAAAATCCACATATGAGAGAAAACATACAGCTTGTCTTTCTGTGTCTGGGTTATGAGTTCAAGATAATTGTTTCCAGTTCTAGTCATTTACCTATGAATTTCATTTTTCTTCACAGCTGAGTAATTTTCCATGTGTAAGTACACAACATTTTTCTTATCCAATAATAGAAGAGGAGGTGGGAATATGGAGAATGTTAACTAACATGAAAGGTTTTTTTTTTTTTTTGAAAACCTATATGGAAAACTACTATAGAAACTCTCTAAAATATATACATTCATATAAAGAGTTTAAATGCAGTTACCTCCATTTCCACTGCTAGCAAATAAATAAATAAATAAATAAATAAATAAATAAATAAAATAAATGCAGTTACCCTATAATAGGGGGAACAATACCACAACTATACACTTCATCCTAGCAATTAAAAACTCCATTACCAGGAATGGGTTGCCTCTCTTGGAGTGATCCATAGAATCCCAAGCACTCTAGGCTATTGACATTGTTCTTGGTTACCCATATAACTTGACAGAAAGACCCTATTGATAAAGACACAGATACATGAGTCATAAAACTTGGAAAAATCAAGTGGGTATTGACTTGTAAGCTCACCCGTACTGGCTAGCTTTCTGAATACAAGAAAGTGCTATGCATGTTACCAGAGGAGAAAAGTAATCATCAGTCTTATCCACCTGTGAAACCTGCAAGCAACAATAATGACTCACCTGAAGGGATGTGCCCAAGTGCAAAAGTGGCACAAATGTTATAGGAGTGATAAACCATCCTGTGATTGGATTAATACCTGTCCCACAAGATGGAACCTATATCTGGCACCATTATCAGAGCCAAGAGCCAAGAACCTATGGATAGATAGGTAATGGGCCCTAGAGGAAAACCTACTACTAATATTCTACTGAATTGACACGGTATTAATGATTTCTAATCATTAGAATGATTAGAGGTCAATAAAAGGATTTCAAAAGATAATAATATAGTCATATTTAATACTGTAGCCTTTACGATGTGTATAGACTCTGCATAAAACTCTAAACTATGGGGTTAGAGAGATGGCCTAGTGGTTGGACCCGGGTTCGATCCCCAGCACCCACATGGCAGCTGAGAACCGTCTTTAACTCCAGTTTCAGGGGAATCTGACACTTAACTGCTAGGCATCTCTCCAGCCCGTCTCTCTCTGTTTTTGCAGCTAGTTCTCTTAACCACTGAGCCATCTCTCCAGCTGGATTATTTGGATTTTCAATTGAAGAGTGAGACAAATGCATTTATATAGAGCATGAAGACAGTTTGGGTGATGTTAGCAGAACTAGATGACAGACATTATTTACAAAACTTATATCTGATAAAGTACTCGAGTATGGAACATATAAGGAACTTTGCAACAATATGAAAGTTTTTCAAGATTAATAGGAAAACAGACCAAAAGATTTAAAATATACTTTGCCAAGGAAGATATGCATCCTGATGGGAACTAACACATAAAAATGTCACACCATTAGTCACTGGAAAACACAAACAAAAGCCATAAAGAGATGTGCCATATTCTTAGAATAGTTAAAACAAGTAACACAACCTTTTTAGCGTTGAGGAGGATTTGGGTAAAGTAGAGCTTTTGTCTACCTCTGTTGGCAATGTGAAATTATGTAACTGTTAACTGCAGAAAAATGTTGGCAGTTTTTGTTTCCATTTAAAGCTAAGCAAACATATCCCTACAGTATATGATCTACTCTTAATTATCAGTTTGTTCTGGAGAAAATAATGCTTATGTTCATAAATATTTTTATACTAGTGTTCATAGAAAGTTTTATTTTGAATATCCCCAAACTGGAAAACCTTAAATATCTGACAAGTGAATTAATAAACAAACTGTGGTGTTGCCAGTTATGATGGTTAGTGTTAACTGTCAATTTGACAGAGCCTGGAATGACCTGGGAGATAGGCCTCTGGGTATGTCTGTAGGGAGATGTCTTGATTGCAGTGATATAGAAAGACACACCCACTTTACAAGTGTGAGTGGTTCCATTCCCTGAATGGAGCCCTGGACTGTATAATTGGAGATGGGTCTGAGCAGCATGCCTGCATTCCTCTATCTCTATTTCCCAAATGTGAACTTGATATCCCCACCTGCTTCAAGGTCCTGCTGATTTGAAATTCATGACATAATGGAGTTATGATCTAGAATGTAAGCACTAAAGTTGCTTTCGACAGAGTATTTTTATTACAGCAACAGGAATAAAAACAAGATACCAAATAATAAAGTTCAACCATAAAAATGTAATCACTTCACAACAGGACAATGCAGATATGCACAAATAACAGACAAATTAAACTAGTCATGAGTAGAATCTAGGTAGCATAGAATACAACCATTGAATTCCCTTTACTCAAAAATTCTAAACTGCAAAATAATCTGAAATGACAAGAATCAGATCAGTAGTTCAGGTCCAAATGAGATGATGAAGGACTCATAGAGTGCACGAAATTTGAGCAGGTGATGAATACCTTAATTATAATTGTAGTAATAGTTTCATGACTGTCTACACATGTGAATGCTTATCAAAAACTTAAATGCGTTCAGTTTATTATTAGAGACTAATTATGCCATAAAACAGCTGCTCACAACATTTTTAATGGGGGGATTAGAAGCACCAGATCTCCACTGATTTCATTTGATTGCTGGTAAAGGCTGTAAAGGCAGATAGAACAATGGTTCATCAGGTAAGGCAATTGCTGCCGAGCCGCATCACCTGAGATTGATCCCTGGAACACATACGGTGATAGGAGAGAATCAGCTCCTACAAGATGTCTTCTGACCTCTACTCATGTAAGATATTCCCTGACCTCTATGGACATACCGGCAAGCACATGCAACACACACACACACACACACACACACACACACACACACGCACATGCACACATACATGCATACACAAATAAATAAATAAGGAAGTAAATACATTTTAATAAGATTGTACAGCTTGAATCTGGAACTATGGTTTGAACTTGGGCTGGTAGTGATTCTACTCACTGAGATTGAAAAAGAAGCTGTGTACTCCCAAGCTTGCTCATCCACCTATGCCTTGCACTCCAGCTAATGGCTATAAGACCCACTTAGTGACTTCTAATCAACACATCCCATGTTCATTCTCTGCCCTTTTCTTTCCAAACTTAATCTGCCAGAATGAAGACACATTTACATTGAAAATGAATACTTGGATAAATGAACTGATACCTTAAACTAGTATTATTTTAAATAGAAACTGCTCATGAAATTTTTAAAATTTAGTTCATTGGCATAATTGTCACATATAAGATGCCTTGTAGACTCTACATATGTTCAGAAAATCATGGAATCACAGCAATGTATCATCTCTCTAGCGGAGAGCATACACCTGAGAATACTCAGAAATATTTCCATTAACAGTACCTCCACAAGAAAATTTCCTTACCTCGAATGTTTGTTTTTTTATTAAATTTTATTATTATTCTCTATCTCTCTCTCTCTCCCCCTGTGCATGTGTGCGTGCATGCGTGTTTGAGTGTGTGTGTGTGTGTGTGTGTACTAGTGCCACCTATATGAGACCAGATGCCCACTGAAGCCAGAAGTAATTATACAGGTAATTATGAGCCACCCAACATGGGTGTTGGATGCCAAACTAAAGTCCTATGGTAGAGATGCAAGTGTTCTTAACCAAGGAACCATCTATCCAGTGCCTCCACCCCTTGATTATTTGTATTTTTACTGACTTCTTGATACTGTAACAATTTATAAATATATTTTATTCTCCGACTCTGTCTGGCACCCACATCAAGCTCAGTAAGTGATGCATGGATGCTTAGAGTCAAAAAACATGGAAACTTTGGCATCAAGAACACATTAGGTGGCCCATTTACGTTCTCAATATGCAACAGAATCCCACCTTCCTGAATCTTCAGAAGGCAATATTGCATTTTTTTTCCTATTAGAAACAAATATATTAAAAGTAAAGTAAGAATGTATTTCTGCAACTCTGCATGCCTTTGATTACATTTTTACAAACATTCATATGGGTTCAATTTTTCTCACTTACCAGAATTGCTGATTAAAAGTCTGCCTTCAGAGAGATTTTCCATGTGAGCACGTCCTCAATGCCACAGCACTCCCCTCGCCTTGTCCTGTATCCTTATGCATCTACTCGCCAGTGGAAATGATTAAATCTGCAGGTATCATTCCATTGAAGGGAAATTAAATCACTGGAATAGAACTTGTTCTATGGATCATCTGCCTCCTTCTTCAGCCAGTGTTTGTATGTTACCTGTCATTTGGTTGTCACTTCAACATGGAGGTGTGCTAGACAGAGCAAGGGAAGTACAGACTCTCAGTACTAGACAGAGACACAGGGGTGCCTCTAGCGAATTCGTTGACAGGCACAAGAGAAAGATTGCAGTTTTAGAGGTCCCTGAAGCCCTCGACAGAGTCCCCAAGATTCCCCAGTCAGAAGCCACTGATGCTGGCTTAAGAACCAATCACGCAGCAAGCCTGGAAGTCCTGATGCCAACCAGGGCCCCTTATCTCCTTATTTTTCCTGTTTCATTCCAGCTTCATTAAAGCATAATTGGGAGGTAAATATTATATATTTATCTAATGTATATGATGTGGTATTTTATACATGGATACATTGTGAAGTAATTACCACTGTCAAGTTCACTGACAGCTCCATCACTCAGTTACGATCGTTTGTGTTATATACATGTGATGATAATATTTACCATTTATTCTCTTAGAAAATTTCAAATACAGTACCAGTTTTGTAAATCCCATCCTGTACATTAGATTTCCAGTATTTCTCATGCTGCATAATTGATATACTATGATATATTATTGATTACACATATACAGACATTTCCTTTAGCCATCCATCCCTTAATGGGCACTTAGGCTGACTCCACAGCTTGACTATTTTGAATACTGTTACAGTGATCATGGAAATGCAGGTTTCTTTGTTAAAAATTTTTATTGGCATATATTTATTGTATATATGGAAAGGTTTCACACATAGAGTTTCTTTCAAGTGTCTCATATATTCTGACAAGTTTCAACCCCATATCCTACACTTTTTTTTTTACCTTACTCCCATTTCTCTACTGCTGGTCTCATCACCCATTATCTCTTCTGTTTTCATATCAGATATATATATATATATANTATATATATATATAATTTATATATCTATAAAGAGCCTGGGATCCACATATGAGAGAAAATGTGATGCTTGCTAAAAATTGGAAAATGGAATTGAATAAAATAAACAATTAATTGAAAGAAATTCTAAAACAGAAATTTTGCTACTATGTATCTAACACAGGATTAATATATAGAGTTTATAAAGAACTCAAATAACTAAATATCAAAAGTTTTAGAAACCTAATCAAACATGGTTAATGAAATGAGCAGATAGTCCTCCAAAGATGAAGTACAAATTGCCAATAAGCATAAGAAAAAAATGTTCAGCCTCCTTAGGCATCAAGGAAATGGGATTTAAAACTACACTGAGATCCATTTGTCTCCCACACCAATAAGAATGGATATCATTTTGTAAACAACAAATACTGGTAAGGATGTGAGAAAAGGAAATCCTCTTTAATTATGTGTGTAGGGGTGCGCATCTGTTTGGGAACATGCATGAATGAGTGTAGGAGCACTCAGAGGCCAGAAGAGGACATTGGATCTCAAGGAACTGAAGGTACAGGCAGTGTGAGTGGGGTAGTATGGATAATGATAATGCAACTTGAGTCCTGGGTAAAAGTGGTATGCTCTTATGTGCCCAGTTATACACTGATTTTACATACTGCTGGTGCAGTACAAGTTGGCCCATGTGTCTTTTCAGATCCTAACATCAGTTCTTTTGGATATGGAATCAAAAGGAGTCTGCTGAATATATATGTAGACATATTTTAATTTTTTGAGGAATCTCTATATTGTTTCCCATAATGACTATACAAACTTATACCCAGTTGTAGTGCTCTTTCTTGACTGATGCCGAAAAACTGAGATCAGACCAGGAGTTCCCTGGCTTTACTGCTCAGCAGTGCCTTTACTGCTCTCCTGAGAGCCTTTATTGGAAGCTCAGTGTTTGAAGTTCACACAGAGTTTGCATATGCAGTGCTCAAGCACTGCAAAACTCATAAGAATATTCTTATCATGTAGTAAGAAAGCAGCACAGTGTGCCCAAGGCCATGGCAACTGGCCCAGTAACTGACCTCTTCTGAAGCATGCAGAGACTTGGGGAGGAGAATGATAACCTGTCCCCAGCATTCTAGAAAAGAGATACCTTATAGATCTCTACTGGGAGCAGACTTCTTAAACTCTCTGTATGAACAAAGCCAGATAAATCTGTTAACTCTTAGTGAACCAACTGCCAAGAGCCTGTTAACTATTAGAGAGCAGAGTGCTGTTGTCTTTAAGACACAAGGGACCAACTACAACCACAAGTATACTAGGCTTTCAGTTTAGCCACATCACCAACAACACTTGATCTCTGTTGTCTTTTCAATCATAGCCACTCGAACAGAATGAGTTTACGCTGAATTCTAATTTGGACTCACATCTTCCTGATAATTAGTGTCAACCAATTTTCCTATACTTACCTAAGTATGTATGTATATATGTATTTTTGTTTAAAATATAAATGACCTTTATTTTATCATTCTCTTTTATCTTCACATGTGTTTTTTATTTCAATTACATCTTATCAATATTTTGTTTTCTGAGAATTTCTTTTTTTAAATTTATTTATTTATATATATTTTTATCAAATCTAGACCCATGTACCCCCCATCCCCCCACCCCACCAGAGCTCATGCATTCTGCCAAACATGCTTTTCATCTATTTCTCAGTACTTCTCAATATTCTCCATGTGGAAGTTGACTATTTTGAGCAGAAGTTCACTGGTTCAGTCAGTTCTTTGATGCAGTCCTTTCTGTTGTTGTTGTTGTTGTTGTTGTT